>JAXDDX010000002.1:17652500-17981121 GCA_034670405.1 Hoplostethus atlanticus | reverse complement strand
AATGTTTTGATTTATTGGTCTTTCTTGTTCAAATAAACAGTGGTAACATACCCGCTGATCATTATGAAGCAAACAACCACCAATACAGTCAAAATCATCATAAAAACCAAATACCATATTTTCAGAAAAGTATAGACTACACATATAATTTCCATCAGATTGATACTCCTTACTACAATGTATACTTACAATACTATGAGTTTATATCAAAGATTTGTCAGGCTAAAAAGTTGGGTAAATGGAGTCAAGTTGGCTTTACCAGCCATTACATCCCTGCCTGTATGATTAGAAATATATGCCATGAAAAGAACTTCATGCTGGCTTGAGTGGCGCTTGTCGCGTCAGTAGGAAGACTGTACCAATGTGAAGCTTTATTATCGTGGATATTGTGGATGTCACTTGGTGCACCGCCGAATAACAACTGGTTCAGCTTCTCAACACTGAAGTGTCATGTTGCTGTTGAAGCAGGAACAGCATTTTTGTAACAGGGAAACAATTGGGTAGCAATTCATGCAGCTCACAAATCTAGCATGGACATTTATCTTTGGAAATGTTTTGAAAATGTTTATTTCTACTCACAGTGAAAAGAAAGAGCACTTAAGTTGTAGGCTGTTGATGTGCGGTTGTAGTTGTTCAACAGTCCTTGTGAAAATGTGACCTGTTGGCCTTCACCCAATTCTGATGTAACTTCAAACTTTGCTTCCCAGGTTGTGCAATAGTCTGATCCACAGAATTCAACCTGACTACAATAAACTGGGGAGAAAAACAGCTGAATACTTCCTCCACCAGAGGAGTGGGTTTACCTGAGCTCTTCTTCATGACATTTTCACCAGTAATGATTTATGTGGTATTTTAGAAACTCATATGCCACCAAAGAGTGATTAATTTGTGGTTGAAATTGTTACCATATGTATTGTATATTGAAAATACATTTAGGAAGTTCACTTTTATGTGTTGTTTATTTATTGAACATAATTTAATTGCAGTAGTGTATTCATTTAACATTTAACCACACTTTCTAATAATATTACCTACATGTGAGAAAGTGGTCGAATGGTATTGGAAAATAAATATTTTCATTTAGGTGCAATCCCATGGGCGCAAAGGGCACTTGGCAGCAACTGAAAATGAAATATAAAAACATACTTCAAATGGTGTACTTGGGGCGGCAAATTAGAAAGGCAGATCTAGAAATTTAATTACTGGAACATAATGTAACGGCCGCCCCCTAGCGGTCGCTGTAATTATTGACTGTTCTGCGCTGTTGGGCGCAAAGCCTTATGGGACTGACAATGTTCAAGCTAATCGTTGGTTTAGGGATGTTAATGTTCATGTTTTGATTGTTTTGCTTAATTAATTGAGTTTCAGTGTTTATGTTTATGTGGTTAATACAGTGTTTCTGTTCTCTATTAGTAATGTGGCCACCATAGCAGAGACCACCGTAGCAATTAATGACGTCCAGCCATTGTTCATGGTTATGAGTTGAAAAGTTATAATAAACACTAATTCCAAAGGTTGTGCGGTGTATGGGACACAGGATAAACCCAGATCTCTGCCTCCTGACACTTTCCTCAGTGCAAGCTAAACACGTTGGTGTCAGAAGTGGGATTACTGCACTAGACTGAAGAATGGAGAGAGAAATCCAGGATCAGAAGCAAGCGTTGGCGGAGACCCGTTGGCGCTTGGAAAACCTGGCATGGCGGAAGATGGAGCCTTCCGGAGATGGAAGTTTCCCATCCCACCCTGATGGCTCCAGTACACCACGGTCCCACTGCCCCCTAGAGGCCAGGAGTGCCACTATAGGGAAACGCATGCTGCCCACCGATACCAACGGCCCCCTAGAGGCCAGGAATGCCACTACAGGGGAATGCTTGCTGTCTGCCGCAACCGACCACCCCCTAGAGGCCAGGAGTGCCACTACAGGGGAACGCCTGCTGTCTGCCGCTGCCGACTGCCCCCTAGCGACCAGGGGAGCTGCTGCCAGCGAACCACCACCACTGGTTCCCATGCCTAGCCTGTTGCACCCCCCAGCTGCGCCTAGAACACCAGCCAAGCTTCCCAAGTACAACGGGATGACACAGCTAGAGCCGTACCTCTCACAGGTTCAGCTAGCGGCAAGGCACAGCGGTTGGAGCAGCGAGGAAGCTGCCACCCACCTGGCCCTGGCGTTGGAGGGAAAGGCATTACAGGTGCTCCTCGACCTAGCCCCAGCAGAGCAGCGGAACCTCCAGGCCCTGACCATGGCGCTGGAGAGGCGATTCGGGCGGCGACCTTTCACTGACCAGAGCAGGGAGCAGCTAGCCAGCCGCCGCCGCAGATGTGCATCTGCATGCCCAACATGGTTACCCACAGTTCCATGTAACCGCCCAAGAGGAGCTGGCCCTCCACGCCTTCCTGCAGGGGCTCACACCAGAGCAGTTGCGCCAGCATGTTCGCCTCGCCATGCCCCAATCCCTCAGCGAGGCTCTCTGTGAGGCGGAACGGGCCGAGGTGGTGCTCTCCACGCGGCCTGCCCAGCAGAAGGCCCCCTCTCTCCGACCACATGTCAGGTTGGCCAACTATGAGGAGGAGGAGGCAAAAAGGTCTGCCGAGTTCAACCTCCACCACGGCAGTCTTGGCAATGGCCTCCACCAACCCGACGACGTCCACCCTGGCCGGCCGCTCGCTGTTACCGGTGTGACGAGCCTGGTCACATAGCCCGCGACTGCCCAGCACCAGCGCCGAAAGCCAGAGCCACCCAGGGAAATGACAGCGGAGTGGTCTAGTGAGGGGACCACCACTCCAGTCTCCAGCCCCCCTCCAAGGACGATGCACACTGGTTGGCCGTTTAGGCCACACCAAGGGACTGTACCTGAACTGCCAGCTAGATGGCCAACCCTGCCGGGCCCTGGTAGACACGGGGTCTACCATTTCCCTGGTGTGACCTGGCATCCTCCCGGACACCACCGGCCCACTTTCAACGACATGGTCACCAACTGACACCCAGCTGATGACAGTGACAGGAGAAAAGGCCAGCATGAGGGGGAAGAAGCCACTGCGAGTCCAGGCTGGAGACAAGGAGCTGGTGCACGAGTTTTGGCTCGCCAATATCCGGGACCCGTGCATCATCGGCCCGGACCTGCTGACATGCTGGGGAGCCCATGTTAACATTTCGGGGGCAACCATCACCCTCGGCACAGAGACTGTGGCGCTCCAGTCTGGTCAGGGGAAGAAGAACGGGCCCAAAGACCACCAAGCCAGTCGCCAAGCAGCTGCTGCCTCTCAGGCACCGAGCCCCTGTGCCTCCCCGCCCCAGCGGCCCAAGCCGGCCGCCACCATGCAAACCACCAGGGGGTTCTCCGCATCTGCAGCCGCCAGGGGGTCCTCCACATCATCAGCTGCCAGAGGGTCCTTCACATCATCAGCCACCAAGGGGTCCTCCATGCAGCCGCCAGCCACCAGGGGGTCCTCCACGTCATTGCCGTCAGCTGAGACCAGGCAGGCCGTGGATGACCTGTTCGAGAGGAGCTGCGAGGGTCTGGAGGCTGACCAGAGGGGCCAGCTGCAGGAAGCTTTTTCCGACATCTTCGCCGCCAAGGATGAGGACTGCACGCACACTAACCTGGTGCAGCACGACATCGACACCGGCAAAGCTTGCCCCATCCGCCTTCGCCACTGTCGTCTGCCCCTCGCCAAACGGTTGGCGGCAGAGCAGAAGATCACCCGCAAAGACTCCTACCCGCTGCCCCGCATCGACGATGCCCTGGATTACATTGCTGGGTCCCGCTGGTTCAGCTCCCTCGACCTCCACAGTGGCTACTGGCAGGTGGAGCCGGAGGCGGAGGCCAAACCCAAGACTGCCTTCTCCATTGGCCAGGGGCTGTGGCAGTTCAAAGTGATGCCTTTTGGATTGTGCAATGCCCCGGCTACCTTTGAGCGTCTCATGGAGAGAGTCCTGGCTGATATCCCTCGGAGCCGCTGCGTGGTCTACCTCGATGACCTCCTCACCCACGCCGCAGACTTCGAGGGCGCCCTAGCCAACTTGAAGGATGTCTTCTACAACATCTGCAAGGCCGGCCTGCGCCTCCACCCTAAGAAGTGCCACCTGTTCCGGCGAGAGACCGCCTTCCTGGGCCACGTTGTCAGCAGCGAGGGCGTGGCCACAGACCCTGCAAAGGTAGCTGCTGTAAGAGACTGGCCTGTCCCACAGAACATAGCGGAGCTGAGAAGCTTCATGGGCCTGGCCTCGTACTACCGATGGTTCGTCAGGGACTTTGCCACTGTCGCCGGCCCACTGCACCGGCTTACCCAGAAAGGGCGGGCATTTCAGTGGGGAGAGGACTGCACTACTGCCTTTGTCACACTCCGGGCAGCGCTCATTGAGGCCCCCGTGCTGGCCTATCCAGACCCCCAACGACCGTTCATTGTTGACACCGGCGCCAGCAATGTGGGTCTTGGTGCGGTGCTTTCCCAGGAGGGAGAGGACGGTGAGCAGGTTGTTGCCTACTACAGCTGTTCTTTCAGCCGCCTGGAGAGGAACTACTGCGTGACCCCCTGGGAGCTGTTGGCCGTCATTCGGGGACTTCGCCACTCCGGCCCTACCTCTACAGAGGAAAGTTCACCTGGCTCCTCAACTTTAAGGAGCCGGAGGGCCAGCTGGCCCGGTGGCTAGAGGCCCTGCAAGACTACAACTTTAAGATCTGCCACCGGGCTGGTCGTCTCCACGCCAACGCAGACGCCCTGTCCCGGCGTCCCTGCGAGGAGGAGGCGTGCCGATACTGCCAGCGACAGGAGGAACGGGGCCAACTGACACCGACGGTGGCGGCCGTCCAGACCACCAGCAACGAGGAGGGATGGCTCCCGTTGACCACGCAACAACTGAGGCAGCAGCAGGAGGCAGATGTGACCCTGGCGTTGCTGAGAGGCTGGCTGGAGATGGGGCGGCACCCCGAGTGGACAGAGGTGTCACCGCTGGGTCCCGAGGTGAAGGCCTACAACTCTCAATGGGGCAACTTCAAGCTCCACAACGGGTTGGCGTACCGGAGGTGGCAAGCTCCCGGTCGAGGGGCCGACCACCTGCAGCTGTTGGTGCCCCGTGTGCTCCGTCCCCAGGTTCTTCAGCTTGTCCACGGCTCGGTGGGGGCGGGGCACTACGGGAACACCAAGACCCTTCATCGCCTCAGGGGGCGGTTCTACTGGCCTGGCTGTTGACGAGATGTGGAGCTACACGTGCACTGCTGTGACTCTTGCACCGCCCAGAAAGGACCAACCCAACGCTCCCATGCCCCGCTGCAGCAGTGCTTGGTGGGGGCCCCGATGGAGCAAGTAGGGGTGGATATCCTTGGGCCCTTTCCGCTCACCGACTCCGGTAACCGCTACGTCCTCGTAGCTATGGATTACTTCACAAAGTGGCCAGAGGCATATGCGGTGCCGGACCAGAGCACCATCACGACAGCGGAGAGGCTGGTGGAGGAGATGTTCGCCAGTTTCAGGGTTCCCGCCGAGCTCCACAGCGACCAGGGGCAGAACTTCGAGTCTCAGGTATTCGGTGAGGTCTGCAGGCAGCTGGGGGTGAAAAAGATGAGGACGACACCGCTACATCCCCAAAGCGATGGGCTGATGGAGCGGTTCAACCGCACCCTGGCCACCCAGCTCGCTATCCTCACCAGCCAACACCAGCGGGACTGGGACCGCCACCTCCCCCTGGTCCTGTGGTCCTACCGGACTGCTGTGCAGGAGTCCAGCCAGTGTACGCCTGCTGCCCTCATGTTTGGGCAGGAACTCCGGACACCGGTGGATTTAGTGTTCGGAGCCCCGCCCAAGCCTGAGCTTGCTGGAGGGAAAGAAATGGACTACTTTCGTAGACTCAGGGACCGCCTACAGGTGGTCCACGACTACACCCGCCAGGCCCAGGCCAACTCAACAGAGTGCGGCAGAAGAGGGCCTATGACACACGGTGCCGGGGGCAGGCTTTCATTCCAGGGGACATGGTATGCGTGTATTGTCCTGTACGCAAGAAGGGGGTTTCCCCCAAGCTTCGCAGCCACTGGCAGGGGCCTGGCGAGGTCGTGGGCCGGCTGTCTGAGGTGGTGTACCGGGTCCGCATGCCCGGCCAGGGGCGCCTGGTGGTGCTGCATCGGGACAGACTTTCACCACCATGTTAATGTTCATGTTTTGATTGTTTTGCTTAATTGAGTTTCAGTGTTTATGTTTATGTGGTTAATACAGTGTTCCTGTTCTCTAATTGTAATGTGGCCACCATAGCAGAGACCACCATAGCAATTAATGACTATTAATAGCTTAATCCGTGAAGTGTAAACGGCATATTATATCTCGGACAGCTCTTCCATCCTGGACATAGAACATCTAATCGGGGTCTCAAAATCCTCTCTTGACATAAGGCTATGCGAATTACTTCCGCTTGAATATCGATCGGGTTACCGAGGAAAGGACACGCTATGTCCGACAGCTGCTTCAAGTTCAGCAGAGGGAGGAGACAGGGAGAAAGTCAGGGTTTGTTAAAGAAAACCTGCCAGCGAGCAGGTTAGGTTCACAGAGTCAGTTACCATGGTAACTGAGTTACCTCTCTTTCTGGAACAGAAAACCCAGAGTTTCCCTCATCTCAGGGTTAACAAAAAGAGTTTTCACTAAACCCGCTTTCTGGAACGGACCCCAGGTAAGACACGCTATGTTTAAGCCTAAATTCTGGTTTCCCTGTGCCGTGGCATTATGTAGAGCCGATCATTGCTGAGAGGTATGTCTACTATTGGGTTTGCTTTTATTGGGTATAATGTGGCTTGAGGTCTTACCGTTTTATTGTTGGAACAGGTGTCACGGGCTGTTGTGTTTCCCCAGCTGGTAAACTCCTTGGGTTGCTGTCTATTATTGCAGGTATTGTATGGGCAGTATTCATAGACCATCCCCTTATATCGCACTAGGCGATCTGTGCACAGGCCAGATTTACCAAATCACTGTCTTGATATAGGTTTGCATCAGGGTATCCATTGCTCAGCGGGAGGTAGCGCTACAGTAAAGGTAATGTTGACTGCCGGATTTCTTTGTATTGTATATGACGGTTATGCTGTTAAGTGTAAATAACGGGCGATCGTCTGTCTTTTAGGACATCGCCGCTGCTGCTTTGTCTTTCCTAAAACCTATGTTATATGTATAGGCTTTGCCGTTTAGGCTTCTTCTTATGGGCTAAGGCGAAGCTACGAGGGGAGCCCGATTGATGTACCCCTGGTCGACCCAAAGGCCCGAGGGGCAAAGACACAAGCATATTCTGAATAACATACTGTACATTATCCAGAACTACCTGGTCATGTTGATTCATGCTCAAGTTCATGCATCACATGAAGAACAGTATAAACCAACCATAGCCATCTTGTGTTCACTGAACCGTGCAGTTGACACCAAGAGGGAGCCCGGAAAAACTGACAGTCAGTTATCCCTGCATACAGTCTGCTGTTTCTTCATACTAGCATAGACGTTCGTATTGAAGAAAAAGGGCTTCAGCTCAGGGAAACACAGCTGGGAGGTGGAGGTGGGAGACCATCCTAACTGGATTGTGGGTTTGGCTAAAGAGTCAGTTGACAGGATGGGGGAGCGATATGCCTCACCAAAATATGGAATCTGGTGTTTAAAGCATCTCAGTGGAAAATACACTGATGGTCTTGGTGAGACCGTCACAGTGAAGAAAAGTCTCCAGAGGATCAGAGTCCAGCTGGACTATGGCAGGGGGGAGGTGTCCTTCTACAACCCTGAGGACAAAACTCACATCTACACTCTTAGAGACACTTTCACTGAGAAACTACCCATATTTTTCTGTTGGAAAGGCTGGTGATGCCAAGACCATTGATATCAAAGTCAGACAAGCTGAGGCTTCTCAGTGATGTTCCAGTGAAGTCAGTGAGGTGTGGTGTGTGTGTATTTGCTCAATTGACATCATCCATATCCATGTTTCATATATCGTAGTTTGATATTAGGATTTTGACTGATTTGGGTTTCTGAAGGCTGATACTGATATTCTTAGACTGAAGTCGCTGTTAGACGATAATTTGTGCCAATTTTTAATATCTTTCAATTTCAAGATTTTCCTACCTGTTTGCCCCAGAATTTTGTTCTTGTCATTGTTCATGGAAAAGCCTCTGAAGCATTTAGAGCATCATGGGACACTAAAACTCTCCACTGAAACTCAGAATAATTCAATAGTTTTAGTGTCAGCAGCTCTTTGAGGCAGGGTGACCCACCTCACCTGGTCAAAGGGAGAGAAACTGGATAGATTACTACCTTTAAATGAGGACTTAGGATACCAAAACATTATGGATCAATCAAATGAACAAATAAAATGTGCAAAGAAAACAACATTTCATTGCAGGTTTGACAGACTGTTTTTATGTCGCTCTGGTCAGGGAGGAACTCGACTGTCTGATATCCAACATTCAACAAAAAGCAAAGCGATATATCAGTCTAACCCTAATTGATGTGAACTTCCAGAAAACATCTGTCTGTAAGTTAAGTGCCTTCAACTTTTAATTTGTAGACGTTTGTGTGAATAACATGTCAGGTTTTACTATGCAGGACGGAGCAGACATGGTGTGTTGGTGTAATGCTTCATCCAGTATCTATTTACCACAGGTATCATGAAGCACGGAGGTTATTACTGACTGTAATGCTCTAATTCATCATTGGACCTTGTGTTCTTGGTTTTATTGGCCTGTCCTTTACACTCAGAGTCCACCAGGCCATTCTGAGTCTGCTTCCTTATTGTTTGTGCTTTTATGGCTAAATGGCAGAAATTACTGTCTAGGGTCACAGAGTGAGTGTAACAGAATAGCGGCATATTGGTATTAAATTATTTTAAAAATCAGACAACAATATAGTGTATATCAACTGAACAGAATAATTTGGGTTTTTTTATGGAAAAAAAAAAGTTTCGCTTTTATGTGAATCTTCCTTGTATATGAAATGTGCTATATAAATAAAAGTTTCCTTGCCTGAAATGGACCATATTTACATCACATTGATGCTCCTTATGGGGGTTTACCTCCCACTACATCCTTACCCATATGACTATAAATATTTGCCACTTGCCATTTCACTGCACACCCTGTGTGTGTATGTGACAAATAAAGTTCTTGAATCTTGAATCTTGAATCTTGAATGCCATGACAAGGTCATTTTGTGGAGGGAGTATTTTCATTTACCACAGATTACTTCGTAAACATATCGTTTATTTTCACTTTGATCATTTTAGTACCCCAAAAAACAACACGTTCACCAATAACAGTCTTATTTTGAAAGATATTGACAGGAAGTAATTTTTTTATTCTAGCAGATTCTAGTTTGGGAATTTTATTTTGAAAGCTGGAACCGGGAGTTATATTTTTGTTATTCTGCTTGATTTACCTCTAACGTCCATTTACTCATAGGAGGAAATCTGCATTTCGTACCGGCGTGAAGCTAAAAGTGGGCTACGTTTCTGTCATGGACGTTTGTTGTCACTTGGCGCACCAGCGAATAATAAATGTTTCAGCTTATGAACTCTAAAGTGTTTTATATACAGAGCCTCACGGAGGAAGGGGGATGAAGACGTTAATATCAAGAGCGATACCGAGCAAAGCACGCGGCTTCCAGTGATGTCCAAAGGTGTGTAATATATTTCTGTAAATGAGACTATTTGTTTTAGCCAACTGGTCTGGGGTCGTTGTTCGGCCTCCTAGCATCAGGACTGACAAGGCGCTCAGACCGTAAGAGCAGAGCAGGTTGACGGGAGCTGTCAGTCGCAAGTGATGCTATATTGTGGGTTGATGCAATAAGACGAGCCGTGAAAAAACAATAATTTCACGACAATTGATAATAGTTTACTTTCTTCCGCTGCATTGAGGCTAGGCCAGGTAGCCTAGTATCAAGCTAGCCTAGCCCACTATTATGGATTTAGACTATTTGGGTAACGTTAGCCAGTAAAGTCAAAGATCAGACGCGTTTTCTAAGGTACAAAACAATAAAATGGAATATATAGCAGGAGATAACCTGGCTGTTTTTAACCTTGCCAATATCGTTTCTCCACCTGTCCTCATCAGCAGGATCATTTTGTAAATGTAGTCCTGTGTGCATAGAGACTTGAGGATAATTGTGGATATTTGCCTTGTGATGCCTTGCCAGGACACTCTTCCACGGAGAAAAAGACCCTACTAGTGATTGTTTTGGAGGACGATGGACGTCCCCACAGCAGATCAGAGTCAAACACCATGTCAACCATGGGCGGGTCAGAACGGCTGGGCCACAGCTTCAACTCAAGGACCCCCCTACAACCCTCTACCCGGCTTTCAGCATCTCAGCCTGGGCTCGCCTTCTGACCAGAGTCCCTCCTACGCTGACCAGCAGCCATCCAACCAGCCCCCACCCTCTCAGCATCCCAACCGGGGCTATCACAGCACCTTCTCATCCACAAACAACACTCATTACAGCGCTCTGTACAAAGCATCTCATGTTAGCAACAGTTCACCGGATCAGAAAGCACCTCTCGTTCTTTCAAATGCTGACCAAAGCCCTCACATTTCATCCACGGTTCCAGTTGCAAGCCACGGAACAAATATGCCTCCATCTTCTGTTGCCCCAACAAATCACGGCCCCCAGCACATGTCACCTTGCTCCCCCCCACGGCCCTTACGAAGCAATACCCCCCCCTTATCAACCTCCATACACACACCTGGGTATGCTGAATGGACCTCAATCACCATATCAAAAAGGTCTGCCCAATTCCCCACCATCAATTGGACAATGTGTGAACCGGGGGCCACAGAGCACCCCTCAACCTACTTATGGGAGTGCAAATGTGGAGCCTCCTCCTCGCCCTGCTCCCCCTCTGGCTGGTGGTGCTGGATACACCTCTAGCCACGTCTCACCCACCAATCCCATCCGACAGCAACCTCACTGGACGCTTCCCCCTCACTGCAGTGGTGAGCGTCACTTTTAATGCCTGCATGCTACACTGTCATGCTGCAGAGTCTGACCTTCCCCTTCCATCGTCTGACTTCCCCGTCTTTTCCTCAGGAACCAGATACGAGTCCTCCCCTGATGCAGCGGCCCGTCCTCACCAAGAGACGTCGCAGGACGGGAACATCTTGCCGCCGGTGAGGAAAGTAACAGCACCAAAAGATCATTAAAGGAAACATCCACCCTAAACACTGTTAAACAAATATCTATTAGCAATATACCTTTGTGTTCCTGGGCCCATTGTGGTGTTTGGTGCTGTATTTTTCACATTTTTGTGCATAACTGGTCAAACATACAAGACGTTACGCCACGTCAAGATAAGAGGAAGAGATACCAACTTCTCCACCAGCAGTAGCCTCAATAGACCATAATGCAATGCGGCCTCAAGACATGCTGAGTTTTGAGTAAAGGACTTGATGCTCCCTTTTTCTGGACTGTAAAAACACTCGCTATCGCTATTGCACTCTCCACCTACATGTAGAACCAACAGCTGGATGCAGCCCGTTCTCTGGGGGTTGTTGAAAGGCTTTTTGGGCGACGTAGGAAATCACTAACTGAAGTAGACGAGGCAGGTTGGGGGAAAGTAAATGACAGCATTATCATGAATAATAAAACCTACAGTATATATATATATATATATACAGTGTAAGAGTGTCTGAGGGTGGATTTTCCTTTAATGGCAGTATTAGTTTACTATCACAGGTTCATGTTAAAGGGAAAGAAAGATGCACTTATCAAGTCATCCAGTCATCCAGTCATGCTGATCATGGCTAGCTTGATGCATGCATGTTACTTGCTTAAGCTAACTAAGTAACTAAGTAAGTAAGTAACTAAGTACTTTTCTAAAATGAATGATACTAAAATGACCTGGTTGCTGGTTATAGGAAAGATATGTTTGACTGTCAGCAGTATGCTGTCAACATATTTCAAATAAAAGATCATATAAAATACAAGATAAATCATCCGTTAACAATTGAATTACATTTTAACAATGTTAGAGATGTGATGATGAAGCATGCTGGACACTGTTTGGGGCCTGAGAGAGACGAGACTCCACATGATATTTCACATTCTTCTCAGTATGTTATGTTTAGTGTAATCCAAGTCAAATGGATGATCAGTCAGAAATGTGTTGATTCCAATACATTGTTTTATTAAATATTAATGGCTGCTGTTTGATTTTCAGATTATTTATAAATCCTTATAGATTACAGTATCCAGACACTCAGCAAAGTGTTGGATAAGGAACCAGGCAAAGTGCTGTCATCAGTGCCACTACTTGAATGTATTTTTAAATCATCACTTTAGATATGAATGGCATTTGGCATTTGCAGAAAAATAAAATACTTTATTCTTATACAATTATTGACTTTGTTTAATGAATTACTGAATTAATGATTGATTTCCTGCTTTCATAATTCTGGCTATGAACTTTTTTCTGAACCTGCTTGACTGCAAGGAGATCAGCTCAGCAGAACAAAGTAAATCTACCAGCAGAATGCTGCTCACCTGGTCTACTCTGATGGATGACATGTTTAGGTGTGTTAGCATGTGACTGAGGTGTATTGGGATGATTCCTTCCTTCCTTCTTTCTTTCCTTGCCTCTTTGTATTTCCTTCCTCTTTCCCTTCCTTCCCTCTTTCCTTCCTTCTTTCCCTCTTTCCATCCTTCTCTATTTCTTTCCTTCTTTCCCTTTGTCTTTCCCTCCATCTTTCCTTCCATCCTTGCCACTTTCCTTCCTGCCTTCTCTCTTTCCATCCTTCCTTCCTTCTGTCTTTCCATCTTTCCTTTCTTTGTCTCCATCGTTGTCTTTGTTGTTCCTTCAGCCGAAGCAAGGAGATAACAGGCTTCCAGTTTAAGACAACAACATACAAGATTTCAGGTCATACATTTCTAAATATTCTTTCTTAAAACATAATTTACAAAGAATTAGAAACATCCAGTAGCAGGGAACAGATGGGTTACATAAGCCAGTTCCTTAAAGGGCACAGTCAGGGATCAAAGTGTAAAATATCTATATGTGTAATAAAAGGAGAAGTTTGCTCTTAAAGGGTTGTAAGGGTTTGGCTGTCAGTCTGAAAATGAAACAAACTAAAGGAAAAACATCCTCAAGTACAATCTGAGATCTTGTTGAATTCACCACCACTAACAGAGTCTCTTTCGTCCTGTTTGCCCTGCCAACTGTTTCCACACATTGACTTGGTTACATTAAGTGCAAAAGATATTGTGTCAAGAGCAAACTCAACAAGCAACGGGAATCTTTTTGTCTCTGACTTTGTTGCAAATGGATTAAAGTAATTCTCAGCAAATCCACCAGCAATGTTGAGAGTGGTGGACTGGTAGTGAGGGGACTCTTCCTCAATGTACCAGCTGGTTTCTGGCCGGATCACTGTGATGCTGTGACCTCTGGAATGGAGCTCTTCAATGAGGACCTTCATGTTGACCCAGTGGAAAACAAGGACTTTCCCTCCGTCAGCACTGGGAAGACAGCAGAGCAGCAGCCAGTGTCACCAGTCTCAACTGGATCATCTCTGAGGTGAAGCTGGAATCATGAATAGAAGGAGTAGATGATAACAGTTACTTACCCTCTGCTATTCTGAGTGAGAAACTTTTAAAAGGTTTAAAAGGAGCTAAAGGGAATATTTATTCAGGCTAAGGTTCAGATATAAAAATGTAACGTTAAGGCAACGTGCTTCACATGGACATACTCAGGCAGCCATGAAGTAGTTTCCTACTGCATGAGAAGTGTTTGCCCTACCTTCATTTCTCTAGAGCAGTGTCATTTCAGATTGATGGATTTGCAGGAGGAACATGGACAAATAGTTTTGGGGACGTTCTTTATCTTGAGCCCTTGTCTCTTTAACTTGCTACTCACAAAACTCCCCCCAGAGAGCAGAATGGTAGTATGACTTTTAATGTCATCAGTGTCACTTTTAATCAAACCAGTCACACCAGATGAAACTACAATTTCCCCCCTCCACTTCCTTTTGCTAATTTGTGCTACACCTTATGTTCTTTAAAAGCTTTGCATGACATCTAGGAGTGTAACAGCCACCATGTTGTTCTAGGGTAAACACTATTGAAGAATGGTAAAGCTTGACCAGGGTTGCCAGGTCTTTGTGACAAGACCAGCCCAATGGCCAATCAAAACGAGCCTAAAAAACCAGCCCAATACCGGAACTCAAAATAAGATGATGCCAAACCTTGAACACTGCTTTTAAAGTCCAACGGCGTTGATACCATTGTGAATGTAAAACTGTAAATTAGTAGAATAATATCATAAAAACGTGCCCATGTCCGGCAAATAGACATTACAAATATGTAGGCCTGTGTATATTGAGTAGTTCTACTTATTGTGTTGTATAATATATTATCATGAATACAATATCAAATATAGCTCTGTGAAGATCTAGTCCAATCCACTGTAGCCTTATACAGTGTAGGTATGGTCTAGCTAAGTATAATCAGTGGCGCCATCTTGTGGCGAGGGTTCAATTACACAACATGTATGTAATTCACACACAAACACATGAAGCACAACCCACTGGCAGATGTACATTCTTTTATTTTAAATGGATTAAAAATAAAAATAAAAATGTAATTCACACCTAAACACCTAAAAGCACAACCAGCAGACACACAAATCAACCAGTGGCAGCATCTCAACAGAAGCCCAATTCCACGGGGAAACCTACCTGGCGACACCGAGCTTGACCATGTAAACACACAAAGCCTTTAAGGGCCTTGAAATCCACAAAGACTATTTACTACTATTAATTATTTAATGTTTTTTCAGTCACACAACCTGCTAATTATGAGCAGCTTTCGATGAAAAGGAACATTTAGTAAGGTAGAGGGTACAATAAAGGTTTTAGGTCTGACTAATGTTTGATTCCCTAAATTCACTGACTGGAAATAAACTTAAAGTGAAATTTAGTTGAAACAACTATCAAAATTCAAGCGAGACCACCTGCCCCCACCCCTCTTTCCCCAGGATGTCTCTGCACTACCCTGGTGTGCAGGGAATCCACTCCTATATGTACGATAATGACAGAATAACACTCATTTCTATACTAGAGAGATTCAAGTTCTCCAGGAAACTACAGAACAGTTTGGGCTTCTGTACATGTTGGACTGCTTGTAGTTTGATGTGTACATTTCTACTTCCAGAGGAACTGGCACAGGTGAAGTACAGTAGATGAACAGTCCATGCAGCTTCTGTTTGTATGTCGGCAGTAGATCTAAACCTTTCATTGTTGTGTAACTGCTGAACCTTACCTTGAAAGTTGGGCAATGTTGTGGCCACAAAGTTCAACTGAACCGTGTACAGGATTCTCTCTCTCACAAGAGAGTCATGAAAGAGGCCACTCTAACTGCAGCTGTGCCACTTTGGTGCATCACTGAGTCAAATGACCAAATAGCGGCGTGTCACTGAGCGTTTGGAGAGTGGTTGCTAATGGTTACGAGGGTCACGCAACCATGTTGGAGGATGGACAACGAAATGACATTGTACTGTTAGCACCTCTTCCTCTCTGATCTTTTTCCATGTTTCATAGTATACTTTGACCACCCTGCCACCTCTCAGAAATGAGGCCTTTTCTGTGTTTTATCAGGAAAGAAGCGGTGACAACGTTACAGTCTTCTGTTGTTGTCACTCTTCCAACATGGTGGCACGTGACTCATCGCCATTCTGTGAGACGCTTCTATTAGAAAGGAAAGATATGTTTGACATGTCAAGTAAATGATTGACCACCACTTTCCTTACAATCATATTGTCCTTGTTACTGTAATGGTGCAGCTGCTTTCCTGTGGTTTCATTAGAAAATATGATTATATTTGTAACTTTCTACCTTTTATTTTTGTCTTCGTGGGAAGGAGCCTTACCGTTAAAAATGTTAATATAATTATCAAGGTAAATGGATCGAATGCAGAGTAAAATGTTGAACGAATGTTGAAGATACCACAGAAACACCATCTCTAGATTATTTCTGCCACACATATGCACTAACTTGTATATTTTTTGTATTTTTTATATAAACTTTATTTTCCGCACATTGTATAATGCTGTGTGCTTCTTTCGTACTTTGTACACTACCTGCTGCATGACTGCAATTTCCCCTCAGGGACAATAAAGAGATCTATCTAGATGTCAGTATTTCATTAATAATTTACACAGGTCAGTAAAATAAAGTATTTTCACATTGTTGAACAGCTGAGACGCCATTACAGGTTGAGGTCTCTACTGAACAAGACACGTTTGGAGGATCGTAAGCAGTGAGTTGGAGGGAAGGTGATTTGGTGAGTCTTGCTATTGAAAGATCATTCAGATACCAAAGCAAATGGCTGAGAAAACTCTTTTTGAAAGTTACTTGAATTGCCACGTGTGCTCAGAGACTTTCAGAGATCCTGTGTCTCTGAGCTGCCACCACAGTTTCTGTTCCAGCTGCCTGAAAAAATTCTGGGAACGAGCTAAAAAAAAGAAATGTCCCATTTGTAAGAGAAAATTATCAAAGGATCCGATATTGAACTTTACACTGAAGGAACTAGCTGACTCCTTTGCTGGGAGACAGAAAGCTGGGTCATCTGAGACAGATAAAGGAGAGGAGGAAGTGGAGGTGGTGTGTAGTAAACATCCAGAAGAGCCTAAATTGTTCTGTCAGGAGGAACAGAGAGCTGTGTGTCATGTCTGTGAGTTCCCTCACCACCACGGTCACAAGGTGGTTCCTATAGAACAAGCAGTCGGTGACCTGAAGGACCAGCTGAAATCTGACTTACAGTCTCTAGAGGACAAGAGGAACAAATACAAACAGGTTGAGAAGACCTACAATGAAGTGGTTCAACACTCCAAGAAACAGCTGCTGGCCACAGAGAGGCAGATCAGAGCAGAGTTCAACAAGCTCCACCAGTTCCTGAAAGAGGAAGAGGAGGCCAGACTGGCGGCTCTGAGGGAGGAAGAGGAGCAGAAGGGGAAAACTATCAGCAGAGAGATGAAGATCCTTCAGGAGAAGATCTCCTCTCTCTCAGACAGTATCTCTGCTGTTGAAGAAGACCTGCAGAAACACAATGTGTCATTCCTCACCAGTTATAAAGCCACTCAGACCAGCGCCAGAGCCCAGTGCTCACTGTCGGATCCACAACTGGTCTCAGGAGCGCTGATAGATGTGGCCAAACACTTGGGCAACCTGTCCTTCAGAGTCTGGGAGAAGATGAAGGGGAAGGTCCAGTTCAGTCCCGTCATTCTGGACCCAAACACTGCAAACCGCTGGCTCTCTCTGTCAGATGACCTGACCAGTGTGAGAAGGGGAGACACAGAGCAGCAGCTCCCTAACAACCCAGAGAGAAACACTAGATATGCCACTGTTCTGGGATCAGAGGGCTTCAGCTCAGGGAAACACAGCTGGGAGGTGGAGGTGGGAGACCATCCTCACTGGAATGTGGGTTTGGCTAAAGAATCAGTTGACAGGAAGGGGGAGCGATATGTCTCACCAGAATATGGAATCTGGTGTTTCCTGCATCGCAGTGGAAAATACACTGATGGTCTTGGTAAGACCGTCACAGTGAAGAAGAAGACTCTCCAGAGGATCAGAGTCCAGCTAGACTATGACAGGGGGGAGGTGTCCTTCTACGACCCTGAGGACAAAACTCACATCTACACTTATAGAGACACTTTCACTGAGAAACTCTACCCATGTTTTACTGTTTTAAAGGCTGGTGATGCCAAGACCATTGATATCAAAGTCAGACAAGCTGAGGCTTCTCAGTGATGTTACAGTGAAGTCAGTGAGGTGTGTGTGTGTGTGTGTGTGTGTGTGTGTGTGTGTGTGTGTGTGTGTGTGTGTGTGTGTGTGTGTGTGTGTGTTAGAATAATAGAAACCTACAAATGTGACTTCTGAGAGTCTATGATGAATCTCACAAAGTAAAGGTTTATTTTTTATAAGGTTCAGATCTGAACTGGGGTCAGTTTACGGCCACGATGAGGAATAAGGTTAATTCTGTATTGATCAGATTGAAGGATAGGGTTCAGGATTAAATGTTAATCAATGGAACATCCACACAAGTACAGTAACATAGTGGTGTGTGTGTGTATTTGCTCGCTTGACATCATCCATATCCATGTTTCATATATCATAGTTTGATATGAGGGTTTTGACTGATTTGGGTTTCTGAAGGCTGATACTGATATTCTTAGACTGAAGTCGCTGTCAGACGATAATTTGTGCCAATTTTTAATATCTTTCAATTTCAAGATGTTCCTGCCAAAATATTACAAGGATTCACTGTTTGGCCCAGAAATTTGTTCTTGTCAGAGTGGAAAAGCCTCTGAAGCATTTAGAGCATCATGGGACACTAAAACTCTCCACTGAAACTCAGAATAATTCAATAGTTTTAGTGTCAGCAGCTCTTTGAGGCAGGGTGACCCACCTCACCTGGTCAAAGGGAGGGAAACTGTGGATAGATTACTACCTTTAAATGAGGACTTAGGATACCAAAACATTATGGATCAACAAAATGAACAAATAAAATGTGCAAAGAAAACAACATTTCATTGCAGGTTTGATTGTTTTTATGTCGCTCTGGTCAGGGAGGAACTCGACTGTCTGATATCCAACATTCAACAAAAAGCAAAGCGATATATCAGTCTAACCCTAATTGATGTGAACTTCCAGAAAACATCTGTCTGTAAGTTAAGTGCCTTCAACTTTTAATTTGTAGACGTTTGTGTGAATGACATGTCAGGTTTTACTATGCAGGACGGAGCAGACATGGCGTGTTGGTGTAATGCTTCATCCAGTATCTATTTACCACAGGTATCATGAAGCACGGAGGTTATTACTGACTGTAACGCTCTAATTCATCATTGGACCTTGTGTTCTTGGTTTTATTGGCCTGTCCTTTACACTCAGAGTCCACCAGGCCATTCTGGGTCTGCTTCCTTATTGTTTGTGCTTTTATAGCTACATGGCAGAAATTACTGTCTAGGGTCACAGGAATGTCTGAACCAAATGAGACTAAATGGCTTTCATGTGATTTTTATTTTCCATTTCTTGGAATTCATTACCAAATCATTTAACACAAAATAATTTAATGATTTTAAAGAGATCTTTGGAGGATATTGAGGCAGACTCAGTAAGTAAGTTCATATTTGGTTTAGCCAAGATTTATTAGAAGTGCTGACTACTGCCGTTGAGTGCTCATACAACGGATTTTGACCGATTCATTGATATCAGTTGTAATTTTTCTCATGCACTTTGCTCTGTGTTGTTTGTTTACAATTGCTATGGTTTTCATGATGCTGCTTTCTTGAAATTGTGCAAATAGATTTTCATTCTCAATGGGACTACTTGGTGAAATAAAGTTTGAATAGAAAAACAATCTGCTCAATGCTGAAACTACATTAAATGGTCATGTGACTGTCATTTCCATTTTATATATTACAGCTAATCAACATCTTGGTTATAATGTATTAAGAAATCAGACAACAATATAGTTAGTATATATCATCTGTACAGAGTAATTTGATTGTTTTCATGTTTGTGATAAGTATTTTTTCTTGTTTCCATCATCAGTCATCAGTTTTAGTGTGTAATATTCCTGGATCTTCTGGTGAGCTATTTCTGTTTTGTGGGCTGTTGGTTTACCCTGTGGAAGTGTTTTGGTGTATTTTTTCTGATTGAGTCTTTCTTTGTTTAAATAAAACAGTGCTAAACTATGACCTCCAGCTGCTGATCATTATGAATCAAACAACCACCAATATAGTCAGAAATCATCATAAAAACCAAATATCATATTTTCAGAAAAGTATAGACTACACATATAATTTCCATCAGATTGATACTCCTTACTACAATGTATACTTACAATACTATGAGTTTATATCAAAGATTTATCAGGCTAAAAAGATGGGTAAACGTAATTCCCAAATAAAAAGTGGCTAAATGGAGTCAAGTTGGCTTTACCAGCCATTACATCCCTGCCTGTATGATTAGAAATATATGCCGTGAAAATAAGATTTTGCAAAAGAAATAAATCAACTGCATTTTCATTTGCTACAGATTCCTTCTAAAATATATCCTTTAGTTACACTTTTATACTTTATATTACTCAAAAACGTGTTTATCAACCATGCTTTTATTTTGAAAGTTATTAACAGAAGTCTTACGGTTCTTCTAGATTTTAGGGTTTTATATTGAAAGGCTGAAAGCGGCGGTTCATACTGACTTGAGTGGCGCTGGCGCGTCAGTAGGAAGACTGTACCAATGTGAAGCTTTATTGGCGCAGCGCCGAATAAAAACTGGTTCAGCTTCTCAACACTGAAGTGTCATGTTGCTGTTGAAGCAGGAACAGCATTTTTGTAACAGGGAAACAATTGGGTAGCAATTCATGCAGCTCACAAATCTAGCATGGACATTTATCTTTGGAAATGTTTTGAAAATGTTTATTTCTACTCACAGTGAAAAGAAAGAGCACTTAAGTTGTAGGCTGTTGATGTGCGGTTGTAGTTGTTCAACAGTCCTTGTAAAATGTGGCTGTTGGCCTTCACCCAATTCTGATGTAACTTCAAACTTTGCTTCCCAGGTTGTGCAATAGTCTGATCCACAGAATTCAACCTGACTACAATAAATTGGGGAGGACGGAAAAACAGCTGAATACTTCCTCCATCAGAGGAGTGGGTTTACCTGAGCTCTTCTTCATGACATTTTCACCAGTAATGATTTATGTAGTATTTTAGAAACTCATATGCCACCAAAGAGTGTTTAATTTGTGGTTGAAATTGTTGCCATATGTATTGTATATTGAAAATACATTTAGGAAGTTGATATCACTTTTATGTATTGTTTACGTATTGAACATAATTTAAATCAGACATTCCTGTCTAACCTATTTATTTAGCATTTGTTTAAAAGGCAAACCAATGATAAAAGTTAAGAGAACATGAAGGGGAAAGCAAACAAAAACCTCCAGGTGATTGACATGGGACGGCCCCCACTGAGAATACTATTGACTGTAACACTAGAGTTGTATGGCAGGACATGAAGGGAAACAAGATCAAGATTAAACCTCTGCTACTAAAATGCTAACCAAATATAATGTAAGTAGGTTCGGCAGGCAATGCTCTCTGAACCACCTGAACACTTGATGCCAACCGAAACGGATTATTTCAAGCTCCCCTAAACTGCATCATCATCATCATCATCATCATCATCACTGCATGACTGAAATGCCGGGAAATGCTTTTCCAGGCGGCTCACCATAACCCGATGGCTGGACACCTCGGCTATGATAAAACACTACAGCGGATAATGGCCCGCTTCTATTGGCCGGGCATTTGGGCGGACGTGCGGAGGTGGTGCGCAGCCTGTCCCGAATGCCAGCTCGTTAATCATCCGGCCACCCCAAAAGCGCCATTGCGGCCCCTTCCCTTAGTTGAGGTACCGTTTGAAAGACTTGGTATGGACCTCATCGGGCCATTAGACCGCAGTGCACACGGATATCGCTTTGTATTAGTCCTGGTGGATTATGCAACACGACATCCAGAGGCAGTGCCGTTGTACAATATCTCAGCCAAGAGTGTTGCGCAAGCACTGTTTCAGGTCATCTCCTGAGTTGGAATCCCTAAAGAGATTCTGACTGACCAAGGCACCTCGTTCATGTCACGAACACTCCGGGAATTATACGAGCTGTTAGGCGTCCGCACAATACAGACCAGTGTGTACCACCCCCAGACTGATGGTCTGGTGGAACGGTTTAATAAAACGCTGAAAAACATGCTCCGTAAATTCGTGCACGAAGATAGTCGGAATTGAGACAAATGGCTGGACCCTCTGTTATTTGCGGTGCGGGAGGTGCCCCAGGCCTCCACGGGATTTTCTCCCTTTGAGCTCCTGTTCGGCAGGAGACCACGGGGGGTGCTGGACCTGGTTAAAGAAAGCTGGGAGGAAGGTCCTAGCACAAATAAGAATGAAATTCAGTACGTTATGGACCTGCGAGCAAAACTCCACACGCTGGGGCAGCTGTCACGTGAGAATTTGCTCCAGGCCCAGGAACGTCAACGGCGGTTGTATGACAGAGGGGCGTGGCTAAGACAATTTTCACCTGGAGATAAAGTGCTTCTACTGCTCCCTTCGTCCATCTCCAAATTACTCGCCAGGTGGTAAGGTCCCTTCGTGGTCACACGGTGAGTTGGGGATGTCGATTATGAGGTTGAGCGCACTGACGGGTGGAATGACACAAATTTATCACATCAACCTCCTTAAAGCGTGGAGGGAGGCGGAGCCTGTCTCGCTGCCCATCTCGGTGATCGAGAGAGATGAGTTGGGTCCAAAATCGGCCAATCAAACCCTGACCCTTTCTAATGACCATCTCTCACCAAGCCAGAGGGCGGACATGGCCGCCTTACAGCAGCGATTTGCTGATGTGTTTTCTCCCCTGCCAGGACGCACAATGCTCATTCACCACCACATAGAGACCAGCCCCGGGGTGAAAGTACGCACCCGGCCATATCGCCTGCCCGAGCATAAGTGTAAGGTCGTGCAAGCGGAATTGAAGGCCATGCTGGAGATGGGCGTGGTAGAAGAGTCCAACAGCAACTGGTGTAGCCCCACCGTGCTTGTCCTCAAGCCTGATGGGTCTATACGGTTCTGTGTGGACTACCGCAAGGTGAATGATGTGTCAAAATTCGACGCCTACCCAATGCCTTGGGTTGACGAGCTACTAGACCGGTTAGGCAATGCTCGCTTTTTCACGACACTGGATTTACCCAAGGGCTACTGGCAGATTCCCTTGTCTCCAGAGTCCCGGGAAAAAACGTCTTTCTCTACTCCGGATGGTTTGTACCAATTCGTGACACTCCCGTTCGACTTGTTCGGCGCCCCCGCCACATTGCAGCGCCTCATGGACCGGGTGCTGCGCCCGCATGCTGCGTTTGCCGCTGCCTACCTGGATGATGTCATCATCCACAGTGACAGCTGGGAGCGGCACATGCAGCAGGTGGGAGCAGTGCTTGAGTTGTTGAGGCAGGCGGGGCTCACGGCCAACCCGAAGAAGTGTGCGGTTGGATGGAGAGAGGTACAGTATCTGGGGTACCACTTGGGAGGAGGGCTGGTGCGGCCCCAGATAAACAAAACCGCAGCAGTTACGGCCTGCCCGAGACCCAAGTCGAAAAAAGAGGTGAAGCGGTTCCTGGGACTGGCTGGCTATTACCGGAGGTTCATCCCAGGCTTCTTGGAGCTGACCAGCCCCTTGACTGACCTAACCCGAAAGGGTGCGCCGGATCCGGTCCAGTGGACGGAGCGGTGCCAACAGGCATTTGATAGAGTGAAATTGGCCCTCTGTGGGGAATCTGTTCTGCATATGCCTGACTTTTCTCTCCCCTTTTGTCTCCAGACTGACGGATCGGGCAGTTTTGTCCCAGCAGGTGGAGGGGGTTGACCGCCCGGTGCTGTACATCAGTCGAAAGCTCACGGACCACGAGACTACGTACAGCACCGTGGAGAAGGAGTGTCTTGCCATCAAGTGTGTGGTCAGCACCCTCCGCTACTACCTCCTGGGGCGCCCTTTCACTCTCTGCTCGGACCATGCCCCGCTGCAGTGGCTCCACAGCATGAAGGATACCAACGCGCGGATCATCCATTGGTACCTGGCCCTCCAGCCGTTTAAGTTCAAGGTGATCC
This sequence comes from Hoplostethus atlanticus, assembly GCA_034670405.1. NCBI lineage: Eukaryota > Metazoa > Chordata > Actinopteri > Trachichthyiformes > Trachichthyidae > Hoplostethus > Hoplostethus atlanticus. Next base: position 17,957,473 of record JAXDDX010000002.1, on the reverse strand, counting down.
ATAGGCTGGGGGCGCAGATGGCCTCTCCCGCTCTCAGGGGGGCGGGGGGGAGTGGGTTGTCGGCCAGACGGCTCCCCGGCTTAAATCGGGCGGTGGGGGTGTGTGGCAGACTGGGGGGTGTGGTTGGGCCATTGGCTGGGTGCGGGAGGTGGAGTCGGGCTGACAGGCGGGTTCGCCCTGCCCCGGTACCAGCTGCGGCGGATCAGGTGTGAGTGGACTAACGTGTGTGTGTGTGTCTGTGTGTTTATATGTTTTCAGTGAGCAGAGGAAAGGAGAGAGAGAGCATGTCTCCAGGAGGGGAGACACCAAGACAGAGCGAGCCTTATCTTGTGTTTACCTAGCGTGAATAAAGTCGGCGTGTCGCCCAAACCTGAACTGTCTCGCCTGTTCTATCTGCCACTCCCCGGTATCGTATCGAGTTGGCTACAATGTACTTCATACTTCGTACTGTTTCTTCATACTAGCATAGCTGTTCGTATTGAAGAAATAGGTGTTCGCATACCGGCGCTAACCTAACAGCATGACAAGCCATTACGTCAACCCCTCCAGCGCTACCTAGCGTAGAGGGATGGAACCTAGGCAATCAACCCTAATCAATGGTCCAGGTAAAACCGGTGGGAAAGCTACAGCTTGAATAGCCTGACCAGATGGACAGGACCCCTCCCTCTGGAGTGCGTCAGTCTTATGTACAGGGTTACGAACTGTAACCAAGGGGAATAAGACTGACCATGTCACGGCTCCAGCCCCGACCCCGGGTTTTCCTTGTGTTTCTTTGTGTCCCTGCCTCCCTTGTGTCTCCACCTCCCCTGTCTGTCTCTCATCGTGTGTGTGTGTGGCGTGGGTGTGGCTACCCCTCCCGGTCCTGCCTTTCCTCCACACCTGTTCCTCATCAGCCCATCAGCCCTACAGGATATATACCCTATATATACTCTTCAACCACTCGTCGCCAGATTGTTCTGCCAACTACAGTGGTAGTCACTCTCTCGGCCGCTCTTGACTTTAGTACTTGAGTTATTTCCTTGTGTGCTTCCCTGCTCTGCTAACCGCATTTTCTCATCTCCCAGGATCCCCTGAACGTCTCTTTCCCCATGTCTCCTCGCCGCAACCCACCAGCCTGCCTGCTTCCCTCTCACCTGCCTGCTCCTCTCTCACCTGCCTGCCTGCCCCAGCTCCAACCAGCCCAGCCTCTTCACCCTCCACCATCCCGTCACCTGCTCCTTCATTAAATCCTCTTTTTCCTACTCCCTTGTCGTAGTGTGCATTTTGGGTCCAGTTACAACCATAACCCTGACAGACCATCCAGCAGTGATTAGGGCAATGGGAAAGGATGGAGAAGAAGGCAAGTTACGAATTGTAACTGTCGCCGAATGACTCCTTGTCCTGCATTGCAAAGGGGGCCGGCGCCTTCGTTCCCAGCTCTAGAGTGGCCAAAGGAGCCCCCAGTCATGTCAAGTATGTAAAAATGCACAAAAGTACTCGGGGAAGACCAAGGCGCGGCAGCGTATATGTCTTGCCACCGGGAGCCGACCAAGTGGGAGAGACAGGTCCCCCCCTCCCCCATCAGAGAAGCATCTGTGAACATGACAACATGAGATGCTACTCTGCCCAAAGGAACCCCTGTGGACATGGTCATGGGGTCTCTCCAATGGTTCAGGTCCGATGTCACCGAGCGCAGAATGAACAACATTCTGCGCTTGTGACGCCTGGGGTCTAATTTTGGTGAGCAATCCATCTTTGCAGTTTGCGCATGAAGAGCAGACCCAGTGGAACCACTGGGTGAGCTGCCACCATAAGCCCTAGGAGACGCATAACCAACAGGGCCGTCATGACCCTGTGGGTATGGATGCCATTAGCGCTGACAAAATGGCTACTCACCTCTGGGGCGAGAGCCTCGCTGTCATAGATGTTGAATCTAGGGATACACCCAGATACACCAACTGACGGCTGGGGAATGGCGTGCTTTTCTCCCAATCGATGAAGAAGCCTACAAGGGAGAGGTGCACCACTAGTGACCTTGTGTTCTCCCTGGCTTCCTCCTCTGATGGGCTCAAAACCAGGATGTCATCGAGGTACAATAGAATTCTTATCCCTCGTTGACGGAGCGGGCCCATCGCCACCTCGACGCACTTTGAGAAATGGACATGGAAGTAAGCGTCCTTGAGATTGATGGACATCGCCCTTTCTCACACACCTTAGCAGTAATCTGGTGGTAAGCATTCTGAACTTCCTTGCCACCATTAGCTTGTTGAGGGGGTGTAGGTCCAGAATAGGCCTCATGTCCCGCGTTTTCTTGGGAACCACGAAATAGCGGGAGTAAAAGCCGTGTTGAGCCTCGCTGGGTGGGACGGCTACAATGGCCTCCTTGCCCAGGAGACCGCTTATCTCGTCTACAAGGGCTGAGCTTCCCGTAGGGTCGCTCAGCCTTCTCTCTATTATGCCCTTGAAAAGTGGCGGACTGTGTTTGAACATGAGGCGGTGTCCCTCCCTCAATGTACCGTTCAGCCACTTGGGGACCGCGCATCTCTCTAGCGAGAACGCGTAGTGCTCAGAGAGAGGGCGGGCAGACAGTTGGGGGGCATTGCTTATGAACGCTCTGTATTCCCTGGCCCCTACCACCATCACACGGGTCTGTGTGATCCAAGGGGGGGGGGCCCTCGAAAGGGCCCCTTAAAAGGGTGGGTCCCTTGAGGGGCTGTGTCTGACCCTGGTCGCCTACTTTTTCCCAGACTGGGAGGAGAAGCATAGGTTCAAAGGGGGTTCCCCTGGAGAAGGCCCCCGAGAAGGATGGGCCCCTCGGGGGCTATGTCCTACCTAGGTCGCCTACTTATTCCCAGACAGCCGTCAGATTGCTGTGAAGAGAGGCATAGGTTTAAAGGGGGTTATATATATACAGGTGCTTGGGGGCGGCGCCCCAGCTGATAGGTGCATCATTGAATTTTCAGTGCGCGCACTCACACGCACAAGCATAGCCCATAAGGCGAAACCTAAACGGCAAAGCCTACGAGAAATAGAACACACTGAAATGAGAAATTCACAATTCATTTTGGTGGTTTTGGTCGTTGTTTTCTACTCTACTGTGTCTGACCAGGCTGCTGCTACGTCACCGACTGCTGTCCAGAGATGCAAGCGTGGCCAAGAAACTGTGGGAGGCACTTCTGTGTTTTATAGATCATTTTCAATGTGCAAGTGAATGGATTCAACTCTGTTCATGCTCCTTTTTACTTTGGTGAAGGTGTTGATATTTCATGAGATTGTTCTCCGACAACAGTTTGACATGTCAAGTGAATAATTGACTACCACTTTCCTTACAATAATCTTGTCCTTATTATTGTAATGGTGCATTTTTTTGTCTTCGTGGGAAGGGGCCTTACCATTAAAATTGTTAATATAATTATCAAGGTAAATGGATTGAATGCAGAGTAAAATGTTGAATTATGTAACATTTGTGGTGTGTAGTAAACATCCAGAAGTGCCTAAATTGTTCTGTCAGGAGGAACAGAGAGCTGTGTGTCCTGTCTGTGAGTTCCCTCACCACCACGGTCACAAGGTGGTTCCTATAGAACAAGCAGTCGGTGACCTGAAGGACCAGCTGAAATCTGACTTAGAGTCTCTAGAGGTCAAGAGGGACAAATATAAAGAGGTTGAGAAGACCTACAATGAAGTGGTTCAACAGTCCAAGAAACAGCTGCTGGACACAGAGAGGCAGATCAGAGCAGAGTTCAACAAGCTCCACCAGTTCCTGAAAGAGGAAGAGGAGGCCAGACTGGCGGCTCTGAGGGAGGAAGAGGAGCAGAAGGGGAAGACTATCAGCAGAGAGATGAAGATCCTTCAGGAGAAGATCTCCTCTCTCTCAGACAGTATCTCTGCTGTTGAAGAAGACCTGCAGAAACACAATGTGTCCTTCCTCACCAGTTATAAAGCCACTCAGACCAGCGCCAGAGCCCAGTGCTCACTGTCGGATCCACAACTGGTCTCAGGAGCGCTGATAGATGTGGCCAAACACTTGGGCAACCTGTCCTTCAGAGTCTGGGAGAAGATGAAGGGGAAGGTCCAGTTCAGTCCCGTCATTCTGGACCCAAACACTGCAAACCGCTGGCTCTCTCTGTCAGATGACCTGACCAGTGTGAGATATGGAGACACAAGGCAGCAGCTCCCTGACAACCCAGAGAGAAACTTTTAAAAGGTTTAAAAGGAAGCTAAAGGGAATATTTTTCAGGCTAAGGTTCATATCTAAAATGTAACGTTAAGGCAACGTCTTCGACATGGACATACTCAGGCAGCCATGAAGTATTTCCTACTGCATGGGGAAGTGTTTGCCCTACCTTCATTTCTCGAGAGCAGTGTCAATTTCAGATTGTGGATTTAGCAGGAGAACATGGACAAATAGTTTTGGGGACGTTTCATTATCTAGACCCTTGTCTCTTAACTTGCTACTCACAAAAACACCCACCCAAGAGCAGAATGTAGTATGAACTTTTAATGTCATCATTGTCACTTTATTCAAACCAGTCACAACCAGATAAACTACAATTCACCCTCCACTTCCCTTTTGCTAATTTGTTCTACACCTTAAGTTCTTTAAAAGCTTTGCATGACAACAAGAGTGTAACCATCCACCAAGTTGTTCTAGGGTAAAACACTATTGAAGAATGGTAAAAAGCTTGACCAGGTTGCCAGGTCTTTTAGTGACCAAGACCACTCAATGGCCAATTCACAACAAGCCCTAAAAAAACAGCCCAATCAGAAACTCAAAATAAATGAATGCCAAACTAGAACACTGCTTTTAAAGTCAACGGCATTGATACCATTGGAATGTAAAACAGTAAATTTAGTTAAGTAAATAATATCATAAAAACGTGCCCTATGTCCCAGCAAATAGACATAAAAATTTTTGGTAGGCCTGTGTATATTGAGTAGCTCAACTTATTGTGTTGTATAATATATTATCATGAATACAATATCAAATATATCTCTGTGTAGATCTAGGTCCAATCCACTGTAGCCTTATTACAGTGTAGGTATGGTCTAGCTGAGTATAATCACGGCCGCCATCTTGTGGCGAGGTTCAATTACAACCACATGTAATGTAATTCACACACAAACACATGAAGCACAACCGGACTGTGCAGGATGTACATTATTTTTATTTTAAATGGATTAAAAATAAAAAAACGAAAATGTAATTCACAACTAAACACCTAAAAGCACCACCCAACATAAAAAATCACCCAGTGGCAGCATCTCAAAAGAGCCCAGAATTCCACAGGAAAACCTACCTGGCGACACCTCAGAGCTTCGACCATGTAAACACACAAAGCCTTTAATGGCCTTGAAAACCCACAAAGACTATTTACTACTATTAATTATTTATTTTCTTTTTCAGTCACACACAACCTGCAAATTATGGAGCAGCTTTCGATGAAAACGAACATTTAGTAAGGTAGCGGGCACAATAAAGGTTTTAGTCTGCTAAAAATAACTGACAAAAATAACACGACTCACATCACCAGACCTGCCTATTCTCTCTCACTCCTGCCTCACCCTGCTTTGCCCAGCTCCTGCCTGCTCCCTCGCACCTGCCTCCTTTGCTTGGCCCCAGCTCCATCCATCCCAGCCTTGCACCCCCCAACACCTTCCCATCACCTGCTCCCCAATAACTCCTCTTTTTCTACGCCTTGTCGTGGTCTGCTGCCTGCTGAGTGAATTGTGAGTGTCACATCTTGCATTCCTAATATAATAGGGGAGTCAGATTTTTTTGAATGTAAAAACGACTCCATCAAATTTGACTCCCCCCCTAATTTCTCCCCTGTATTGACCTATTACACAAGAACTTTATACATAATACTAAAGTCAATATATGCCTTGCTGAGCTGAATTTGGTGATGCCACATCTTCATTCCTATATAATAAGAGGAGCAGATTTGTTAGATGTAAAAACTGACCCATCAAAATTTGACTGGCTTTCTTAGTGAGGCCAGTACTCCTTCCCTGTTAACCCTCTGGGACAAACAGGTCCAGATATGTCAGCAAATTAACCTTGAATGTTTTATTAGGCTGTAGCCCTAAGAGGAGACGAAGTGAATTTCGTTCAGCTGACATTTTGCGAAACAAAACTAAGTGAAACGAAATCCCGCATAAAATCGTCTTCCTGCGATTTACTACTCATTCATTTATTCATATATTCCTGCAGTAAAACTGAAAGCTGACTGTTATTTACAGATGGCTACCGAATCATATTTAACCCTGAAAAAACCCGAAAACCCAAAATTGTAAGAAAGAAATCACGTAAACTGACCACAGGAATTAACGTGTTAAGTGTGCCGCGATCACCGAAGGGAGTCAGATTCTGCGGGGGAGTGGGAAAAAAAACTACAACACCAGCAACTCCAACACCTGCCGTGAGTATTTAATTCAGTGTAGACTGACATTTAATTGCCACAAACCTTCCCTATGGGAGCGAAGCACTAAAATCACTTTTATTGTTAACCTGTTGGAAGGAGCTTAGAGCTTTTACAACGTTTCCACTATGAGCAGGGTTCCCCCACAGCACTAAGTCCTTTCACTAGCCTTCGCTGCCGAGCTCAAACGTGTGTTTGCTTACCCCATAAGGGACAGCAAGCAGGGCAGCACCTATTTAGACTACTATAGGGCAAGCTTAGCGTTCGTGAATATGTAGCAAATTCCGCATTCCTACTATTGAGCCGGCTGGAATAGCAGCGCCCTGATTATCGCGTTCCAGAGCGGTCACAGGCGGGAGTTGTTAGGGAGGTGGCGTCTCTGCGGGACGTGGGGAACGTTAGATACCTATACAGCTCCCATTAAGGTTTCCGACTTGGCTGCACCGTGGCGAGTCGACCAGCCTCCCCAGGGGTAGCACTCATCTTCCAGGAGGAGGTTGCGATACCAGGCCTGTCCCCCACCTCTGACGCGAGCCCATGCAACTAGCCCCGGCGCCAGAGGATGGACACAGGAGCCTGCCTCTACTTGCGACCCAGTACGGGCCGCTCCGCCAAAAGGGGAGGCTCAACAGTGACTGCAGGGTCCCTATATCCAAGCCACTGCCCGTATCTCCAGCCACCGCAGTCCTGCATTCGCTTCAAACCACTCCCTCCGTTGTGCAAAGAGACCGCTTCCGGGCGCCTCTAGTGACTCCGGCGCGACACCCCTCCTCTTCAATTGACTCCAAGTTAGGTTCCTCAGGCAAGGCCGGGCCACCCCCCCCAAGCCTCTCCCTTCTCCGCTGACTGTCAACGCGCTGGATGGCAAGCTCCTGGCCCGCAAGCTCCTGGCCCGCATCGCGGACCTGCACCACTCACGCTGGTATCATCAGGAAACCACCGGGAGCGCATCCAGCTCCACGTCATCTCCTCTCCCCACGCTTCGGTGGGTGTTGGGTCGGCCCTGGTTGGCGCTCCACAACCCGCACATTGACTGGTCCTCGGGCTCCGTGGTCAGCTGGAGCGTTTTTTGCCACTCCCACTGCTTCCTGTCTGCCCTAGCCCCGAATGAGTCCACCACCGCTCCCGTCCCGGAGCCTCCCGACCTCTCCTCTGTTCCCCCCGTCTATCACGACCTCGGTGAGGTGTTCAGCAAACACCGGGCCCTCTCCCTACCTCCTCACCGACCTTATGACTGCGCCATCGATCTGCTTCCCGGAGCTCCTCTACCCACTAGCCGCCTCTACAACCTTTCTCGCCCGGAGAGGGAGGCCATGGAAACCTACATCCATGATTCCCTGGCAGCGGGGCTGATCAGACCCTCCTCGTCTCCCGTCGGCGCAGGGTTTTTCTTCGTAGAGAAAAAGGATCACGCTCTGCGCCCATGTATCGACTTCCGGGGTCTAAATAACATCACAATAAAGAACAAATACCCCCTGCCACTCATAGACCCTGCCTTCGAGCCCTCTCCATCTCGCAACAGTCTTTTCCAAGCTGGACCTCCGTAATGCGTACCACCTCATTCGGATCCGGGAGGGCGACGAATGGAAAATGGCCTTCAACACCGCCCTTGGCCACTTCGAGTACCTGGTCATGCCCTTTGGCCTCACCAACGCCCCAGCGGTTTTCCAGGCACTCATTAATGACGTCCTCTGCGATATTCTGAACAGGTTCATCTTTGTGTACCTGGACGACATCCTGATCTTCTCCCAGGACCAAAAGGAGCACATCCAGCATGTCAGGTTGGTGCTCCGTCGGATACTAGAAAACAAATTCTTTGTCAAAGCACAAAATGTGAGTTTCATGTTCCATCTGTTAGCTTTCTAGGCTACATTATCAAGCTGGGGCAAGTGAAGACGGACCCGACCAAGATCCAAGCTGTGGCTGAGTGGCCGACACCCTCCTCCCGGAAACGGCTCCAGCAATTCCTTGGCTTCGCTAACATTTACAGGAGGTTTATCCGGGACTTCAGCAGGGTCTCAGCCCCGCTTACTCGGCTCACCTCCACCCTCTCCCCGTTCTGCTGGACTCCCGAGGCGGATGCAGCCTTCGCCCGCCTCAAACGTCTCTTCACCTCCGCCCCGGTCCTGAGACATCCGGACCCTTCGAACCAGTTTGTGGTGGAGGTGGACGCCTCCGACTCCGGCCGTCCTGCCCCAACGGTCCTCGGAGGACCAGAAGCTACACCCCTGCGCGTTCTTCTCCCGGCGTCTCTCGCCGGCTGAGCGGAACTACGGCGTGGGGAACTGGGAGCTTCTGGCGGTGGTCCTGGCCTTGGAGGAGTGGAGGCACTGGCTGGAGGGGGCGGGGGCAACCGTTTGTGGTCTGGACAGACCATAAGAACCTCTCATACCTCCGCTAAACAGCTCAACTCCCAGCAAGCGCGGTGGGCATTATTCGTGGGGAGGTTCAACCTCACCCTCAACTACCGCCCCGGCACCCGCAACATCAAGCCGGACGCCCTCTCCCGCCAGTGGACCCCCGAAAGGTCCGCTCCCGAGCCGGAGACCATTCTCCCTCCATCCTGCGTGGTGGGAGCGGCTGCGTGGGAGGTTGAGAGCCTCGTCCGAGAGGCCCAGCGTAACTATCCAGACCCAGGTAACGGTCCCGCTAACCGTCTTTTTGTGCCCGACTCTGCCAGGTCCCAGGTTCTCCAGTGGGGCCACTCTTCTAGGCTCACTTGTCACCCTGGCTTCGCCCGCACCCTGGCCTTCATCAGGCAGAGTTTTTGGTGGCCCTCCATGACTCTGGACACCAGGGCCTTCGTGTCCGCCTGCTCCATCTGCGCCTGCAGCAAGTCCTCCCACCAGATCCTGCCGGTCTCCTACATCCACTGCCCACTCCCAGCCGTCCTTGGTCCCATATCGCCGTCGACTTCGTTACTGGTCTCCCCCCATCAGACGGTAACACCACTATTCTCACCATTGTTGACAGATTTTCCAAACCGGTACACTTTCTCCCTCTCCCTAGCTTCCCTCTGCCAGGGAGACTGCGGACCTCCTGGTGCTCCACGTGTTCCGGCTCCACGGGATTCCCCAGGACATCGTCTCCGACCGGGGTCCGCAGTTCTCCTCGCAGGTATGGAAGGCCTTCTGCCAGGCTCTAGGCGCCACCGTCAGCCTCACTTCCGGCTACCACCCCCAATGCAATGGGCAGACGGAGCGGGCTAACCAGGACCTGGAAACGGCCCTCCACTGCATCACCGCTCGCGATCCCTCCTCCTGGAGCTCTCATCTGCCATGGGTTGAATACGCCCCCAAAACTCCCTCACCAGCGCCGCCACAGGTATGTCCCCCTTCCAGACCTCGTTGGGCTACCAACCTCCCCTCTTTCCCGCTCAGGAGGAGGAAGTGGCGGGGCTCTTCTTCGCTCGGCGGCCCAAAATCAACGCCTCGCCGACCGCCGCCGAACCCCTGCGCCCGCCTACCAACCAGGGCAGAAGGTTTGCCTCTCCTCCCGGGACCTACCTCTGCAGGTTGAGTCCCGGAAATTGGCCCCCCGGTACGTGGGGCCCTACGAGATTGATAAGATCATCAACCCGGCTGCGGTAAGGCTCAAACTGCCCCCATCCCTTAAGATTCATCCCATGTTTCATGTTTCCTTGCTCAAGCCTGTCTCCTCCAGCCCTTTGTGCCCTCCAGCCAACCACCCTCCACCCTCCACCCTCCACCCCCCCGGATCATCGACAATCATCCTGCCTACACGGTTAGGAAAATGATGGACATTCGCCGCCGGGGTCGGGGCTTCCAGTACCTGGTCGACTGGGAGGGTTACGGCCCGGAAGAGCGCAGCTGGGTCCCTTGCCGAAACATCCTGTACCCCTCCCTCATCCGCAACTTCCACCGGGAGCACCCCAACAAGCCCGGTGGGGTGCCCGGAGGCGCCCGTTGAGGGGGGGGTACTGTCACGGCTCCAGTGTAGCTTCCTCTCCCGGCCCTGCCTCTCCTCCACACCTGCCGCCTATCAAGCCATCAGCCCAGCAGTACTTATACCCCGGCTCTTCAACCACTCTTTGCCAGATTGTTCCGCCAGCTACCGTGGTAGTCACTCTCTCGGCCGCTCTAGACTAAATATTAGAGTATATTCCTTTGTGTGCCTCCGGGCTGTCTTAACTATCTGTTCTTGTCTTCCAAGATCCACTGTATGCCTCGTTCCTCGTGTCTCCTCGCCGTAACCCACCAGCCTGCCTATCTCCCTCACTCCTGCCTCACCTGCTTGCCCCAGCTCCTGCCTGCTCCCCTCACTCCTGCCCCAGCTCCATCCAGCCCAGCCTCTGCACCCCCCACCTTCCCATCACCTGCTCCTCCATTAAATCCTCTTTTTCCTACTCCCTTGTTGTGGTCTGCATTTTGGGTCCAGATACAACCGTAACCCTGACAGCTGTGCCACTTTGGTGCATCACTGAGTCAAATGACCAAATAGCGGCTTGTCACTGAACGTTTGGAGAGTGGTTGCTAATGGTTACGAGGGTCACGCAACCATGTTGGAGGATGGACAACAAAATTACATTGTACTGTTAGCACCTCTTCCTCTGGTCTTTTTTCACGTTTCATAGTATACTTTGACCACCCTGCCACCTCTCAGAAATGAGGCCTTTATATATATATAACCTTTATTTTCTGAACTTGCACGTATAATGCTGTGTGCTTCTTTCGTATTTTGTACACTCCCTGCTGCATGACTGCAATTATGTCCTATAATAAAGAGATATCTATCTAGATGTCAGCATTTCATTAATAATTTACAGAGGTCAGTAAAACAAAGTAGATTTTGACATTGTTGAACAGCTTAGACGCCATTACAGGGTGAGGTCTCTACTGAACAAGACACGTTTGGAGGATCGTAAGCAGTGAGTTGGAGGGAAGGTGATTTGGTGAGTCTTGCTATTGAAAGATAATTTAGATACTAAAGCAAATGGCTGAGAAAACTCTTGTTGAAAGTTACTTGAATTGCCACGTGTGCTCAGAGACTTTCAGAGATCCTGTGTCTCTGAGCTGCAGCCATAGCTTCTGTTCCAGCTGCCTGCAAAAATTCTGGGAACGAGCTAAAAACAAGAACTGTCCCATTTGTAAGAGAAAATCATCAAAGGAGTTTCTGATAATGAACTTTACACTGAAGGAACTAGCTGACTCCTTTGCTGGGAGACAGAAAGCTGGGTCATCTGAGACAGATAAAGGAGAGGAGGAAGTGGAGGTGGTGTGTAGTAAACATCCAGAAGTGCCTAAATTGTTCTGTCAGGAGGAACAGAGAGCTGTGTGTCCTGTCTGTGACTTCCATCACCACCACAGTCACAAGGTGGTTCCTATAGAACAAGCAGTCGGTGACCTGAAGGACCAGCTGAAATCTGACTTACAGTCTCTAGAGGACAAGAGGGGCAAATACAAAGAGGTTGAGAAGACCTACAATGAAGTGGTTGAACACTCCAAGAAACAGCTGCTGGCCACAGAGAGGCAGATCAGAGCAGAGTTCAACAAGCTCCACCAGTTCCTGAAAGAGGAAGAGGAGGCCAGACTGGCGGCTCTGAGGAAGGAAGAGGGGCAGAAGGGGAAGACTATCAGCAGAGAGATGAAGATCCTTCAGGAGAAGATCTCCTCTCTCTCAGACAGTATCTCTGCTGTTGAAGAAGACCTGCAGAAACACAATGTGTCATTCCTCACCAGTTATAAAGCCACTCAGACCAGCGCCAGAGCCCAGTGCTCACTGTCGGATCCACAACTGGTCTCAGGAGCGCTGATAGATGTGGCCAAACACTTGGGCAACCTGTCCTTCAGAGTCTGGGAGAAGATGAAGAGGAAGGTCCAGTTCAGTCCTGTCATTCTGGACCCAAACACTGCATCCCGCTGGCTCTCTCTGTCAGATGACCTGACCAGTGTGAGATATGGAGACAGAAAGCAGCAGCTCCCTGACAACCCAGAGAGAAACACTAACTATGGCATTGTTCTGGGATCAGAGGGCTTCAGCTCAGGGAAACACAGCTGGGAGGTGGAGGTGGGAGACCATCCTGACTGGAATGTGGGTTTGGCTAAAGAGTCAGTTGACAGGAAGGGGAAGTTAGATGCCACACCAGAATATGGAATCTGGTGTTTAGTGCATCGCAGTGGGAAATACACTAATGGTCTTGGTAAGACCGTCACAGTGAAGAAGAAGAGTCTCCAGAGGATCAGAGTCCAGCTGGACTATGACAGGGGGGAGGTGTCCTTCTACAACCCTGAGGACAAAACTCACATCTACACTCATAGAAAAACTTTCACTGAGAAACTCTACCCATATTTTTATTTTTTTAAGGCTAGTGATGCCAAGACCATTGATATCAAAGTCAGACAAGCTGAGGCTTCTCAGTGATGTTACAGAGAAGTCAGTGTGTGTGTGTGTGTGTGTGTGTGTGTGTGTTAAAGGTTTATTTTTTATAAGGTTCAGATCAGATCTGGGGTCAGTTTACAGCCACGATGAGGAACAATGTTAATTCTGTATTGATCAGATTGAAGGATAGGGTTCAGGATTAAATGTTAATCAATGGAACATCCACACAAGTACAGTAACATAGTGGTGTGTGTGTGTATTTGCTTACTTGACATCATCCATATCCATGTTTCATATATCATAGTTTGATATGAGGGTTTTGACTGATTTGGGTTTCTGAAGGCTGATACTGATATTCTTAGACTGAAGTCGCTGTTCGATGATAATTTGTGCCAATTTTTAATATCTTTCAATTTCAAGATTTTCCTGCCAAAATATGACAAGGATTCACTGTTTGCCCCAGAATTTTGTTCTTGTCAGAGTGGAAAAGCCTCTGAAGCATTTAGAGCATCATGGGACACTAAAACTCTCCACTGAAACTCAGAATAATTCAATAGTTTTAGTGTCAGCAGCTCTTTGAGGCAGGGTGACCCACCTCACCTGGTCAAAGGGAGGGAAACTGTGGATAGATTACTACCTTTAAATGAGGACTTAGGATACCAAAACATTATGGATCAACCAAATGAACAAATAAAATGTGCAAAGAAAACAACATTTCATTGCAGGTTTGACAGACTGTTTTTATCTCGCTCTGGTCAGGGAGGAACTCGACTGTCTGATATCCAACATTCAACAAAAAGCAAAGCGATATATCAGTCTAACCCTAATTGATGTGAACTTCCAGAAAACATCTGTCTGTAAGTTAAGTGCCTTCAACTTTTAATTTGTAGACGTTTGTGTGAATGACATGTCAGGTTTTACTATGCAGGACGGAGCAGACATGGCGTGTTGGTGTAATGCTTCATCCAGTATCTATTTACCACAGGTATCATGAAGCACGGAGGTTATTACTGACTGTAACGCTCTAATTCATCATTGGACCTTGTGTTCTTGGTTTTATTGGCCTGTCCTTTACACTCAGAGTCCACCAGGCCATTCTGGGTCTGCTTCCTTATTATTTGTGCTTTTATATCTGCAGAAAACTTTGTGGGAATTACTGTCTAGGGTCACAGAAAGGTCTGAACCAAATGAGACTAAATGGCTTTCATGTGATTTTTATTTTCCATTTCTTGGAATTCATTACCAAATCATTTAACACTAAATAATTGAATGATTTTAAAGAGATTTTTGGAGGATATAGTTCATATTTTGTTTAGCCAATATTTATTAGAAGTGCTGACTACTGCCATTGAGTGCTCATACAACGGATTTTGACCGATTCATTGATATCAGTTGTAATTTTTTTCATGCACTTTGCTCTGTGTTGTTTGTTTACAATTGCTATGGTTTTCATGATACTGCTTTCTTCAAATGGTGCAAATCTTTCTTGAAAAATAGATTTTCATTCTCAATGGGACTACCTGGTGAAATAAAGGTTGAATAGAAAAACAATCTGCTAAATGCTGAAACTACATTAAATGGTCATGTGACTGTCATTTCCATTTTATATATTACAGCTAATCAGCATCTTGGTTGTAATGTATTAAGAAATAAGACATCAATATCGTTCATATCATCTGTACAGAGTAATTTGATTGTTTTCATGTTTGTGATAACAAGTTTTTTTTCTTGTTTCCAACATCAGTCATCAGTTTTAGTGTGTAATATTCCTGGATCTTCTGGTGAGCTATTTCTGTGTTGTGGGCTGTTGGTTTACCCTGTGGAAGTGTTTTGGTGTATTTTTTCTGATTGAGTCTTTCTTTGTTCAAATAAACAGTGGTAAACTATGACCTCCAGCTGCTGATCATTATGAAGCAAACAACCACCAATACAGTCAGAAATCATCATAAAAACCAAATATCATATTTTCAGAAAAGTATAGACTAGACATATAATTTCCATCAGATTGATGCTCCTTACTACAATTTATACTTACAATACTATGAGTTTATATCAAAGATTTGTCAGGCTAAAAAGATGGGTAAACGTAATTCCCAAATAAAAAGTGGCTAAATGGAGTCAAGTTGGCTTTACTAGCCATTACATCCCTGCCTGTATGATTAGAAATATATGCCGAGAAAAGAACATTTTGCAAAAGAAACAAAACAACTGCATTTTCATTTACTACAGATTCCTTCTAAAATATATCCTTTAGTTACACTTTTATACTTTATATTACTCAAAAACGTGTTTATCAACCATGCTTTTATTTTGAATGTTATTACCAGAAGTCTTACGGTTCTAATAGATTTTAGGGTTTTATATTGAAAGGCTGAAAGCGGAAGGTCTTGCTGGCTTGAGTGGCGCTGGTCGCGTCAGTAGGAAGACTGTACCAATGTGAAGCTTTATTATCGTGGATGTTTGTTGTCACTTGGCGCACCGCCGAATAAAAACTGGTTCAGCTTCTCAACACTGAAGTGTCATGTTGCTGTTGAAGCAGGAACAGCATTTTTGTAACAGGGAAACAATTGGGTAGTAATTCATGCAGCTCACAAGATTCAAGATTCAAGATTCAAGATTCAAGAAGTTTAATTGTCACATACACACACGAGGTGTGTAGTGAAATGCAAAGTGGCCATGCTCAGCAGAAATGTGCAAAATAACAGGTTCACACTATTTACAATAAACTAACACAATATTTACAATGTCACAGTTTTTAAGAGCTCTATATAAAAAACAACACAATATTTACAATAAGAGCACTTTATAAAAAAATATAGTAAAAAAGGGAAAATTGTATGTATAATATAATATAAATTATAAATTATGTGTAGTCTTTACCTAAGTGTGTGTGTGTGCATAAGAGGGGCAGTGTGTGTGTCTTGGTGGGGGCCCTGGTGAGGTCAGAGTTCACAGTCCTGATGGCCTGAGGAAAGAAACTCCGTCTCAGTCTCTCTGTTTTGGCAGCGTGACTACGGAGGCGCTTGCCTGACCGCAGCAGCTGAAACAGTCCGTTGTTGGGGTGGTGAGGATCCTTCATGATCCTGCAGGCTCTGGTTCTGCACCTCCTGGTGTACAAGTCCTGCAGGGTGGGGAGTGTAATTCCAATAGTGCGCTCGGCCGAACGCACTACTCTCTGCAGAGCCTTCCTGTCCTGAGCGGAGCTGCTGCCAAACCAGGCAGTGATGCTTCCTGTCAGGATGCTCTCTACAGATACTCTCTAATCTAGCATGGACATTTATCTTTGGAAATGTTTTGAAAATGTGTATTTCTACTCACAGTGAAAAGAAAGAGCACTTAAGTTGTAGCCTGTTGATGTGCGGTTGTAGTTGTTCAACAGTCCTTGTGAAAATGTGGCTGTTGGCCTTCACCCAATTCTGATGTAACTTCAAACTTTGCTTCCCAGGTTGTGCAATAGTCTGATCCACAGAATTCAACCTGACTACAATAAACTGGGGAGAAAAACAGCTGAATACTTCCTCCACCAGAGGAGTGGGTTTACCTGAGCTCTTCTTCATGACATTTTCACCAGTAATGATTTATGTGGTATTTTAGAAACTCATATGCCACCAGAGTGTTTAATTTGTGGTTGAAATTGTTGCCATATGTATTGTATATTGAAAATACATTTAGGAAGTTGATATCACTTTTATGTGTTGTTTATTTATTGAACATAATTTAAATCAGACATTCCTGTCTAACCTATTTATTTAGCATTTGATTAAAAGGCAAACCCAATGATAAAAGTTATATGATAACACAGGGTAAAGCAAAACAAAAACCTCCAGGTGACTGACATGGGACGGCCCCACTGGAATTACGTATTGACTTTATCACTAGAGTTGTAATGGCAGGACATGACGGTGGAACAAGATCAAGATTAAACCTCAGCTACTATAAGGCTAACCAAATATAAATGTAAGTAGGTTCGGCAGGCAATGCTCTCGAACCCTGAAACACTTGACTAGCCAACCGAAACGGATTATTTCAAGCTCCCCTAAACTGCATCATCATCACAATCATCACTGCATGACTGAATCATTTCTTAGCATTTGGGAGCATTGAAGTGAATAAAAAGGACGAGGTTAACCAGATAAGAAAGTGTCAAATGAAGGATAAAGAAAGAAGTTTGACCAACACTAGCGCATGCATGTTTGGGCAATATGGAATTAAACTGAATGTAATAAGCATCGTCATGGGGAGACTAACAAGCAGGACATCTGGTGATTTACAGTTTGAAGTGTCAAAAAATGTTTGTAAAACCGTTACTGTGAGCTATATCAGTTGAAACTGTTCGCTCCTCAGTAGCATAGGAACTAAACCACCGCAACCTCTCCTTGTTTTGTGTTTTCCAAGTATTTTATTAGCTGCAGTATTTTTTTTAATTCTTTATTTAGACAGCAGAGAAAGAAGCAGGGAGACCTCTGCTACCCCAAGTTCTCCTTGTTACTAGGTTGAGTTACATACAACGAGAAGAACACAACACTGTTAAATGCAGCGTAACACATTGAAAAGAGAAATTCAACAATTCATTTTGGTGGTTTTTGTGTGGGTTTGTATTCTACTCTACTGTGTCTGACCAGCTGTGCTGCGTTACGTCACCGACTACTGGCCCAGAGATCAGGCTGGCCAAAAACCTGTGGGAGGCACCCTTTTTTCTGTGATTTATAGATCATTTACATATGTGCAAGTAAATGGATTCAAACTCAGTTCATGCTCCTCTTTTTAACTTTGTGAAGGTGTTGAAATTTCATGAGATTGTTTTCTCCCACAACAGTTTGAAATGTCAACTAAATACTGACTACCATAAACTTTCACGTTACAATAATCTAGTCCTTATTAATGTAAAATGGTGCATTTTTTTGTCTTCACGTGGGAAGGCCTTACCATTAAAATTGTTAATATAATTAACAAGGTAACTGGATTGAAATGCAGATAAATGTTTGAAATCTGTACGGTACCACAGAAGCACACCATCTGCTGGTCACAAAAAGCACATGTCAGCATTGCGCCGGTGAGGAAAGTAACAGCACCAAAAGACCATTAAAGGAAACATCCACCCTAAACACTGTTAAACAAATATCTATTAGCAATATACCTTTGTGTTCCTGGGCCATTGTGGTGTTGGTGCGTAATTTTTTCATATTCTTGTGCATAACTGGTCAAACATACAAACGTTAAGCCACGTCAATATATGAGGGACGAGATACCGACAACATCTCCACCAGCATAGCCATCAATAGACCCAAATGCAATCGGCCTCAAGACATCAGAGTTTCAGTAAAGGACTGATGCTCCCTTTTTCTGGACTGTGAAAAACACTCACACTTGATGAAGCATGCTGGACACTGTTTGGGGGCTGAAAGAGACGAGACTTGACAGAACAAAGTAAATCTAACAGCAGAAATGCTGCGCATCCCTGTGTCTACTTGTCACGGACTCAGCCGTACCACCAGTTTCCCCTATGTTCTCCCTCCCGCCTTGTGGTTCTCGTGTTGTCCTAGTCTGTCTGTGTGTGTATATGTTGGTGGGCGTGTCCCAGACTCCCGCACCTCCCCACGGCTTCATCACCTTCCTCTCGCTCACCTCTCTACCTCCACAACCTGTGTTTCATCATCATCATCTCCGTTTAAGAGAACCCGGCCTTCCAACCCCTCTTCGCCAAATCGTTGATTTCAGCCAATGTGGTATTTCACAAGGCCCCGCCTCTAGAATTGTGGATTCTAGCTTGTCCCTTTTACTCCCTCTTGCTAACTCTGCTCTTTCCTCTGCCCCAGGATCACTCTGCTCATTACCTGCCAATCTGCTCGTCTCCTCCGTCTGTCCACCTTCCCGTCTACACTGCCAGATCACCACCTAACCTGCCTTGCCAGCCCGCGTCCACTACCTGTTTCCCCCGGCTTCTCCCTGCTCCGACTCCCTGCTCCTTCCCTGCCTCTGCTCGCTGTCCTTTACCCCCGGATTTCCCTCCTATAAAACAGCCATATGTTTTCATACTCCGAGTCTGGTTTTGCAATAACCACTAACACTCGTAACACTACTTGATGTATGAAATGTTAGTGTGTTACAAGTGACTGAGGTATATTGGGATGAAATTCCTTCCTTCCTTACCTTCTTTCTTCCCCTTTGTATTTCCATCCTCTATCCCCTTCTTCTCTCATTCCATCCTTCCCTCTTCCTCATTTCTTCCTTCCCCTTTTCTTCCCTCCATCTTTTCCTTCCTCCTTGCCACTTTCCTTCCTTCCTTTCTCTCTTTCCATCTTTGCCCTGTTCTTCTCTGTCTTTCCATCTTTCTTATACTTTGAGTCCTCCATCGTGTTCTTGTGTTGATCTTCAGCTGAAGCGAAGGAGATAAACCAGGCTTCCAGGTTTAAAACAACCAACATACAAAGATTTCATAGTCATACCGTTATCTAAATATTCTTTCTTAAAACATAATTTACAAAGACTTAGAAAACATCCAGTAGCAGGGAATAGATGGTTACAATAAGCCAGTTCCTTAAAGGTGCACAGTCAGGATCAAAGTGTAAAATATCTACATGTGATAAATAAAAGGGAAGTTTTGCTCTTAAAGGGTTGTAAGTGTTTGGCTGTCAGTCTGAAAACTAAACCAACTAAAGGAAAAACATCCTCAAGTACAATCTAGATCATGTTGAATTCACCACCACTAACAAGTCTCTTTCTTACCTGTTTTGCCCTGCCAACTGTTTCCACACATTGACTTTGGTTTACATTACAGTGCAAAAGATAGATGTGTCAAGAGCAAACCTCACTAGCAAACGGACTCTTTTTGTGTCTCCTGACTTTGTTGCAAATGGATTAAAGTCATTACTCCCAAAATCCACCAGCAGGTTGAGATGGGGACTGGTAAGTGAGGGATCTCTTCCTCAATGTACCAGCTGGTTTTCTTCAGCCGGATCACTGGTGATGCTGTGACCTTCTGGAATGGACTCTTCATGAGGACCTCATGTTGTCACCAGTGGAAAACAAGGACTTTCCCCTCCGTCAGCATCTGTGAAGACAGGCAGAGCAGCAGCCAGTGTTCACCAGTCTCAACTGGCCATCTCTGAGGTGAAGCTGGAATCATGAATAGAAGGAGTAGATGATAACAGTTACTTACCCTCGGCTATTCTGAGTGAGGAAACTTTTAAAAGGTTTACAAGGAGCTAAAAGGGAATATGTTATTCAGGACTAAGGTTCAATATCTAAAAATGCGTAACGTTAAGCAACGTGCTTTATCACATGGACAACTCAGGCAGCCATGAATAGTTTTCCTACTGCATGAAATTGTTTGCCTACCTTTCATTTCTCTAGAGCAGTGTCCATTTCATAATGATGGATTAGCAGGGAGGAACATGACAAATAGATTTTGAGGGACGTTCTTTATCTTGAGCCCTTGTCTCTTTAACTGCTACTCACAAAACACCCCCCAGAGAGCGATAATGGTAGAATGACTTTTTAATGTCACATGTCACTTTAAGTCACCACCAGTCACACCATAATGAGAACTATCAATTAGAGACCTTGAACCCCCCGCCACTTCCTTTTGCTAATTTGTGGCTACACCTTTGTTTTCTTTAAAAAGCTTTTGCATGACATCTAGGAGTGTATCAGCCACATGTTTTCTAGGGTAAACACTTATGAAGAATGGTAAAGCTTGACCAGGGTTGCCATGTCTTTGTGACAAGAACCAGCCCAATGGCCAATCAAAACAAGCCAAAAAAAAAAACCAGCCCAATACTGGACACTAAAATAAGAATTATGCCAACCTTGAACACTCTTTAAATTCCACGCGTTTGATACCATTGTGAATGCAGAAACTGTAATTAGTAGAGTAATATCATAAAAACGTGCCCATGTCCAGGAAATAAACATTAAAAAATATGTAGGCCTGTGTATATTGATTAGATTACTACCTTATTGTGTGTTTATGATATATTATCATAAATACCAGATAACAAATATAGCTCTGTGAAGAACTAGTCCAATCCACTGTACCTTATACAAGTGTAGGTATGGTCTAGCTAATTATTAATCACTGGCGCCATTTGTGGCAGGGTTCAATTACACAACATGTATGAATTCACACCTAAACACCTAAAAGCACAACCGGCAGGACATAAAAAATCAAACCAGTGAGCAGCATCTCAACAGACGCCCAATTCCACAAGAAAACAACTTGGCGACACCGAGCTTGACCAGTAAACACACAAAGCCTTAAGTCCTTGAAAATCCACAAAGAACTATTTACTACTATAAATATTTAATGGTTTTTCAGTCACACAACCAGCTAATTACTGAGCAGCTTTTCGATGAAAAAGAACATTTAGTAAGGAAGGGGTAACAATAAAGGTTTTATGTCGGACTAAAATAACTGACAAAATAACACTCACTCAACATAGCCTGTCCTGCTCCCCTCGTTCCTCGCCTCATCTGCGTGCCCCAGCTCATCCAGCCCATCCTCTGCACCCCCCACCTTCCCCATCACTCTGCTCCTACCAATAAATCCTCTTTTTCCTACTCCCTTGTCGTGGTCTGCAGTTTGGGTCCAGATACAACCGTAACCCTGACAGAACAATCTGGCCAGCATGGACCCACAGACAACGACACCCTGAAGCAGGCCATCTCCCACCTGGGACAGGACGCTTGGGCCAACACGAGCAGGCACTGCAAGCCGTCCTGGAACAACTTAAAGACATTTCCCTCAGGCAGTGGCTCCTCTCCGCTTGGGAATCCAGCAGTCCCTGATTCCTCGCCACCCCTAGCGGCTTTTCACCTCCACTTCCCCTGCCTCCTCTACGTCAGAGCCACACGTTCTAACCCCCGGCCTAAGTATTCCGGTGTTGTAGTTTTTCCACTCACCCGCAGAATCTTGACTCCCCTTCGCGTGAAACGCAGCGCCACACTTAACACGTTACATTCTGTGGTCAATTTACGTGATTTCTATCATCGGTTTTCGGGTTTAAATATGACTCTGTAGCCAACTGTAAACAGTCAGCTTCAGTTCACTCGCAGGATATATGAATAATGAAAGAGTAGTAAATCGGCAGGAAGACGATTTTTATGCGGGATTTTGTTTCACTTAGTTTTTGTTTTGCAAATGTCACAGAACGAAATTCACGTCTTCCCTAGGCTACAGCCTAATAAACAATTCACGGTTATTTGCTGACATACCTGGACCTAGGAACGTCCAGGTGGGGGGTCTGTTCGCCAAAGATTTATCAATATCATCATTGTTGTGCACGTGTCAAAACAATAATTGTTTCACAAGAAGAAAATTAGTCTCACCTATTGAACTAAATCCGTGACCTCCTCTAAGAGGCAAGATGTGACACTCACCAAAAATTCACTCAGCCAGCATATATTGACCTCTAGTACTTATGTATAAATTCTTGTGTAACTAGTCAATACAGGGAGAAAGTAGGGGGGGGAGTCAAATTTTGATGGACAGTTTTTTACATCCAAAAAATCTGACTCCCCTATTATATTAGAATGCAAGATGTGACACTACACCAAATTCACTCAGCAGGCATATATTGACCTCTAGTACTGACAATCACTGTCAAATGAGTGTCTTCACTCAACGTTCCAACAATAATTAAGTTACAGTCTACTTCCACCCCTCATATTTCATTGTTTTATGCCTAATTATTCAAATAAGGTTAATATCATAAATCATAAAATCCTAATTCTGCCTCCAAACAGCAAATGCCGCACATTCTAATACTCATCTGGAAAAAAAAGACTCATAAACGTGAACATATCTTCTGTGTTACACATCAAGACTAGAAATATTACACTTCAAGACTAGAAAAGGCATACAGCAAATTATGCTGTATGCCTGTTCTAATAATCTTTTGAGTTTATAAGATGTTACGGTTTAATATTTAGCAGAGTGTAGATGAGCCTTATGTTTACTTTATTATGGTGAGTCATGTTTAATGTTTGATTTATGTTTAAAAAGGGGAAAACTTTCATAAAGGGGCCAAATTTTATTTTTGGAGGGCCGGATTTGGCCCACTGCCTGATATTTGCTGTAGGGGTTGGGATTTAATAGTTTTGAAATGTTACTCAACATGAAGTAAGCCTTGTTGGAAAAATAGATTTGACTTTACTCGTGTCACTGACCCATCAAAATTTGACTCCCCCCCCCTAATTTCTCCCCTGTATTGTTTATTAGGCTGTAGCCTAAGAGGAGACGTGAATTTCGTTCAGTGACATTTGCGAAACAAAACTAAGTGAAACGAAATCCCGCATAAAATCGTCTTCCTGCCGATTTACTACTCTTTCATTATTCATATATCCTGCAGTAAACTGAAGCTGACTGTTTACAGTTGGCTACCGAATCATATTTAACCCGAAAACCCGAAAATGTATGATAGAAATCACGTAAATTGACCACAGAATGTAACGTGTTAAGTGTGCGCGCGTTCACGCGAAGGGGAGTCAGATTCTGCGGGGGAGTGGGAAAAAACTACAACACCGGCAACTCCAACACCTGCCGTGAGTTTTTAATTCAGTGTAGACTGACTTTTAATGCTCAACCGTCCCGCTATGGGAGCGAAGCAACTAAAATCACTTTTATTGTTAACCTGTTGGAAGGAGCCCCGCTTAGCTTTTACAACGTTCTCTATGAGCAGGGTTCTCCCACAGCACAGTCTTTCACAGCCTTCGCTGCCGAGCTCAAACGTGTGTTTGATTACCCCATAAGGGGACAGCAAGCAGGGCAGCACCTATTGAGACTACGATAGGGCAAGCTTAGCGTTCGTGAATATGTAGGCAAATTCCGCAGTCTAGCTATTGAGTCCGGCTGGAATAACAGCGCCCTGATTATCGCGTTCCAGAGCGGTCTCAGTCGGGAGTTGTGTAGGGAGGTGGTGCTCTGCGGGGACGTGGGGACGTTAGATGAGCCTATACAGCTCCCCATTAAGGTTTCCGACTTGGCTGCACAGTGGCGAGTCGAGCCCAGCCTCCCCAGGGGTATCACTCATCTTCCAGGAGGAGGTGGCGATACCAGGCCTGTCCCTACCTCTGACGCTGAGCCCATGCAACTAGCCCGGCACCAGAGGATGGACTCAGGAGCCTGCCTCTACTGCGACCAGACGGGCCGCTCCGGCCAAAAGGGGAGGCTCATCAGTGACTGCGGGGTCCCTGATGAGCCAAGCCACTGCTCGTTCTCCAGCCCCGCAGTCCTGCATTCGCTTCGACGCCTCCCTCCTTTGGTGCAAAGAGACGCTTCCGGTGCGCGCTCTAGTGGACTCCGGCGCCGACCCCAGCTTCATTGACTCCTCGTTAGTTTCTCAGGCCGGGCACCCCCCCCAAGCCTCTCCCTTCTCCGCTGACTGTCAACGCGCTGGATGGCAAGCTCCTGGCCCGCAAGCTCCTGGCCCGCATCGCGGACCGCTCTGCACCACTCACGCTGGTATCATCAGGAAACCACCGGGAGCGCATCCAGCTCCACGTCATCTCCTCTCCCCACGCTTCGGTGGTGTTGGGTCGGCCCTGGTTGGCGCTCCACAACCCGCACATTGACTGGTCCTCGGGCTCCGTGGTCAGCTGGAGCGTTTTTTGCCACTCCCACTGCTTCCTGTCTGCCCTAGCCCCGAATGAGTCCACCACCGCTCCCGTCCCGGAGCCTCCCGACCTCTCCTCTGTTACCCCCGTCTATCACGACCTCGGTGAGGTGTTCAGCAAACACCGGGCCCTCTCCCTACCTCCTCACCGACCTTATGACTGCGCCATCGATCTGCTTCCCGGAGCTCCTCTACCCACTAGCCGCCTCTACAACCTTTCTTGCCCGGAGAGGGAGGCCATGGAAACCTACATCCATGATTCCCTGGCAGCAGGGCTGATCAGACCCTCCTCGTCTCCCGTCGGCGCAGGGTTTTTCTTCGTAGAGAAAAAGGATCACGCTCTGCGCCCATGTATCGACTTCCGGGGTCTAAATAACATCACAATAAAGAACAAATACCCCCTGCCACTCATAGACCCTGCCTTCGAGCCTCTCCATCTCGCAACAGTCTTTTCCAAGCTGGACCTCCGTAATGCGTACCACCTCATTCGGATCCGGGAGGGCGACGAATGGAAAATGGCCTTCAACACCGCCCTTGGCCACTTCGAGTACCTGGTCATGCCCTTCGGCCTCACCAACGCCCCAGCGGTTTTCCAGGCACTCATTAATGACGTCCTCTGCGATATTCTGAACAGGTTCATCTTTGTGTACCTGGACGACATCCTGATCTTCTCCCAGGACCAAAAGGAGCACATCCAGCATGTCAGGTTGGTGCTCCGTCGGATACTAGAAAACAAATTCTTTGTCAAAGCAGAAAATGTGAGTTTCATGTTCCATCTGTTAGCTTTCTAGGCTACATTATCAAGCTGGGGCAAGTGAAGACGGACCCGACCAAGGTCCAAGCTGTGGCTGAGTGGCCAACACCCTCCTCCCGGAAACGGCTCCAGCAATTCCTTGGCTTCGCTAACATTTACAGGAGGTTTATCCGGGACTTCAGCAGGGTCGCAGCCCCGCTTACTCGGCTCACCTCCACCCTCTCCCCGTTCTGCTGGACTCCCGAGGCGGATGCAGCCTTCGCCCGCCTCAAACGTCTCTTCACCTCCGCCCCGGTCCTGAGACATCCGGACCCTTCGAACCAGTTTGTGGTGGAGGTGGACGCCTCCGACTCCGGTGTTGGGGCCGTCCTGCCCCAACGGTCCTCGGAGGACCAGAAGCTACACCCCTGCGCGTTCTTCTCCCGGCGTCTCTCGCCGGCTGAGCGGAACTACGGCGTGGGGAACCGGGAGCTTCTGGCGGTGGTCCTGGCCTTGGAGGAGTGGAGGCACTGGCTGGAGGGGGCGGGGGCAACCGTTTGTGGTCTGGACAGACCATAAGAACCTCTCATACCTCCGCTAAACAGCTCAACTCCCGGCAAGCGCGGTGGGCATTATTCCTGGGGAGGTTCAACCTCACCCTCAACTACCGCCCCGGCACCCGCAACATCAAGCCGGACGCCCTCTCCCGCCAGTGGACCCCCGAAAGGTCCGCTCCCGAGCCGGAGACCATTCTCCCTCCATCCTGCGTGGTGGGAGTGGCTGCGTGGGAGGTTGAGAGCCTCGTCCGAGAGGCCCAGCGTAACTATCCAGACCCAGGTAACGGTCCCGCTAACCGTCTTTTTGTGCCCGACTCTGCCAGGTCCCAGGTTCTCCAGTGGGGCCACTCTTCTAGGCTCACTTGTCACCCTGGCTTCGCCCGCACCCTGGCCTTCATCAGGCAGAGTTTTTGGTGGCCCTCCATGACTCTGGACACCAGGGCCTTCGTGTCCGCCTGCTCCATCTGCGCCTGCAGCAAGTCCTCCCACCAGATCCTGCCGGTCTCCTACATCCACTGCCCACTCCCAGCCGTCCTTGGTCCCATATCGCCGTCAACTTCGTTACTGGTCTCCCCCCATCAGACGGTAACACCACTATTCTCACCATTGTTGACAGATTTTCCAAACCGGTACACTTTCTCCCTCTCCCTAGCTTCCCTCTGCCAGGGAGACTGCGGACCTCCTGGTGCTCCACGTGTTCCGGCTCCACGGGATTCCCCAGGACATCGTCTCTGACCGGGGTCCGCAGTTCTCCTCGCAGGTATGGAAGGCCTTCTGCCAGGCTCTAGGCGCCACCGTCAGCCTCACTTCCGGCTACCACCCCCAATGCAATGGGCAGACGGAGCGGGCTAACCAGGACCTGGAAACGGCCCTCCACTGCATCACCGCTCGCGATCCCTCCTCCTGGAGCTCTCATCTGCCATGGGTTGAATACGCCCACAACTCCCTCACCAGCGCCGCCACAGGTATGTCCCCCTTCCAGACCTCGTTGGGCTACCAACCTCCCCTCTTTCCCGCTCAGGAGGAGGAAGTGGCGGGGCTCTTCTTCGCTCGGCGGCCCAAAATCAACGCCTCGCCGACCGCCGCCGAACCCCTGCGCCCGCCTACCAACCAGGGCAGAAGGTTTGCCTCTCCTCCCGGGACCTACCTCTGCAGGTTGAGTCCCGGAAATTGGCCCCCCGGTACGTGGGGCCCTACGAGATTGATAAGATCATCAACCCGGCTGCGGTAAGGCTCAAACTGCCCCCATCCCTTAAGATTCATCCCATGTTTCATGTTTCCTTGCTCAAGCCTGTCTCCTCCAGCCCTTTGTGCCCTCCAGCCAACCACCCTCCACCCTCCACCCCCCCGGATCATCGACAATCATCCTGCCTACACGGTTAGGAAAATGATGGACATTCGCCGCCGGGGTCGGGGCTTCCAGTACCTGGTCGACTGGGAGGGTTACGGCCCGGAAGAGCGCAGCTGGGTCCCTTGCCGAAACATCCTGTACCCCTCCCTCATCCGCAACTTCCACCGGGAGCACCCCAACAAGCCCGGTGGGGTGCCCGGAGGCGCCCGTTGAGGGGGGGTACTGTCACGGCTCCAGTGTAGCTTCCTCTCCCGGCCCTGCCTCTCCTCTACACCTGCCGCCTATCAAGCCATCAGCCCAGCAGTACTTATACCCCGGCTCTTCAACCACTCTTTGCCAGATTGTTCCGCCAGCTACCGTGGTAGTCACTCTCTCGGCCGCTCTAGACTAAATATTAGAGTATATTCCTTTGTGTGCCTCCAGGCTGTCTTAACTATCTGTTCTTGTCTTCCAAGAGCCACTGTATGCCTCGTTCCTCGTGTCTCCTCGCCGTAACCCACCAGCCTGCCTATCTCCCTCGCTCCTGCCTCACCTGCTTGCCCCAGCTCCTGCCTGCTCCCCTCGCTCCTGCCCCAGCTCCATCCAGCCCAGCCTCTGCACCCCCCACCTTCCCATCACCTGCTCCTCCATTAAATCCTCTTTTTCCTACTCCCTTGTTGTGGTCTGCATTTTGGGTCCAGATACAACCGTAACCGTGACAGCTGTGCCACTTTGGTGCATCACTGAGTCAAATGACCAAATAGCGGCGTGTCACTGAACGTTTGGAGAGTGGTTGCTAATGGTTACGAGGGTCACGCAACCATGTTGGAGGATGGACAACAAAATGACATTGTACTGTTAGCACCTCTTCCTCTAGGCTTTTTTCACGTTTCATAGTATACTTTGACCACCCTGCCACCTCTCAGAAATGAGGCCTTTATATATATATAACCTTTATTTTCTGAACTTGCACGTATAATGCTGTGTGCTTCTTTCGTACTTTGTACACTCCCTGCTGCATGACTGCAATTATGTCCTATAATAAAGAGATATCTATCTAGATGTCAGCATTTCATTAATGATTTACAGAGGTCAGTAAAACAAAGTAGATTTTGACAGCTTAGACGCCATTACAGGGTGAGGTCTCTACTGAACAAGACACGTTTGGAGGATCGTAAGCAGTGAGTTGGAGGGAAGGTGATTTGGTGAGTCTTGCTATTGAAAGATAATTTAGATACTAAAGCAAATGGCTGAGAAAACTCTTGTTGAAAGTTACTTGAATTGCCACGTGTGCTCAGAGACTTTCAGAGATCCTGTGTCTCTGAGCTGCCACCACAGCTTCTGTTCCAGCTGCCTGCAAAAATTCTGGGAACGAGCTAAAAACAAGAACTGTCCCATTTGTAAGAGAAAATCATCAAAGGATTTTCCAGATGTGAACTTTACACTGAAGGAACTAGCTGACTCCTTTGCTCGGAGACAGAAAGCTGGGTCATCTGAGACAGATAAAGGAGAGGAGGAAGTGGAGGTGGTGTGTAGTAAACATCCAGAAGTGCCTAAATTGTTCTGTCAGGAGGAACAGAGAGCTGTGTGTCCTGTCTGTGACTTCCATCACCACCACAGTCACAAGGTGGTTCCTATAGAACAAGCAGTCGGTGACCTGAAGGACCAGCTGAAATCTGACTTACAGTCTCTAGAGGACAAGAGGGGCAAATACAAAGAGGTTGAGAAGACCTACAATGAAGTGGTTGAACACTCCAAGAAACAGCTGCTGGCCACAGAGAGGCAGATCAGAGCAGAGTTCAACAAGCTTCACCAGTTCCTGAAAGAGGAAGAGGAGGCCAGACTGGCGGCTCTGAGGGAGGAAGAGGGGCAGAAGGGGAAGACTATCAGCAGAGAGATGAAGATCCTTCAGGAGAAGATCTCCTCTCTCTCAGACAGTATCTCTGCTGTTGAAGAAGACCTGCAGAAACACAATGTGTCATTCCTCACCAGTTATAAAGCCACTCAGACCAGCGCCAGAGCCCAGTGCTCACTGTCGGATCCACAACTGGTCTCAGGAGCGCTGATAGATGTGGCCAAACACTTGGGCAACCTGTCCTTCAGAGTCTGGGAGAAGATGAAGAGGAAGGTCCAGTTCAGTCCCGTCATTCTGGACCCAAACACTGCATCCCGCTGGCTCTCTCTGTCAGATGACCTGACCAGTGTGAGATATGGAGACAGAAAGCAGCAGCTCCCTGACAACCCAGAGAGAAACATTAACTATGGCATTGTTCTGGGATCAGAGGGCTTCAGCTCAGGGAAACACAGCTGGGAGGTGGAGGTGGGAGACCATCCTGACTGGAATGTGGGTTTGGCTAAAGAGTCAGTTGACAGGAAGGGGAAGCTAGATGCCACACCAGAATATGGAATCTGGTGTTTAGTGCATCGCAGTGGGAAATACACTAATGGTCTTGGTAAGACCGTCACAGTGAAGAAGAAGAGTCTCCAGAGGATCAGAGTCCAGCTGGACTATGACAGGGGGGAGGTGTCCTTCTACAACCCTGAGGACAAAACTCACATCTACACTCATAGAAAAACTTTCACTGAGAAACTCTACCCATATTTTTATTTTTTTAAGGCTAGTGATGCCAAGACCATTGATATCAAAGTCAGACAAGCTGAGGCTTCTCAGTGATGTTACAGAGAAGTCAGTGTGTGTGTGTGTGTGTGTGTGTGTGTGTGTGTGTGTGTGTGTGTGTGTGTGTGTGTGTGTGTGTGTTAAAGGTTTATTTTTTATAAGGTTCAGATCAGATCTGGGGTCAGTTTACGGCCACGATGAGGAACAATGTTAATTCTGTATTGATCAGATTGAAGGATAGGGTTCAGGATTAAATGTTAATCAATGGAACATCCACACAAGTACAGTAACATAGTGGTGTGTGTGTGTATTTGCTTACTTGACATCATCCATATCCATGTTTCATATATCATAGTTTGATATGAGGGTTTTGACTGATTTGGGTTTCTGAAGGCTGATACTGATATTCTTAGACTGAAGTCGCTGTTCGATGATAATTTGTGCCAATTTTTAATATCTTTCAATTTCAAGATTTTCCTGCCAAAATATTACAAGGACTCACTGTTTGCCCCAGAATTTTGTTCTTGTCAGAGTGGAAAAGCCTCTGAAGCATTTAGAGCATCATGGGACACTAAAACTCTCCACTGAAACTCAGAATAATTCAATAGTTTTAGTGTCAGCAGCTCTTTGAGGCAGGGTGACCCACCTCACCTGGTCAAAGGGAGGGAAACTGTGGATAGATTACTACCTTTAAATGAGGACTTAGGATACCAAAACATTATGGATCAACCAAATTAACAAATAAAATGTGCAAAGAAAACAACATTTCATTGCAGGTTTGACAGACTGTTTTTATGTCGCTCTGGTCAGGGAGGAACACGACTGTCTGATATCCAACATTCAACAAAAAGCAAAGCGATATATCAGTCTAACCCTAATTGATGTGAACTTCCAGAAAACATCTGTCTGTAAGTTAAATGCCTTCAACTTTTAATTTGTAGACGTTTGTGTGAATGACATGTCAGGTTTTACTATGCAGGACAGGAGCAGACATGGCGTGTTGGTGTAATGCTTCATCCAGTATCTATTTACCACAGGTATCATGAAGCACGGAGGTTATTACTGACTGTAACGCTCTAATTCATCATTGGACCTTGTGTTCTTGGTTTGGCCTGTCCTTTACACTCAGAGTCCACCAGGCCATTCTGGGTCTGCTTCCTTATTATTTGTGCTTTGGAAGAGATTACAGAATTTTTTCCCCTTTTCTTTGAATTCATTACCAAATCATTTCAAACTTGATGATTTTAAAGTGATTTTTGAAGGATATTGAGGCAGACTCAGTAAGGAGCTGTTTATGTTGTGTTTATTTACATTTATTAGAAGTGCAGACTACTGCCATTGAATGCTCATACAGGGGTTGAATGATTTCAGTTGTAATTTTGCTCTTGCACTTTGCTCTATGTTGTCTGTTTGTAATTGTTATGATTGCCATGATGTGGCTTTCTTGGTCAGATCTCGCTATAGAAAATAGAAAAAAATGAAGCAGCACTAAATCATCAGTTAATAGGCTGTCATCTGATTGTTTTGAGTGTTACAGAATAGCACAGTCAGCAGGATCTTGGTGTTAAATTATTTTAAAAATCAGACAACAATATAGTGTATATCAACTGAACAGAATCATTTGATTGTTTTTTTTTTCATGATAAAAACGTTTTGCTTTCATGTGAAACTTCCTTGTATATGAAATGTGCTATATAAATAAAAGTTTCTTTGCCTGAAATGGACCATATTTACATCACATTGATGCTCCTCACTATAATACATAAATATAAAACTTTTCATTTATATGAAAGATTTATGTCATGCTATAATGATGAGTAAACTCTCTTCCACAAATAAAAAGGTGGTTAAACTGCGTAACTACTACATCCTTACCCATATGACTTTAAATATATGCCATGACAAGGTCATTTTGTGAGGCGAGTATTTTAAATTACCACAGATTACTTCGTAAATATATCGTTTATTTT
Source organism: Hoplostethus atlanticus (assembly GCA_034670405.1). Lineage (NCBI taxonomy): Eukaryota > Metazoa > Chordata > Actinopteri > Trachichthyiformes > Trachichthyidae > Hoplostethus > Hoplostethus atlanticus. The sequence goes on along the minus strand of JAXDDX010000002.1, from coordinate 17,925,917 downwards.
CACTGATAATTTTAGTACCCAAAAAACAACACGTTCACCAATAACAGTCTTATTTTGAAAGTTATTGACAGGAAGTCGGTTTTTTTTTATTCTAGCCGATTCTAGTTTGGCGATTTTATTTTGAAAGCTGGAACCGGAAGTTATATTTATGTTATTCTGAATAATTTGGTTCTAATGTCCATTTACTCATAGTAGGAAATCTGCTTTTCGTACCGGCGTGAAGCTAAAAGTGGGCTACGTTTCTGTCATGGACGTTTGTTGTCACTTGGCGCACCAGCGAATAATAAATGTTTCAGCTTATGAACTCTAAAGTGTTTTATATACAGAGCCTCACGGAGGAAGGGGGATGAAGACGTTAATATCAAGAGCGATACCGAGCAAAGCACGCGGCTTCCAGTGATGTCCAAAGGTGTGTAATATATTTCTGTAAATGAGACTATTTGTTTTAGCCAACTGGTCTGGGGTCGTTGTTCGGCCTCCTAGCATCAGGACTGACAAGGCGCTCAGACCGTAAGAGCAGAGCAGGTTGACGGGAGCTGTCAGTCGCAAGTGATGCTATATTGTGGGTTGATGCAATAAGACGAGCCGTGAAAAAACAATAATTTCACGACAATTGATAATAGTTTACTTTCTTCTGCTGCATTGAGGCTAGGCCAGGTAGCCTAGTATCAAGCTAGCCTAGCCCACTATTATGGATTTAGACTATTTGGGTAACGTTAGCCAGTAAAGTCAAAGATCAGAGGCGTTTTCTAAGGTACAAAACAATAAAATGGAATATATAGCAGGAGATAACCTGGCTGTTTTTAACCTTGCCAATATCGTTTCTCCACCTGTCCTCATCAGCAGGATCATTTTGTAAATGTAGTCCTGTGTGCATAGAGACTTGAGGATAATTGTGGATATTTGCCTTGTGATGCCTTGCCAGGACACTCTTCCACGGAGAAAAAGACCCTACTAGTGATTGTTATGGAGGACGATGGACGTCCCCACAGCAGATCAGAGTCAAACACCATGTCAACCATGGGCGGGTCAGAACGGCTGGGCCACAGCTTCAACCCAAGGACCCCCCTACAACCCTCTACCCGGCTTTCAGCATCTCAGCCTGGGCTCGCCTTCTGACCAGAGTCCCTCCTACGCTGACCAGCAGCCATCCAACCAGCCCCCACCCTCTCAGCATCCCAACCGGGGCTATCACAGCACCTTCTCATCCACAAACAACACTCATTACAGCGCTCTGTACAAAGCATCTCATGTTAGCAACAGTTCACCGGATCAGAAAGCACCTCTCGTTCTTTCAAATGCTGACCAAAGCCCTCACATTTCATCCACGGTTCCAGTTGCAAGCCACGGAACAAATATGCCTCCATCTTCTGTTGCCCCGACAAATCACGGCCCCCAGCACATGTCACCTTGCTCCCCCCACGGCCCTTACGAAGCGATACCCCCCCCTTATCAACCTCCATACACACACCTGGGTATGCTGAATGGACCTCAGTCACCATATCAAAAAGGTCTGCCCAATTCCCCACCATCAATTGGACAATGTGTGAACCGGGGGCCACAGAGCCCTCAACCTACTTATGGGAGTGCAAATGTGGAGCCTCCTCCTCGCCCTGCTCCCCCTCTGGCTGGTGGTGCTGGATACACCTCTAGCCACGTCTCACCCACCAATCCCATCCGACAGCAACCTCACTGGACGCTTCCCCCTCACTGCAGTGGTGAGCGTCACTTTTAATGCCTGCATGCTACACTGTCATGCTGCAGAGTCTGACCTTCCCCTTCCATCGTCTGACTTCCCCGTCTTTTCCTCAGGAACCAGATACGAGTCCTCCCCTGATGCAGCGGCCCGTCCTCACCAAGAGACGTCGCAGGACGGGAACATCTTGCCGCCGGTGAGGAAAGTAACAGCACCAAAAGATCATTAAAGGAAACATCCACCCTAAACACTGTTAAACAAATATCTATTAGCAATATACCTTTGTGTTCCTGGGCCCATTGTGGTGTTTGGCTGCTGTATTTTTCATATTCTTGTGCATAACTGGTCAAACATACAAGACATACAAACCTCAATGTGCTTCAAAACGGCTGATTTGCTCAATGCTGGTTATAGGAAAGATATACAGTCAGCAGTATGCTGTCAACATATTTCAAATAAAAGATAAAATACAAGATAAATCATCCGTTAACAATTGAATTACATTTTAACAATGTTAGAGATGTGATGATGAAGCATGCTGGACACTGTTTGGGGCCTGAGAGAGACGAGACTCCACATGATATTTCACATTCTTCTCAGTATGTTATGTTTAGTGTAATCCAAGTCAAATGGATGATCAGTCAGAAACGTGTTGATTCCAATACATTGTTTTTATCAAATATTAATGGCTGCTGTTTGATTTTAATATTATTTATAAATCCTTATAGATTACAGTATCCAGACACTCAGCAAAGTGTTGGATAAGGAACCAGGCAAAGTGCTGTCATCAGTGCCACTACTTGAATGTATTTTTAAATCATCACTTTAGATATGAATGGCATTTGGCATTTGCAGAAAAAACATAAAATACTAATTTGGTGTCTGAAATGTTCAGGTGTGTTAGCGTGTGACTGAGTTGTGTTTCCTCTGTAGTCCCTCAGCTCTGAGTCTCGCTATGGTCTGGACCCCAAGCTGCTGCCCAGCGCCGTAAGTCCTCCTGTCATCCTCACTCTCATTTTTAGCGTCTTTTCTTTAGTTTCTTTTGTCAAATCGTCAAATAGCAACAAGGTAAACATGTCGGTGTGTTCCACTCTGCACGGCATCTCTTTTTGTTGATGTATTTTGTGATATTTCTGTCATTTTGATGCTATTTTAGGCTGCAAATATTGTATGAATCTGGACTCAAATTCTGACGTTTTTTTTTTTTTTTTTACCCCTTTATTATCGGGGACCAGCCTTCGTTTCCACATTATGGCCACTATTTGAGACCTTTACTTGAAGTTTGTCAGTAACTCTTGTTGATTGTCTGCCTGCCTGCCCGTCTGTCTGTCTGCTTGTCTGTCTCTCACTGTCTCTCTCTCAGGTGAAGGTGATGGCGGACGACAGGGCGGAGTGGGAGGGCAAGGTCTTTGTGTCAGAGCCCAGTTCCCCTCTTCCTCCTCTGGCTACCACTTCCTGCATCATAGAGGACAGGGGTAAACACACACACACACACACACACAGAGTTAAATGATCATTGGATTGACGCCTACAGCAGTAGAAACGAAGAAACAAAGTGGGCTACAAATATCTGTATCAGGATTGAAGTATTCAGTATTTCTACAGCACATTTCAAAACCTTTACGAAGTTCTTCACAACAACAGAAAACAACAGAAGTTACAGAACGCTTCAATAAAAAGCCAAAGTGAGTTTTAAGGCGTTTTAAAACAGTTTAGTGTTTGCAGACGTGACATTAAGGGGAAGGCTACTGCACAGATGTGAAGTGAAAAAGCAGTCGCCTCTGGATTTCAGTCTGGATCAGTGCCCTACCTATCGGCACATTGTGTCCGCCTGCACTTCAAGCTGACCTCCACGTGTGACCAGTGGCTTTGTCTCCATTGAACTCCAGGTAACGCCAGTCCCTGCGCCATCCGCTCCACCTCCTACTGTGTGCCGTCTGAAGGCCACGCCGCCCTGCTCAGCCGCCTGCCCCTGGGAGCTCTGGTCACTCCCCTGGCGAGACGGACCACTGGAGAGGTTCGTGTTTGACTCCATCTTATCGGGCCTCATTCACAGATCACGTTCATGGTCAAACTGGCTCATTCTTTGTTGGTTTTATGCTTGGAGGTAAAACAATTTTGCCTGGTTAAAGGCCTTTAAAATTGGGATCGGCGCTGACGTGATCACAAGATGTCTCTTTTTTCTTTTCCTTCTTTCCCGATTCCTAAGGAAGAGGGAGGGAGTCTACAAGTTGTATTTTAAAGCTGAAACTAGGCTGAAGGTATTTGTCTTGTTACCGATGAGCCTACAGGACCAAAAAAATGAACAAACCTCAAAGTGATTAAGTTGAGGAAACCGATTTTTACAACCGATTCCACCTGAAATATCCCAGCATTGAGTCATGTCGTCTCCATTTGGCCAGTTAAGTGCAGGAAAAAAAGAAGGTCCACCAACACCCGAGTGTTTTAGTGGATTTTCAAGACAAGTTGTGTATTTCTATGCATTATAGTGTTTCCTCTCCCCTCTTTCATATTTTTTTCCAGGCAGCTGTTTGCATGGAAGTGAAGTAGCAGGAAAACAAACAAAGTTTCTGCTTTCTGTGTTCCTTTTACACCTACCGTTTTGTGTGTCCAGCGGCCCCTGCCGGTATGCAGTGAGCCAGAGTGTGTGAGGGGTTGTGAGGGCTGCGGGGCCTCCATGTGCCCCGCCATGGGCTGGCAGGACTGTGGCCAGAGGTTTCACTGCCCCTTCTGTGGTAAACTCGGCGAAGGTGAGTCACTCAGCGGTGCGTTGGGATGAAAAACCTCTCCCAAAAGGTGAAGTTGCATTTCGACATTTGACCTTTTTAGTCATTTAGCTGATGCTTGTTTCACACATCGGCTGTTGGCTGTCGCGAGGATCGAACCTGTGACTCTGAAACTCTCAGTAAGCTCTCAGGAACTGATTGGGAAAAAAAAGAGCCTCGTTGTGTTTGCAGATTGGAGCCGGTGTGCAGTATAAACTAACTACGTTTTCTAGGGTTACAACGGGTCAAACCTGCAGCTTAACTTGCAGACAAGTTGTAGTCAGGACAAGACGCCAACGTCCTCATCCACCGCTCAAGAATTCAAGAGACATTTTGATTATTTTATCCGCCGAGTTGCTTTAGCGTGTAACAAGTCTCAGCATTCAGCTTGTGACTGGTGTTAAATTTGCCACCTTGGTTGTAGTTTCTGCCGGTTGTAGCTGTATTTCTCTTCCTCTGGACCTCAGTGTCGTGGCAGCACTACCAGCCCACCAAAGGAGTGGAGGGGGTCCGCGTTGATCGAGACCAGAGGCCTGAGCTCAGCGTGGGGTCCTATGAGATACTCAACTCTCAAAAGGTTAGAATGACTCTCTACTAGTGTGTGTGTGTGTGTGTGTGTGTGTGTGTGTGTGTGTGAAATAGTTTTTGTTTGTTTTTTTTGTCCCAGGGTGAACCTGCTGCGCTGCTCCTAGCCATAGATGTGTCTGCTTCAGCACTGAGAGGAGGACATTTGGACTTTGTAACACAACAGATACACACTGTGCTCACCTCTCTGAATAGGTACAACACACACACACACACACACACACACACACACACTCCACGTCCACACAGATTCATTAAAGTTTCATCTTATTTATCCGATTGGTTGGAGGGAGGATGGTGCCGCCCAATCAGACGTCCGGGTTGGTTTGATGACCTATGACAGCAGGATCCACCTGTACGACCTCAGCCCCGCCCTGTCCCGCCCACACATGCTAGTCGTCACGGAGACGGAGGACCTGCAGCTTCCTTTGAGGGAGGGGCTTCTGGTGTCACTCAAAGACTGTATAGACAGCATCGACAGGTAACAGCCTCAGTGATTGACAGCTTTGACACCTTATTACTTATAGCTTATGAGTAGTACTTGGTGTGTAGTACTTTGGTGGTTGGTAAATATATGCTTGGCTTGCGCTGCGTTTGATAGCGTCAGAAATTCAGACTTCCTACTAGGAAACATGCAATGGAACCGCCTGCTACACAGCATTACTTTTAACACGTTTGACCCTCAGCAGTCGCCGATCACGCCGGCATGATCAGTTCACGTGACTGGTTCAAGACGTCGCAGCATAAAAACGAAGTCACATTGAGCATTGCCGTCAACTTCCGTCAAAAGTGCTGGCCTTGAAACTGCATGCTAGTTTCTGTTTGATGTTGATAGACCAAGTAAAAACGGAGATAGGATAATATAAATGTGATCTAATAATCATATTTACGCGTGCGTAAAAGTATTCAAGATGGGATGGGGCAGGCGTCGCCGTTTCGTCACATGATGACAAAAAACGACGACGAAACGGCGAATGCCTGAATCTGCTGACTCTGCTCTACAGGCTGAACATGTTAGGTAGGAGCAGGCGGAGCAGATCGGGTTGCCACGGTGGGTTTGGTCGTTTTTGTGGAGGAAAAATGAAGCGAACTCTGAATATAGAACAAGCCATCGACTTCTTTCAACTAACCCTTTGTTGTAAATAGTTGTATGTAGCTTTATTTTATTTTATTCTCAAACATTTTTTCACATTTGCAACTTGTGTTTACATTTGCACCTCTAAAATGCTTCACTGAGCATGTTTGTGTTTTTTATAGTAAAAAAACATCATTGTTCATCAGTGTTTTGTGTGTTTTTGGGTCCAATATGTTGATACAGTATGTCAAAGTGAAAAGGTCATATAGGTGAAAAAAAGATACCAAACATTGACATGGTAAATATTTTTTTTAATGTGGGTGTATATAAAGGCAAAATCAGAAGTATTCAAATAGCCCAAGCTCAATCCTCAAAATACACTGAAGGTCAGTAAACTCAGATTGACAGCACAAAATGGAAACAGCTGATGTTACTTTTTAAAAAGTAAAGTAGGTAACTTTAGTCCTTTGCTGACAATAAGTAGACAATAGTGATATTGGATCAGACGGTTGTTCCTCAGTGTGACCGACTGTGTGTCTCCAGTGTGTTGCAGCTTGTTCCTCTGTTCGGTCCGGAGTGTGACGACTCCAGTGGAGTTCCTATGGAGCTGCCTGTCAAAGCAGCACTGGCCATACTGCAGGTTCGGCAACCACAACCCATAACACCAACACTGAGGAGTCTCCGCTCAAAGTCTGTTGAAAGGGCTGAGGCTGCACAATTGTAGCTAAAATGAAAATCCTGGTCATGTCAGTAGGTGTTGTGATGTGTTGTGATCATGCTGAGTAGTCTTGATGGTTTCAGGAAGAAGAAATATTTTGCTGCACCGTTTAACTACTGTATAGAGCATCTATAAAGAAAGGAAATGTTTTAATAACATTAACACTAATATTAAATCATTAATTGTGGAAGCAAATGTCGTGATATTTGATTATATACAATTAATGAAGTATTAAGTGAGATCTAGTTTCAAAAATGAAAGTAGTTAAATACTAACTACAATAATGCAGTTGCAAACAGCATTTTAATTTATCTGCAGTTTTCTGGTTGGACTCTACTCATGTTCAGTTTATTTCAAAATTGGAGCAATTACCCAATTAGATGACACCCATGTTTGGCAAAGGATCGGAGTCAGTCGGATATTACTCTGAATTAGCCTGAAGTAATGAAAGGACGTGTGAGGAACGAGGCCTGGTCACACCGGTGTTTCAATCTGAAGGACTTCATCTCGTTGGTCTCCAGGGGACGAGTTGTCCAGGCAAGCTGTTGATCTTCCATACTGCCCCTCTGATCGAGAGGGGACACACACACTCCTCAGGGTTCTTTGGCTCTAACACACCAAAGGTAACACACACACACACACACACACACACACACACACACAGGGATCAATAAACTATCACAGAATTATTATTATTACATTATCAATTCCCTCTTTATTTTCTTTTTTTTTTTTTTTTTCCAGTCCATCTTTCAGCCGTCGGAGCTAGCCATCTCATTGGCCAAGGAGTGCGTCAGTCAGGGCTGCGGCGTGCACCTGTTCGTCCTCTCCCAGCAAGATGTGGGCGGGGCTTGGCCGGGCCACGTTCCATATCTAACAGGCGGAGCTCTGCACACCTACACCCACCTGCAGGTAAAGCAGCAGCTCTTCTTGGCGTCGGAAATGGCAAGGAAGGAAACACAAATGCACCTTTTGCACCATCGATGACATCTCGGTCTATTCATCTGAAGACGTGTACCGTGTAACACTGATAGAAATATGTTTGCAACACCCAATCAACCAAAAATCAAAGTGGCACAAAATAAAATAAAAAGATAAAAATGGGAGGAAAGGTTTTGCACCACAGCAAGGTTACAAGCAAGGGGAGCGAGGTTACAGAGGAGTATGGCGCAAGGGGAGCGAGGTTACAGAGGAGTAGGGTGTGAGGTTACAGAGGAGTAGGGCGCGAGGGGAGCGAGGTTACAGAGGAGTAGGGTGCGAGGTTACAGAGGAGTAGGGCACGAGGGGAGCGAGGTTACAGAGGAGTAGGGCGCGAGGGGAGTGAGGTTACAGAGGAGTAGGGGCGCGAGAGGAGCGAGGTTACAGAGGAGTAGGGCGCGAGGGGAGCGAGGTTACAGAGGAGTAGGGCGCGAGGTTAAAGGAGTAGGGCGCGAGGTTACAGAGGAGTAGGGCGCGAGGGGGAGCGAGGTTACAGAGGAGTAGGGCGCGAAGTTACAGAGGAGTAGGGCGCGAGTTTACAGAGGAGTAGGGCACGAGGGGAGCGAGGTTACAGAGGAGTAGGGCGCGAGTTTACAGAGGAGTAGGGCACGAGGGGAGCGAGGTTACAGAGGAGTAGGGCGCGAGGGGAGCGAGGTTACAGAGGAGTAGGGTGCGAGGGGAGCGAGGTTACAGAGCAGTAGGGCGCAAGGTTACAGAGGAGTAGGGCACGAGGGGAGAGAGGTTACAGAGGAGTAGGGAGCGAGGTTACAGAGGAGTAGGGCGCGAGGTTACAGAGGAGTAGGGCGTGAGGTTACAGAGGAGTAGGGCGCGAGGGGAGCGAGGTTACAGAGGAGTAGGGCGTGAGGTTACAGAGGAGTAGGGCGTGAGGTTACAGAGGAGTAGGGCGCGAGGGGAGCGAGGTTATAGAGGAGTAGGGCGTGAGGTTACAGAGGAGTAGGGCGCGAGGGGAGAGAGGTTACAGAGGAGTAGGGCGCGAGGGGAGCAAGGTTACAGAGGAGTAGGGCGCGAGGTTACAGAGGAGTAGGGCACGAGGGGAGAGAGGTTACAGAGGAGTAGGGCGCGAGGTTACAGAGGAGTAGGGTGCGAGGGGAGCGAGGTTACAGAGGAGTAGGGCGCGAGGGGAGCGAGGTTACAGAGGAGTAGGGTGCGAGGGGAGCGAGGTTACAGAGGAGTAGGGCGTGAGGTTACAGAGGAGTAGGGCGCGAGGGGAGTGAGGTTACAGAGGAGTAGGGCGCGAGGTTACAGAGGAGTAGGGCGCGAGGGGAGAGAGGTTACAGAGGAGTAGGGCGCGAGGGGAGCAAGGTTACAGAGGAGTAGGGTGCGAGGTTACAGAGGAGTAGGGCACGAGGGGAGCGAGGTTACAGAGGAGTAGGGAGCGAGGTTACAGAGGAGTAGGGCGCGAGGTTACAGAGGAGTAGGGCGTGAGGTTACAGAGGAGTAGGGCGCGAGGGGAGCGAGGTTACATAGGAGTAGGGCGTGAGGTTACAGAGGAGTAGGGAGCGAGGTTACAGAGGAGTAGGGCGCGAGGGGAGAGAGGTTACAGAGGAGTAGGGCGCGAGGGGAGCGAGGTTACAGAGGAGTAGGGCGCGAGGTTACAGAGGAGTAGGGCGCGAGGGGAGCGAGGTTACAGAGGAGTAGGGCGCGAAGTTACAGAGGAGTAGGGCGCGAGTTTACAGAGGAGTAGGGCACGAGGGGAGCGAGGTTACAGAGGAGTAGGGCGCGAGTTTACAGAGGAGTAGGGCACGAGGGGAGCGAGGTTACAGAGGAGTAGGGCGCGAGGGGAGCGAGGTTACAGAGGAGTAGGGTGCGAGGGGAGCGAGGTTACAGAGCAGTAGGGCGCAAGGTTACAGAGGAGTAGGGCACGAGGGGAGAGAGGTTACAGAGGAGTAGGGCGCGAGGTTACAGAGGAGTAGGGTGCGAGGTTACAGAGGAGTAGGGCGCGAGGGGAGCGAGGTTACAGAGGAGTAGGGCGTGAGGTTACAGAGGAGTAGGGCGTGAGGTTACAGAGGAGTAGGGCGCGAGGGGAGCGAGGTTATAGAGGAGTAGGGCGCGAGGTTACAGAGGAGTAGGGCGCGAGGGGAGAGAGGTTACAGAGGAGTAGGGCGCGAGGGGAGCAAGGTTACAGAGGAGTAGGGTGCGAGGTTACAGAGGAGTAGGGCACGAGGGGAGAGAGGTTACAGAGGAGTAGGGCGCGAGGTTACAGAGGAGTAGGGTGCGAGGGGAGCGAGGTTACAGAGGAGTAGGGCGCGAGGGGAGCGAGGTTACAGAGGAGTAGGGTGCGAGGGGAGCGAGGTTACAGAGGAGTAGGGCGTGAGGTTACAGAGGAGTAGGGCGCGAGGGGAGTGAGGTTACAGAGGAGTAGGGTGCGAGGGGAGCGAGGTTACAGAGGAGTAGGGCGTGAGGTTACAGAGGAGTAGGGCGCGAGGGGAGTGAGGTTACAGAGGAGTAGGGCGCGAGGGGAGAGAGGTTACAGAGGAGTAGGGCGCGAGGGGAGCAAGGTTACAGAGGAGTAGGGTGCGAGGTTACAGAGGAGTAGGGCACGAGGGGAGCGAGGTTACAGAGGAGTAGGGAGCGAGGTTACAGAGGAGTAGGGCGCGAGGTTACAGAGGAGTAGGGCGTGAGGTTACAGAGGAGTAGGGCGCGAGGGGAGCGAGGTTACACAGGAGTAGGGCGTGAGGTTACAGAGGAGTAGGGAGCGAGGTTACAGAGGAGTAGGGCGCGAGGGGAGAGAGGTTACAGAGGAGTAGGGCGCGAGGGGAGCGAGGTTACAGAGGAGTAGGGCGCGAGGTTACAGAGGAGTAGGGCGCGAGGGGAGCAAGGTTACAGAGGAGTAGGGCGCGAGGTTACAGAGGAGTAGGGTGCGAGGGGAGCGAGGTTACAGAGGAGTAGAACACGAGGGGAGCGAGGTTACAGAGGAGTAGGGCTCCTCTTGGGGGGGAGAAAACGTTTTACAGGATCCAATAGTTACGATAAGGAAAGAGCCATGCAGGCAGAGATTACTTCAGGAGGGTAAAGGACAGAGCGTTTCCTCAGATCGTGGCTGGAGAGAGGATGGGTCTTCAGGTAAAGCCAAAGCAGTCGATACTCGTGCCAGATGTCCTCACCAGTCCTTGGGGAGAACGAATGTTAGCATAGCGCACAGGTTCACGTCTTTACTGCTCTACTTACTATACTCACTTCTTGACCTGTCTTCTTTTGGAATCGTCCATCGACCTATCTGGGTAAAGCCGCACTATGCAAGGTGTTTATGTAAAGATAAGCCGTCCTATCAGCCCATATCCCTGTGTGGGGTTTCAACAGAGAGGAGCTCTTGTCCTGTCTTCTTTAATTGAGACGACGTGAGTTATGGTTACTGGTGGGAAGATGTGATGTGAGGGATCAGTCACAGCCCTGGGTGTTAAACATACTGACATGATTTCTGGATAGTTGCCGAACATGGATGAAGAGTTGGATGTTCCAGTGGGACCGGACTGATCGATCTGCTGATTGATTTTCCCAACAGGGGGAATTGGACAGAGAGCGTTTCAGCACCGATCTGAGGAGGACTGTGGAGACGGAGACGGGCTACAAGGCCCAGCTCAGGATTTATGTCAGCAAAGGTGAGGGAGGGAGAGATGGAGGGAGGGTAGGAGAGAGGAGGGGGTAGGAGAGAGGAGGGAGGGAGGGAGGGAGGGAGGGAGGGAGTATATCCCAAATCAAAATCCCTGCAGGTGCCGTTACTTTTTCTGTTTCCCCAGACTTGCGCGTGTCCGGCTGTTATGGACTGTTCATCCCTGGGCCTAGCCCCGCTCAGGTCGCCATGGCAACCCTCGACTGGCGCACAACGCTGGCCGTAGAGCTCTCGCACACCAAGGCTCTGGATGAGAAGAGGGCTGTAGCCGTACAGGTGGGCAACTCAGATTGACGACAGGAAGTCCCGCTGGCCATAAGATGGCGATATTGACTTCAGATATTTTTTCCCCGTAAAAGTGCAAACTGCATTTTGGAAATGAACTCCATTGTGATGTCACTAGAGACGAGACGGTTCGCCTCCATTATCATTGTAGCTGATGCCACCATGTCACCCCCCCCCCCCCCTCTCTTTCTGTTTCCCAGGTTGTCCTGTCTTACAGCAGCCAGACAGGAGACAGGAGGACCAGGGTTCACACTCTGACTCTGCGTTGCTCTCGCCACCTAGTGGACGCCTTTCGCCATTGCCAGGCTCAAACAGTACTCACCTTCTACTGCAAGAAGAGTAAGGAACTCATACTGTAGATTAGTGGATTATTCAGAAGTAAGACTAATATTAAAAACTGACACTTATTTACTCTGACATCAGCATCAGTCATCATTTCCAAAATGTTATATAAATAAATTGATTCCTAAATGATTTCCATGCTTGGAACTTAATAGTTTTGCATCTAAAAGTTTTGGAATGAAATTTTACATGAATATGAATCTGGTGATGATGTATTGATCCTGAGCTCCGTAGGGTAAAATTAATTTGTGCCTTTTCCAGTGTACTGTGCAGCGTTGGAGCGCCCTCTACAGGAGGTGAGGGAGGAACTGCAGACAGAGGCGACGGAGGTGTTGGCCTCCTACCGCAAACACTGCAGCTCTGCCTCAGTGTCGACTGGACAGGTTTGGAGACACGACACACGCAGACACACCTTACGATCATGTTGTGTTCTCAAATGAATAAATGTGTGTGTGTGTGTGTGTGTGTGTCCTAGCTGGTCCTCCCTCAGTACCTACGAGCTCTTCCGGTCTACATCAACAGTCTGAGGAAGAGCGAGGTGCTGCTCCCGGGCCTGCGGAGCTCCGTCCACCAGCGGCTCCAGCAGCGCTGCCAGGTCCTCGGCATGGATGCCAGCAGCACCGCCGCCCACTTCTACCCCCTGCTGCTGCCACTGGTCGGTGCAATACATGTCCAGGAGTTTGTCTCGATTAGGGTTAGGCCGATATACCAGTGATAAGGATTAGATTTTACTCAACAGCTTCAGGGGTGGCAGTCTGTAAAACCCTCAGTGATACCGGCTGCAAAGGAGAAATCCCCCATGAAACACTTAAAATCAGCGATAGGTACCTCGCATACCTGGGTCATGGTGCATTTTCCTGTTTTCCCATGGGTAGTGCTAAGTGGCTAGAAGTGCACTGGACCACGAGGGATGTACTGAGTAAAAAATACATTCTGTGCATTTTGAAACGTGGACAAAGGTGATTTAACGACTTTAACACACATTAACAACTTGGATGGTACTAAATCATAACAGTAGTAGGATTATATGAGAGACTGATGAAGTAGCAGTTGGCTAGGTGTGTTTTGATGGGGTTACTGTGTCTTTATTATGCAATCAAACAACAGGACAGAGAGAGAGCAAAACTATCCACACTGCAATCAAAAAATGTTTTATTGCAAGTAAAATAAATTTGTGATTAAAAATGTATTAATGCGAATCAAAAACTTTTCTTTGCAAATCCAAAAGTTTTGTTTGCGGTTGAGCTGAATCCTTGTGGGCGGGACCTACGCTGAAAGATGTAAGATCGGAGTGACAGCTTGGCAACATCCAGTTAGTGAACGAGAGAGGGAGTTTTGAAGTCCATGGAGAAGACAAAACCAAACTACATGCACCAGTTGAATTCAGTTCAAACATAATATTCTTACTATTACTAAGACCAAGTTATTAACATAACTTCTCAAACTCCCTCTCTCGTTTACTAACTGGATGTTGCCAAGCTGTCACTCCGATCGAGACTGGCCAATAGAGACGTGTCTTACAGCTTTCAGCGTACCGCCCACAAGATTCAGCTCAACAGCAAACAAAACTTTTTGATTCGCAAACAAAAGCTTTTGGATTTGCAAAGAAAAGTTTTTGATTCGCATTAATACATTTTTAATCACAAATTTATTTTACTTGCAATAAAACATTTCTTGATTTCAGTGTGGATAGTTTTGCTCTCAACCCTGTTCTGTTTGATTGCATAATAAAGACACAGTAACCCCGTACGTTTTGCTTTCGTAGCTTAGAAAGCCAGATATTTCTTGCAACCAATCACAGGCTGTAAAATGTTCTGGAGGATTCTGGTTGGTAAATTTTCACTCCCGCTCGGTCGACTGCAGCCACTGTCAGCTGATGACTCCGCCCACACTGACCCTCCTCGCCTGGAGGAGGCGCTGCGCTGCAGTGCCGCCAGCCTGGAGCCCAGGGGTCTCTACCTAGTCCACGGGCCCCTCGCCCTGCTGCTGTGGGTGGGCACCCATGTCCCAGCATGCACCCTGGTCCAGCTCTTCAACACCAGCTGCTTCTCATCCCTGTCTTCTGGAGAGGTGAGAGTTCAGAGGGATGTGGGGGGGGGTGGATGGAGTCAAAACAAAAGTCACATTTCTTTATCGAGCAAATTTCCTTTCCAGTGTTTTACTGACATGATAAGAAACAAGTGAAGGCGTCCCGGTGGTGCAGTGGGCTAAGCTGCATACCATGTAACAGAACGTTTGAATCCTGTCTCTCTCTCCACGTTGAGCTGTCCAATAAAGCAAAAATGAAAAGTACGTGGAGATTTTGGTTCACTCGTGTGTGTTCCTCCAGACCAAGCTGCCTGCCCTGGACAACCCCCTGTCCTCCACTATCCGATCCCTCGTCGACACACTGAACTCCCAGGCGCCGTACGCCCGCAAGGTGAGCCGCCGGTCTTCCCGCCGGCTCGTTGAATCAGACGCTTGGCGGTTTAAAATGCAGTCGGGGGGCTTCAACAGTGTGTATACATGCATGGGTGTGTTATGTACGAGGCGGCAAATACCTCTGAATGCATTTTTTTTTGTGTGTGTGTGTGTGTGTGTGTGTGTGTGTGTGTGTGTGTGTGTGTGTGCGTCTCAGCTGTGGGTGGTGAAGCAGGGCGACAGCTGCGAGGAGGCCCTGCAGCGCCACCTGGTGGAGGATAAGAGCCCCAACGGCGGAGCGTCCTACGCCGACTTCCTCTACCACCTCCACGTCAACTCTGTCAGGCTGCTGCAGTGACCAGACACACACACACACACACACACACACACACACACACACACACACAGAGACAGACAGCTTCCTCATATTTTCTGCCTTCTCTGGGTGTGTTATGTCCGATGAGTTGCTGCACCGCGCTTGGCACAACTATCAGAAGGATTACTCGACTTGTTATTACCATTGTTATAGGAGACCACAGCTGCCCGGCTGGAGCATCAGACGATAATGCATGGGGACGTTTTAAAGCAATACAGAGTCTTTTTATTTATTTGATTTAAAAACTGTTCTGCATGTGTGCCGGTCTGCTGCAGGTGATCCGGCTGACGGCTGAAAACGTGCTCATGATGTTTATTTATTCCACTGTCATGGCAGCTCTCTAATCCCTGCCTGAGGTGTGTGTGTGTGTGCATATCTGTGTGTGTGTGTGTGTGTGTGTGTGTGTGTGTGTAAAAGAAAAAGCCTTTGTACTGTATGTGTATGCTTTAATCTACTGGAAAAAAATAAAGACTTAATTTAACTTCACTATAACTTTTTTTGGTGCTGAATATTAGTGGTTTAAAGAGCATCTAAAGTACGACTGCAATCACACTGAGAAGGTTTTCACCGCTGGAGCAAAGGTCAAACTGGAGGCCTGTTCTCCGTTTTCCCTTAAAGCAAGGAAAGGAAAAACTATTTTTAACTGTTTTTGATCAGAAGGCGAGTGAAATAAATACAGACAAAGCACTTTGGTCCAGACACGCCCACACGACACTTCCTGCATGTCATTCGTGCCTGTGAAACAATCAGAGTGCCAGTTCTGCAGCCATTTAGTGCAATTATAGGTCACAGTGTTACTTAATGGAAAATCACTACAATACTCCTGTAATACTCCTATAGTATTCCTATAGTGTGTCTATGGTACTGAATAAAGTTTATACTGACCTTGTTATATATTTTTTATTTTATTTATTTTTATTTATTTTTTATATATTTTTTTTTAATCTCCTGTGGTATAATATTCCTATAGTAACTTGGAGTTTTGCTATGATATTTTATGGTAAAATGTATTTTAAAATGTATTACAGGATTACTATAGTTATTTTGGTGTTATTTTCGATAAACCATAGATAGCTTTTACATCGCTCTGCCTGGATTAAAAAAACATGCATATACAGCCCGCATGGCGGCACGTTTTGACAGCACAAACCACCTCACTCATATTTGCCCCTATTTGGAAGTGCGTACTGTACAGACGGGAGGTGTGTTTGATTACGTTGCCCACGCTTGCCGTTGCGCAGCCTGTCCGCCAGAGGGCAGCAGCGAGTTGAACTGCAGCGCGATGCTGCAGTTAAACCAAGCGCCCATATTTAGCCAGCATAAGACCGGAAAGTTGGTTATTCTGCCCTTCAATATAAAAGCGTAAATTTGTCTGAGGAAAAGGGCAATGATGTAGTGGTAAATAAACTTTGGTCTCCAGTCTCTTCATTTTCAGAAGTTTCCTCTACTTGCATATAATTCAGCAGTTTGATACTCCTTAGTATTATGTGTAATATAAAATTATATAATGAAGATTTTTGTAATTTTTTTGTAAGTGGGTAAATTGTGTCTAGGTGGGTTTACCCTCCACTACTGTACATCCCTGGTATTGGTTGTTGTACAGAACAAGAAAAATTAAATGAAAATACTGTGGGATAATTATTTTCTTTATCTAATCTTTATTTAACTGGGTTACCGGGTCTCTCTTTCAAGGGAGACCTGGACAAGAAAGCAGCTAACCCTAACCCTAGTCTCATTGGCAACATTTTTTTCAGATTTATTTGGAAGTCATATCTAAACAAACAAACAAACATATGAGGGTTGCAATCAGTAACAATGAGAGTGATATGGGAATGGGAGTGATATGGCAGATATTTGAATTTATAGCAAAATCCATATCTTGTCAGTCAGTAGTCATTGCTTTACTCTCTCGTATAACTGTAGTCGATATAAATGCGTTCAAAAAAAATGGTGTTGTCAGCTGCAGGGACTTTGCCACACTTGAGGATTTTGTGAAGTTTACCAGTAGCACAAGCGTTCCGGAACGCACCGCTGGTGGGGCTTTTACTTTGAAAGCGTACACCGGATGTCGACGTCTCGGTGTGGTTACTCCTGCTAGCTTGACAGCGGTCGGTAGCTGACAGCTCTTGGGGGAGACGGAGAGAGAGAGAGAGAGAGAGAGAGAGAGAGAGAGAGAGAGAGAGAGAGAGAGAGAGAGAGAGAGAGAGAGAGAGAGAGAGAGAGAGAGAGAGAGAGAGAGAGAGAGAGAGAGAGAGAGCAAGCACCCACCCTGGTCGCTGGGCTTTCTATATCAAACCCTCCTTCACTACCACACTAAAACAGTCTCCCTGCCGCTCCGAAGGCCGTCTAGCTGCTAGGCGGACCCGCATTTAGACAGAGATACAAACAAAACAATTTATTTTCCGGAGGAGAAGAAGAAGAAGGAGACGAAGCAGCAGCAGCAGCAGCGGCAGCAGCAGCAGCAGAAGAAGAAGAAGCAGCCTTGACGTGCGAGAGACAGGGAGACATGGCCACGACAACCTGTACACGATTCACGGACGAGTATCAGCTATACGAAGAGCTGGGGAAGTGAGTGTCGGTTGTTCTTGCATTTGTCTGTGGTCTGGCTGCATGTACGGTAACGGTAGCAGGCTATTTCTAGTCGGTGTGTTGTCGGTGGGGCTTTTTCTGGGTGACAGCTCTCGAAATACGCTGCTCTCTCTCCCCCGTGTCACTCTAGGTCTCTCTCTCTTTCTGGCTGCCTCTCTCTCTGTCTATGTATTGCTCTCTCTGTAACTGTCTGTCTCTCTGTAACTGTCTCTCTCTCTGTCTCTCTGTAACTGTCTCTCTCTCTCTGTCTCTCTGTAACTGTCTCTCTCTCTCTCTGTCTCTCTATCTGTCTCTCTCTGTCTCTGTCTCTCTGTAACTGTCTCTCTCTCTCTCTCTCTGTCTCTCTGTAACTGTCTCTCTCTCTCTCTGTCTCTCTGTAACTGTCTCTCTGTCTCTGTCTCTCTGTAACTG
This sequence comes from Hoplostethus atlanticus, assembly GCA_034670405.1. Taxonomy (NCBI): domain Eukaryota; kingdom Metazoa; phylum Chordata; class Actinopteri; order Trachichthyiformes; family Trachichthyidae; genus Hoplostethus; species Hoplostethus atlanticus. The sequence continues at coordinate 17,908,066 of JAXDDX010000002.1, read as the reverse complement.
TCTATCTCTCTCTGTCTCTCTGTAACTGTCTCTCTATCTGTCTCTCTATCTGTCTCTCTGTAACTGTCTCTGTAACTGTCTCTCTCTCTCTATCTGTCTCTCTAGCTGTGTGTCTGTCTCTGTCTTCCTCTTTGTCTCTCTTTCTTTTTGCTCTCTCTCTTTCTCTCTATTTGTCTCTTACTCTATGTCCCTGTCTCACTCACTCTCCCTCTGCCGGTCTTCCTCTCTTTCATTCTCTCTCTCTGTCTGTCTGTCTCTCTCTCTCCCCCTCTCTCTCTCTCTCTGTCTCTCCCTCTCTCTCTCTCTCTCTCTCTCCAGAATATGTTTCATATATTGTTTAAATGGTCTAAAAGTGTATTTGGGTCAATGACATGATGTGTATTGACTCTTATTTTCCCCCCAAAAAGTCAAATGTAATAAATCAAATTATTTTACAATATCTACTTTTTACATGAAGGAAACCAAGCTGCAGTAAAACGTTTCTCAAAATGATTCTTAATCAAACACATTGATTGGCGCTTTACGGTTTTATGCCGTGGCAAATACTGTGAAAGTGAATTATTATTATTATTATATTTTCTGGGTGGTATAAGATCAGAAATCTCATGACTTTCTGCCATCAGAACAAATGTTCTCTCTTCTGAACTTTATTTGTCATTGGTCCGTTTGTACGTGTAGATGAGATTTATTTGGAGTTTTTTGGACACCGGAAATAAATTTATCTGCAAGTATTTAAGTAAAATATGTTTCAAACGACATGTAGAAATACATTTTTCTCTAAACATACCCTGAAGTACATATGAAATAAATGTGTTTCTGTATGGGACACACACACACACTCACACACTCACACACATACACACACACACATACACACACCACCTCATTGGACATCAGGGGAGGGTTACGCCCCTCTCAGCTCTGGTGGAAGATAACACCAGATAAAACGTCCCTAACGTTGGTAAAACCCAAACCTCTTCTTGCTCTGTAACTTTTTACCCTAGCCAGTTGTTTTTTTTCTTGCGTGGCGTTATGAATTGAAAGTGATACCCCCCCCCCCCCCCCCCCCCCCCCCCATGAAAAACAACTACGTTAATCCTACATGTTATTGATCCTAAATTTTACAAGGAGACCACACTAACGTCACTCTAAAATATCATTCAGCTACTGTAGGTCAAAGGTTATACCACAGAAAACCCTACAGTAATACCACAGGAGAGTAAGTACTATAAACAAGTACTATAACTCACTATTGAGCGCCACAGACACACTCAGGCCCCACAGTAATACCACAGGAGTATTACAGGGAGACCATAGCAGATAAACAAATACCCGTGACAGGCACACTGTGAATCCCTGGGGGAGCGTTGTGGTGGTTGTCCGTCCGGGTGGCGCTGTGGCCTCACTAGGAGGGTGGTGTCTCGCTGGTGCTGTTGGCTTACCGTGCATATCACTGGATATTTACTGATAGCCTGATTGGCCCCGTGCAGAGCTAGCTAGGTCCTGTAAGGGGCAAGAATAAAATAAAACATCTAATACTGTCTTTTCATGTGTCGTGGAATATGGGCTCTGCTCTGATTTCATTTTGAGAAACACAGGGAGAGATAGCTTTAATATTTAAACTATTCCTATATTATTTTTTTATCCATAGGGACTTTTTTGCTGTTATATTTTATAGTCTCTTTCTAAAATGTATTATATTGTTACTGTAGGTCGTTTTGGTAAGGCAGCGCCCACCAGAACGATGACCAGGATTGTGACTGGATGACTACCAATCATAAAGCTTATGAAAAATGCAATGGATACCTGAATGACCCTCCTGAAACCTTTGTGTTCTCCTGCGGGCTGTTAGCGTGTCCTGTACTCGTCTGCTGTGGCTTTGAAAATAAACGACGACGAGCCCGTTTTTGTTAGGGCGCTACGCTTGTTTCCTGATGAGGTGTTGAAATTGACTTTCCCTCAGCCTGCCTCGTCTGCTGCTGCTCCAGTTAGTGATTTCCTACGTTTCCCAGAGTGCCTTTTGACAACCCCTAGAGGAAGGGGCGTAAACATGTTGCAATCAAAGGCATAGAAATACAGCTAGCTAGCTAACTAGTCTGTGAACGTACTCAAACCGCAACAGGTCTTGTGGCTGCATTGCATTCTGGTCTATCTCGGCTGCTGCATTGCATTCTGGTCTATCTTGGCTACTGTCGGTGGAGAAATTGCTCTCTCTCCTCCTCCGATGGATTTCTCCTGTATGATTGTTGATCGTCGGTCTAGAAAGAAGCCCTTGCTCTTTGATTCTGATTGGCTGATTGATGTTTTAGATCCATTTTCTGATTTCAAACTCCACTGTAGCTGCGCTGGACGTATCGCAGTGTGACGTCATGTTGTCCACGTTTGGTCCAGTTATCCACAGGAATAAGAAATATTCACCCAGAAATGCAAGATGCGTTGCCAATATCTTTTTCTGAACTGCGTTAAAGTGTTTTAGGGTGGATTTTTCATTCAACATTTTTTGTGCAGTGGGGTTTTGAAGGCTGATACGATGCCAGTTGAATTGAAGCTGCAGTTAAGGCGATATTTTGTATTAAAAGTTTAAATTTGACTATTTTTATGCCCCAAAAATTGAAAGTATTCTGAATTGTATTTCTTGTCAGAGTGGATAATCCTCCAACACATCATGGGACACTAAAACCCTCCATGAAAACCCAGAATAATGAAATGATTTTCGGGTTAGCAGCTCCTTAAGACACCTACCACACCCATTAAATAGTAGGGGAAACTCACTTACTGCCGTGAATTGTATTTATCTGATTTATCGATCGTACCGATGGCCGGTCACCTGCCAAAGTGTCTGCTAGAGTGGACAAGCTGACCAGACCGGCTCCCACCCTGCTGCTTGCACCCCATGTCTAATAAACATGGAGAACAGGGCAAGGTTTGGTTTCATATCCACCATCCAAGGAGTCTGGACGTTGCTGCCCTGGTGCTCTGTTACGAAACGCATCGGTGAGGAATTCAACCGACTTTAGGCTTTGCTGTGCTTAAGGAAGGCACAGAGGAAAGGAAAGGCGAAAAATAAAGTATGTAATAAAGGTGTTCAAAATCTCTCTCGCTTTCTCTCTCTCTCTCTCTCTCTCTCTCTCTCTCTCTCTCTCTCTCTCTCTCTCTCTCTCTCTCTCTCTCTGCTGTGGGTGTCACTTCCTCAGCAGGGCTTGTGGCATTAAAATGACTTCATTGTTCATTTGAAGTCTTTGTGCCAGTGAGTTGCAAACTTGTAGGCGCCTGCATGTCGTGAAGGAAATGTTCTCCCAGTTCAGTTGGACTCTGTGCTGTTGCATCAGGTAAACCTTAAGAGAAATATCCACCACATTACAACTCTATACAAAACCTAGAACTGTGTTGTTTGGAAACAACACAATTACTCATTGAGGCACGAATTCAAGGGATGCTTCCCAAACATACGTCGACCGCTCGTGCAACAGTCAGCAGGAAGTCTGTACCAGCAGATTACAGCCTATCAAGGCTTCGTATAGCTCCGTTCATACACAAAGGCAATTCATATGAATACAGAATAAAGTAGAATAAAATAAATAATAGATAAAGAGCAAAAAAAGACAAAGTTAAAAAGAAAAAAGCAGGAAGCGGTGCAGAACCAGTTTGTCTCTAGAGTATGGGTTGTACTTCCTTCGTTTACATGACAGAGACCCTGCTAGGTGGTGACAACATAGCAGGACCCCTCAACTGTCGAAGGCCCCGATGTGGAGAGCGGTGTTCCACTTCTGGGTGCCAAACCAGAGTTTGAAAAACATCTAGCGGTGTTTCTCTGTGTGTGGTGTAGTGCATTTAGCCTTGACAATGGATCCTACCTCACCTCACCGAGTGTGAACTTTCCAGGCACAGCTGTTGGGTGGCGTGTGTGTGTGTGTGTGTGTGTGTGTGTGTGTGTGTGTGTGTGTGTGTGTGTGTGTGTGTGTGTGTGTGTGTGTGTGTGTGTGTGTGTGTGTGTGTGTGTGTGTGTGTGTAACTTCATGAGTGTGTGTATTTGATACCCTATGGCATAGGGTAACTATGTGTTGTTAGTACGTGTCTTCCTATCGGGTTTGTGTTCAGCTCTGGTGTGTGTGTGTGTGTGTGTGTGTGTGTGTGTGTCTGCCTTATTTCCCAGCAGCCTCCAGTCATGCCAGCTATGTGGGGTCAGGTGCAAACCCCCCCCCCCCCCCTCCGTGAGACGCGCAGGGCTGACATGGCCGCTAATGAAGAGTACTTTGTTAGCACATTGATTCCAGACTCAGGATCTGGCACTTCAAGCTGCTCCGATACGAGCTTGTCCTTGTCGAGCGTGTGTGTGTGTGTGTGTGTGTGTGTGTGTGTGTGTGTTCACAGAGCCACCCCCTCAATCCCTGTTTTTCTACGTCTTTGGTCAGCCAGGCTCATGGCTGTCACCTTTGACCCTGACCTTGTTTCTAGTCTATATTCACTCTCCAGTCAGTCTCCAGACCAGTGGCACCAGTGGCACCAGTGGCACCAATCAGCCTTTCACTGTCAACACTGGCAATTAGACGTCGCAGTCAGGGTTCGACTGATATGGGATTTTGAAGGCCAATACCAATATCAATATTTTTCTATTGGATCTGTTCAGAGAAAAGCCTCTGAAACAACATTTAGACAATCATGAGACACTAAAGCTCCTTATGGCACGGTGACCCCCCCCCCCCCCCCCCCCACACACACACACACACACACACACACACACACACACTCATTTAATGGTTGGAGAAATTTACTTACTTCCTTTGAAATTAAGAATTAATTTACAAAAACATGATTGAGCAATTGAATTTATGAATTTAATTCAATTAACGGAAGTAGATTACACCAATAAATAACTCCTGGAACATGTTGAGCATCACAGATTGATCATATATAACCGTCTAAGAGTATTCTCATAAGCCTGGGTTTGTCTTTAACCGGGTTTCAGAGCCCATTTGCCTCACCTGCCACACTTCTTCACATTGTTGTGAATGTGCTGACTGGGTTTTGGGAACCTCATGGGAGCCTATTAAGCAGACAAACCCCTGGCAGCGCTGTCTATTAATGTAGCTAGCCACACTTTAGCATGTGAGCGAGTTCTGCGCTGGGCCGGGAGAAATGCTAGCGGTGCAGAAAATGCTCTCAGCAAAAATGTGCTTCGCCATTAAGCTAGCCGAGGTCCTCCAGCTCACCTCACGTCATTCATCAAGAGATTGCGGGTGTGCCAGTGATACCTTTCCATTAAATGATGATGATGAATGATTCAGTTAGAGACATTAGAGACTACTAGATGTGACGTCGGCTCATGACTGAGACTTGCTGAGGACTTTTGCTGTGTTTCTGTGTTTACAGGGGAGCCTTTTCAGTGGTGCGCAGATGTGTTAAGCTGTGCACAGGACAAGAGTATGCCGCCAAAATAATCAACACCAAAAAGTTATCGGCAAGAGGTAAGCACAAGCACGATTCAGCCTTTTTTTTTTTAATCTCTGTTTAATGTGCTGTAATTGAGACCAACTCGCTGATGAGACAACCAGGGGTCCTTGAAAGGCTCCCAGGGGGTCTCCAACAAAATGAGGTACGGTTTGATTTCCCTCTTATTTCACTCACTGGAAGTTAGTTAGTTCTAGTTTCACAGTCCCAGTGGTTATATAATGATATCATTCTGTATCGAAGTGATATTTAACAACAAAAACCTTCTCAGATGGCATTTTTAAGGAAGAAATCCCTATCAAATGGGGGTTCATGGTCTAATGCATCGTTATTTAGGGGGTCTTTGACATGAAAAAGTTTGGGGGTGCCCTGCAGCTTCAGATTGATGAGAAAACGAGAGAGACTGGACAGAAACGGAGACGTCTGGTATCAAACCACCAACATGCAGTTGTAATTGTTCTGCAACCGTCTGGTGAAGTGACAAACACCAGGCCCGCCGCTCACGAGTCATGCTGAGTGATTGATTGATTGATTGAATGAATGACTGATTGATTGATTGATTTTATTTGGATTGCAAACACGCAAGGTCCACATGCGCCTCCTCCATACATCACATACGTCACAAACTCATCTGTCATAATCGTCCCACCAAAAGAAGTTACCAGAAATATCAGTCATGTTGCTACAAAACACACTCAGCTCATCCTATAAAGGACAATAGAAATTGTTCTTTTTCCCTAACATCCTAATCGGTTTTCACGCACTGGCCCGCTCGGTAACGGTTTTAGCCAAAGCCAAGGCCGAATGCCACGGGCCATGTGGTCCGAGCCGGTTCCACAATGGCCGCGGTGGCTCTTCACACCGCCAGTTGCCCAGTGTAAATCTCCTGCTGCCCCAGCGGCCTCGTAACTGGAGCCCCTGCCGCCGAGGCTCTGCCAGGTGGCACCGCGCTGACACTGGACTGTCACCCAGCCACACACACACACACACACACACACACACACACACACACACACACACACACACACACACACACACACACACACACACACACACACACACAGGGTCACGTCTTGTGTGTGAAAATGTCGAGTGTGGTGAACAGGCATTTTAACAGGCATTAGTGGGGGGCGGGGTCAGCCTAGAACGGGGAAGTCTGGTCGTATCTGTTTCTTCTCCATCTTTATGTGACGGCATCCATGATTATGGCTAAAATGTTTCTCAAAATGTACTGATCGTGAGTAGTAATCACAATTATTAGTCTCTGATTCTCTGAGTCTGCACCTCCACATACGTCAACATGATGTAAGCGCTGACGTACAAGCACAAAAAGTGAGAGGAATACGTTTCCTCAGCGTGAAAGAATTACGTGGAGGAGACACGGCTAGAAACAGGAAGTAGTTTGACATTGAAACAGCGCGGTGGAAAGTAAGGGTGTGGAGGTCGGAGGTCAGAGGTCGGGTGGACCCAACTTCAATTCCCAACTCATGCCAAGAATCCTGCTACTGTGAGATGAAAGTTCACCTTAGCCTTCACCAGAGTTGTTATACATGCCTGAACTTAACCGTTAGCTAACCTTCACATTGTTCACCTCCGCAATACATCATCTACGTTTCAGTGCAATATTCTACCATTATTCAATATTGCGATATACGATTCCATATTTGTCTGTGCAGCCCTACAGCCTATAGCTTGATGTCCGCTTTAGGGTCCAACTGCAGTTCAACTGAGGTCAAATCATGTCCTCAGTGGAATAGTGTACAACTGTGTACTTAACTTACAGAAACTCAAATTCAGGGCAGAATTGGTTTGGGGGTTGATTTCAGCTCACTGTATTTCTGGGTGTATCTCCAACCGCAAATATACAATGGAAGTATAGTTTGGTTTAGATCGGTTTACGTGCATAGTGATAAAATAGATGATCTATTATGATGATGAAAAGCACAGAAAGAAGTGATTCCTTATTTGTACAGGTGAGATTAATGAAAACAAGGAGGTTTATAACGGCAATAGCAGTAATTTAATTTACAAAAGAAAGAAAGAAAGAAACAAAACAATAAAAATTAAAATGGTGGAAAGTGGTAGAACAACAATAAGAACAATATTACTTTGTTTTTTAAAAATGGAGGTAGTTATGTGAACGTTTTACCCCACGCAGGCTGTATCCCATCATCCTCAGCAACAGTTTTGTCACTCTTGTCATGTTGAGTGCAGCGAGCAGCTTTTATTGAGCTCAACCCCATCGCCAGATTATCCTGCTCCCATTAGCGTGAGAGTGAGGGCTAATCCCAGCGATTGGCTTGATGACACTGCATGCAACCAAACCCCGCCCACCACCACCACCAAACCCCCCTCCCACACACACACACACACTGAGTAACCTATCCATCTATAGGTTGCACTATAGCTAGTCCTACACGTTATGAGTGTGGCTGCTTGCAGCTTTCCTCCATATTTTCCGAGGCGCAGCTTGATCTCCCCGTTTCAATGTTTGAAAGGTGGATTGATCCGATCTGACTGAGTGCTGCAGGGGGCTTGTGCTGCACTCCTTACTAATGGATGAGCCATGTTCTATGAAACAGCAGAGCCGGCAGAGCTGCTGCATACTACTTCTACCCCGGGCCCTATTTATAGCTCCATGACCTATCTGACATGGGCTGCTGCTGCTGTTGGGTTGTATGGCTGCCTTGACTCGCTGCCCCAGTTTGGAGGCGGGATTCGGTTCATGTTCATGATGTTTAAGATGATATTTCTCAGTCAGCAGGTAGGGTTGGTGAGCCGTGGGTTGCAGCGACCTCAGAGGAGCGCTTGTTTAGGATCGGCAGATGGAGATGGTAGCGGATGGGAGGGGAGGGGTCAGGCGAGAGAAGGCACCCCAGGCACTTGGCAGCTGAAGGCCATGCGCCTGTACGCCTACATGCCTTTAGCACGGGACTCTCATCTGACTCTCCCTCTCTCTGACACACACTCTCACACATTCAGAAACACACACACACACACACACACACACACACACACAGAGGCTAACACTGTGCCTAAATACAAAAAAAAAACTCGTCAGGATGATTTACTCACTCTAAAGTCACAGATACCACTTGGTTATGATAGTAGACACGAGGGTGTTCAGCTAATAATAGTAGCCCACCAGTTGCAGTTGTAGCTTATTCGTGAGTGTGAAGCGAGACAGGAAAAGATACCATGAGAAAAAGGTTGCAACTTACAACACATACAACCTGACTCTCTCCTAGCTGTCACACCAGATGACTGGTGGCTTCATGTGTAAGACACCCCCCCCCCCCCCCCCCCGCCCCAGCAGCCAAATAGTTAATGCCATCCGCTGCATGTCAACAGGAAGTGTGGGGCGGGTCTGTTGGGCAAGGCTTCCAGCCAATCACAGAGCTTGTTTACCGGCAGTGGGCGCTGGACAGGGGTTGCCAGGGGTTGGCTATATGGCCCTGTATATCTACCATCAGAGAGATCAGTGTGTGTGTGTGTGTGTGTGTGTGTGTGTGTGATGTTTGGTGTTTGAGATTCACCTGCATTGCAGTAGCAATGATCTGACCTGGTTTAAGCCAGCCAGCTTCATGTCATTGGACAGGACGGCGCTGGACTAGGTCAATGTCAAAGAACCAGGGCAGCTCTAGTAACCTCAGAGGCTGCATGTGGAGCCATATGATGCAAGATAGTTTTATCTGTAGGAACAACTCGAAGTAAATCCATGCATTGAAGTAATCCATACTTTCCCCGTATTTCCCACCCATGCCGTCTAGTGGACGTGTTGAAATTGTCAGCAGCATATGTTCATATAGCGCCACATTTGTTTCTATTCTGTTTTATTGTTTAATTGTTCAAATAAGCTTTTTATTGCTCATTTTATGTTCTGTTTTTGTGCTTATATTCTCTTAGTCTGTTTCCCTTTTACTCTCGCTGCTGCTGCAATGACCTAATTTCCCCACGGGGATAATAAAGTTTTATCTTACTCTAGAAGGACCGCGTGTCAAACTGCCCTCCCATTCGTCCCTGACCGGAGTCATGCCGACCGGAGTCATGCCGACGGTTGGGGGGGGGGGGGTGGTTATGGTGTTAAATCTGGAGGTGGAAATCTTCCTCTTGAGGATTGACTCCTCATGGGTGATGATTAGCCTACATGTGTTGCCCTCCTCTCCTCTCCGTCCCTTTTGTTGTCACCAGCTAAAAGAGGAGTACATACTGGACCAACATATTGCCAACACCCACACGGTCCAGTAGACTGAAGAGTGAGCGCTGTCCTTGGGTTATCTCGCCCAGTGAACACCTTGCTTATGCTCTTCCCTGCCATCTCTCTCTCCCCCCTCCTCTTCCTCTCTCTACCTCCTCTCCTCCTTATGTCTTCTCCTCGTTCCCTCATCTCTTATTTACTGTGCTGCATCACGGGAAAGGTGAAGCACAGATGGCATAGTGGCTGACTGACTGACTGACTGACTGACTGACTGTCTGCTGACCTTGACTGACTGAGCCCCTGTCTGACCGTCTGATCTAAATGACTGACGTTGACGACTGACTGACGGGACTGATTCTACTGACTGTTACCACGAGGGGGATAGTTTGACGCTTTACTGACTGTTGTCGGCCTGTAACGCAGCTTACCCCCATAACTGTCTGCCCCAACAACCCTACACAACCACTCTATACCTCTATACCTGTCCATCCACTATACTACCTACACGCTACCATAATCCATGACCACCACCACTCTACCCCCTTACCTGACTCTTCCTTCCCTCTCAATCGCATCATCTGACTAACTGAACCACCCCCTCACACCAACCTCATCCTGCCCACCGGGACTGGCTTTGCCATCTGACTACTGCTGGGCGTTGCGGGTTTTTACTGCTTGACCGACTGACGGAGATGGCCCGGGTTGAACTTCCGTTGGATGATGTTGAAAAAATATTATTTTTCCCAGAATATAACTACTATATGATGAAGTAAGTATCCATATACTATGTTTCATATTATACAGATAGGGGATATTTAGGGGTTCCCCCATTTTTTATTGTTGCCGTCCATTTAACCCCAAACTTTTCCCCCACCTTTAAATCCTGCCCCAACCCCCAAATATCCACATCATATCACCTTTTAGAAAAAAAAAATTTATTAGAAAAACTCCATTGGTCCATCCACCCGCCCGGCCTGCCATCTGTCACTCACAATGCTGGCTGCAGGTTTATCTGCCATTGATCCAGCCAGGCTGAAGCAAGGAGGGATAAAGGACCTGAGTAGCATCCTTCCACGTTACAGAGGAGATGGTATAGATATATAGATATATATATATATATATATATATATCTATATCTCCAGCTGCTGATCCCACGTGTTCTCACAAGTGACTGATCCGGTGGCCCAAGCCCCAAGGACCTATAGCCCCGAGGCGAGGAACGGTTGCACAACTGTCTGTACCACAATTTTATTTTGCACAATTCATAATCACAGGATATTGGTGTGTCAGCATTATTGAAGTATTTAATTTAATTTAGAATATTGTCCGTAGTCGTCGAGGTTGATAAGAAGTTGAGATGTGAGGTGAAATAATTTAGTTCCTCAAATCATGAAGATGAATAGTCATGATTAATAGTTGTAATTATTACTATATTTAGCAAAATCATCAGGATTCACAGTGCAGCCATAGTCATGCAGCCCTACAAAGAAGTATGGACAATAAGGGGCCAACCGTCTGGTAGGCTAAGCTAAGATGAAGCGTGGATCAAAGCCATTTCTTTACTTTAATGGTGCAGAGCTTTGATGTCGGCGAATGTCACTGACGGACTGAAATGTGGCGCTTGTGCTTATGACATGTTCTCCACCAGTTGACACTGGAACATGACGGAGAACATATCTGAGAGTTGAACACAACTGGGTAACGAGTAATGAAGCCAGTCAGGTTGAGTTCGGCCACAGGTGCAAGCAAAGAAGTCGTTAAACTTGTTGTCCTCCACAAATGATGCAGACCTCAATCTGATTCAGGGCTCAGTTAATGTGACCCCTGTGGCCAATCATCAATAACCAATATATCACCTTGATGTGACCTGTAATTGGAGCACAGTGGTGAGATGCATCATTCCCCCAAGGTTTCGCCAAAGCTCAATCAGTGCTGTCTGAGATATTGCGAGTGATTCATGGAAGAACAAGCAAACGATGTGGCGCCCCCATTAGGCCGATCAGTGTAATTCTTCACCAGAATCAGACCCAAAATCAGACAAATTAACAAAGAGAGACAAATTTATATCACTGCAGAATTTGAATTGTCCTTGTGATCTGTTGTATTCTATGTTGTATTTGCTGTATTGGACTGTATATTGTTGAAACTTCGTACGGCTGCTACCTTGGCCAGATCTCTCTTGCAAAAGAGATTTTTTTTTTTAATCTCAATGGGACTTCCTGGTTAAATAAATAAATAAATAAAATAAAGGCAGATATGAAGCGAGATAGAAGAAGAAGTTCTGACAGGCAAATGAAAAAAGTGCAAAACAGGAGATGAGGACGGAAAACAGGAATAAATGGAGAAAGAAAGGCGGGGGGGGTGACAGCAGCAATCAGCGATGTCTTTCTCCTTCAACAGAACGGCAGCAGCCGGGCTTTGTGTTCTTTAATCGCCCCTGCCCTCCTTCCTCCTCTGCTCCCCCTCTCCTCCTCCTCTCCTCCTCCACTCCTCTCTCCGCCTCGCTCCTCTCATCTTCTAAGACTCTAATCACTAGGTGCTCACTTCACTGTCACTCCTCTCTGTGTGTGTGTGTGTGTGTGTGTGTGTGTGTGTGTGTGTGTGTGTGTGTGTGTGTGTGTGTGGGCCCGTGCATATGTACATGTGTGTGGGCGAACACGTGTTTCCATGTTCTTGCTCTGCGTGTATACACATACGTGGTGGTCCACCCCCTACTGTGTGTGTGTGTGTGTGTGTGTGTGTACCCTTATGTAACAGAGTAATGACGCTAGCCAACCTGGATTCCATGGCTGTTAAGCAAGCATGCATCTCATCCCACACACACACATACAAATACATACATGTCGTCTTCCTGTCAGACAGTCAGCTAGCAGGCCTGTATCCTGATTCAGGACTTTATTTCTCTGGGCCTCAGAAGTCCAAGCTGAGCCGTTATCTGAGTTGGCTTCAGAAGCTGAAAATATGTAGAGATATTTTGTCCTGTTTTAAGGTAATTTTGGGAAGCGCATTGTTGTGGAGATTTGCCTGTAAGCACTCAGAACTGTTGAAATAACACACAAAACATTGACAGGTTGAAGTATAAACATATATTGTTGATATATTGGAGAGAGAAAGACCTCGTCACAGGTCACACAGAAAGTCAAAGTCTCTCTAAGCTCTCTCTCACTGAAGATCAGCCCACTACCATCTTTATAGTGTCTCTCATGATTGGTTCTCCATGCTGAGACAACATGGTTCATCCTGTAGACTATCTCCACATGGCAGTGCTCTGGTCAAGGTCAAGGTCAAGGACTTCCTTGTAGGGCCTCACTGGCTCACGAAGCAATACACAGACACATGTTCATGGCACACAACACAGTATCGGACACAAAATAATAACTAATAAATGATCAATTGTGTTTGGTAGTTTCACTAGGTTTTGGTACTGTGACGTATTTGTTACTGATTTGCTGTGAGAGGGACTGCATCATTCAACATTTTTACTGTTGCCTTGTTTCCTAAGTGCATGAGATCATCCAGTGATTCAAGGATAACTACTCCCTCTCTCTCTCTCTCTCTCTCTCTCTCTCTCTCTCTCTCTCTCTCTCTCTCTCTCTCAGATCACCAGAAGCTGGAGCGAGAGGCTCGGATCTGTCGTCTGCTGAAGCACTCCAACATTGGTGAGGGCCTCTCTCTCTTTTTCCTCCTTTAATAAAACACATTTGTTACAAAGTAAGAGACATTTATTACCACTTATTAGAAAACAAGGTCCCTTTATTCTACTTACTAGAAAATAAGACCATTTAAAACTACATAAAATAGTAAAAAAAAAAGAAAATAAGAGCCATTTATTATTGGAACCCTCCACCTCTGGATTTAGCTTACTGTGATTTTATGATTTATGACTCAATTAAGTTGACTCCCTGTGGTTTCTATCCCCTCATTATCTCTCTCTCTCTCTCTCTCTCTCTCTCTCTCTCTCTCTCTCTCTCTCTCTCTCTCTCTCTCTCTCTCACAGTTCGTTCATCAGAAACAGACAGCATTTCAGCCATACTGAGACGATGAATTAATAACAAACAAACGATAATAAAATGATAATACATACATTGATGAATAACAACTCTCTCTCTCTCTCTCTCTCTCTCTCTCTCTCTCTCTCTCTCTCTCTCTCTCTCTCTCTCTCTCTCTTACAGTTCGTCTCCATGACAGTATATCAGAGGAGGGCTTCCACTACCTCCTGTTTGACTTGTAAGTCATCCATCCCTCTTTTCTCTTTTCTTCTCCTCCCCCTTCCTCCCCCTCCTCCTCCTCTTTTCCCTCCCTTCCCCACATTATTACATAACTATCTCCCATACATACATATATATATATCCCCCAATCCATCTCTTGGCAATTCCCTTTTGTTTCCATGGTAACGGTGTGGGAAGGGGAGGATGGGGTGGGGGGGGGTTGCCATGGGAAACGAGCAGGGAGTCCTTGCTTCATAGCCAGAGCAGGGGCTTCCCCCCCGATCCAATTCATTGACTGACTGAACCCAATACTAATGAGGTGTGTGTGTGTGTGTGTGTGTGTGTGTGTGTGTGTGTGTGTGTGTGTGTGTGTGTGTGTGTGTGTGTGTGTGTGTGTGCAGGGTGACCGGAGGTGAGCTGTTTGAGGACATCGTAGCCAGAGAGTACTACAGCGAGGCCGACGCCAGGTAGGAGCTCAGCCTTCATCTCTGTGTGAGCTGCCCCTCGTCCTTTATGGTCTGTGTGTCTTCTTCTGTTGTCTTCTCTCGTCTTCTTTTCTTGTCTCTTCTTCTTCCCTGCCTCCTCCTCTTTTCTCTTGTTCACTTCTGTTTCCTCTTCTCTTCTCTTTCCTTCTCTTTTCTTCTCCTCGCCTTTCTCTTCTTTTTCCTCGTCTTTGCTTTTCACTTGTATTCACTTCTCTTCCTTTCCCTTTGTCTCTTCTCTTTTCTTCTCTTCTCTCCATTTTCCCCTTTTTTCTTTGCTGTATTACACATCTCCTTCCTCCCCGTTGTCTTTGCCCTCCTGGGACATTTTCATATAAATCAATGTCCGTTTTGCTTCTAGGGCCAAATGATATAACACAGTAGTGAGTCAACATCCAGCCAGTTCAGGAAAGCTTTTACATTTGCTGTTCTAAACAAGTGATGGGTTTTACTTTTCCGGTTTGTTTGGAATAAACAGAAGAAGAACTGGGTAGTTAGCATGAGCAGCGATAGCCACCGTGGCTGAACAGACAGAAAAAAGAGCGCCACCTACAGAAACTCAAACTCCATCAACAGAAAATCCAAGGAGAAAGACATCACAGTACTGGACACACTGTTTGATTGACAGGTGATCTCTGGGAAGAGCAGTAAGGAACACCACAGTGAGGAACACTACAGTGAAGAACACCACAGTGAGGAACACCACAGTGAGGAACACCACAGTGAGGAACACTACAGTGAGGAACACTACAGTGACACCACAGTGAGGAACACCACAGTGAGGGAACACCACAGTGAGGAACACCACAGTGAGGAACACTACAGTGAGGAACACTACAGTGACACCACAGTGAGGAACACCACAGTGAGGAACACCACAGTGAGGAACCACCACAGTGAGGGAACACCACAGTGAGGAACACCACAGTGAGGAAACACTACAGTGAGGGAACACCACAGTGAGAAACACCACAGTGAGGAACACCACAGTGAGGAACCACCACAGTGAGGGAACACCACAGTGAGGAACACCACAGTGAGGAAACACTACAGTGAGGGAACACCACAGTGAGAAACACCACAGTGAGGAACACCACAGTGAGGAAACACCACAGTGAGGAACACCACAGTGAGGAAACACTACAGTGAGGAACACCACAGTGAAGAACACCACAGTGAGGAACACCACAGTGAGGAACACCACAGTGAGGAACACCACAGTGAAGAACACCACAGTGAGGAAACACCACAGTGAGGAACAACACAGTGAGGAAACACCACAGTGAGGAACACCACAGTGAGGAAACACCACAGTAAGGAACACCACAGTGAGGAAACACCACAGTGAGGAAACACCACAGTGAGGAACACCACAGTGACACCACAGTGAGGAACACCACAGTGAGGAACACCACAGTGAGGAAACACCACAGTGAGGAACACCACAGTGAGGAACACCACAGTGAGGAAACACCACAGTGAGGAACACCACAGTGAGGAAACACCACAGTGAGGAACACCACAGTGATAACCACTTTGACCACGGTGGCCAAAAACAAGTACAAGTATTCCTCAATTGTATTCTTGTCAGGGTGGAAAACCATTTAGCGAGCATTTAGACCATGGGACACTAAACTCTGAGCACCAAGATGATAATGATAATAATAATAATAATAATAATAATAATAATAATGATAACAATACATTGCATCATATCTATCATAGTGGAGGTGGCCAATATCAGATTTGTAATAATGATGATGAATCGTCTAACACAGTTTCTATCCATTTAAAATGAGTTAATTTGCTTGGCTGGTGCAGCCAAAAGGGTCCAACTGCAGACCTCCCTCCTCAGGCCCCTCAGCCCTTCTCGGGGTGAATCCCAATACTGTGACGTTGCCCCCCTTCCTTTCTTCTCCTCTTGTGCCTTAACTTACTCTAACAGAGGGAGAGATCAAAGCAACAGCATGGAAGCTGAACAGAGAACAAGTTGCCCTGCCTACCTGTAGTGTGTGTGTGTGTGTGTGTGTGTGTGTGTGTGTGTGTGGGTGTGTGTGGGTGGGTGTGTGTGGGTGTGTGGGTGGGTGTGTGTGGGTGTGGGTACGTGCGCATGTTGTTTGTCCCACTTCTTCCTTCCCCTCTCTCTCTCTCTCTCTCTCTCTCTCTCTCTGTCTCTCTCTCTCTCTCGCCCCCCCCACCCTTGTTACTGTGTATTGCACTCCCACCACTCACGCTGACTCACAGTTTAATTTAACTGATGATGGAGGACGAAGTGGGATAAATGAAATGACACAGCCTCATTATCATAGTAGGGATAATAAAAAATAAAATAAAAATAATGTATTTCTTTATATATATATATATATATTTTTTTATTAATTAATAGATTTATTTATTTATTTATTAATTTTTATTCTGTCCTCCATAGCTAACAATCTATTCATTTAACCACAAAATCAATCAGTTCCCAGTCCAAAAACAGTAGAAATGATTTCTACTGAATTCTGTTTTGACGGCCAAGTTGGTTTACCTGTATCAGGTGTGTCTTCATATCGTGGCTGTCAACATTCAATTGATGCTGACTTTTACTTACATGTCCAAATTCCCCATCCACTCCAATCAGTGAATCAGTGGTGGAGTGTCTTTATTAGTTGTTGCTTATTGCTCGTTGTTCATTAAGGCTCAATCAATATTGACCGATTGAACGATTTCCGTATTCCATCTACAGGAAACGGCTTCCTAACAAGGTACCTTGGTGCTGCAAAGCGTCTCCAGACTATAGTTCAAGTTGAATGTTGGCAAATATTTCACTTCATTCACACTGTTTAAGTGCATCAGCGTCGCGTGAAATATTTTCACAGCGCGGAAAAATAAATCATCTTAAACAAAACATGTTGCAATTCATTCAGCAAAACGATTTCAGTATGACTTTGCAATGCGAGGTAGGTCCCTTCCTGACTTACATCTAACGCTATCAAGCTATTGGTTGTTTTTTTTAATGCTATTTCTTCGAGATATCAGACATTATGCTGCTCAAACTATGTAACTCGGCCTCACTGATTTAAAAGTCAGTGTTGCTGTTCGTCGCCTTCCCTGCCACAGCACTAATGAAAATAAAAGCCATGCCTCGTAATTTGCTGAGGCAAACGGGGATATTTGGATCACCTCGTGTCGGCTTGACGGGTTGAATGCTGCTGGGGGATGAAGATATCTGACTTTCCATCACTGAGCTGCTGTTCTGTGGGGTGACTCAAACTGATAAAGACATAAAAAACACACACACACACACTCTCTCTCTCTCTCTCTTTCTCTCACACACACTTTGGAGATGCAGCACAGATCTCTCTGTGTGTGTGTGTGTGTGTGTGTGTGTGTGTGTGTGTGTGTGTTGGTGGTATTTGTGCTGCATGTGCTTTTCGTACAGTGCTGTATCTGGGCTGCTCAATCTGAAGTTTTTATGTACATTACTCAGCGTATTTCGTTCTTCATATTGCAGTTATTTTGATCATGGCATATTCCACATGAAAATCTGTTAATAAACTGAGATTTTTTTTTACTGTACATTAGATCATCATTTCTTAATTAATTGATCAAATCAACAGATTAAACAATGACAAAACGTTTGTTGGCTGCAGCCCTGACATTGAATTTCCCACTGATGACGAGTGTCTTCATACCACCTTCATCTAACATCTCTGGGTAACTCATGTCTGCCAGACACATCTCACTGCTTCACTCACTGAATGTAAAGTGATGGAATTTAAAAACGTCCTCATTGCCTCTGTTGCGATGGAGAGTTTTTTTTTCATATTTCAATATAAACGTTAAATACAATTCCATGTATCGTTCCGCCCGGTTGCGGTGTACGCAGTGCAAAAGCCAATAAGCATACATACGTTTCATTACTGCTGTGAACCCCGACGACGGCTATTGCAGCCGAAATGTGTTGGTTTTTGATATTGAATACGTTTTTTTCATTCTTTGATTCTTTTTGATTGGTGCATCTGGGCAGAGCTGTGAGGTTGCAACAGATTTTTGGCCCTTTGACACCAGTGGATTAACTTCCAGCAACATATCTGGCTCGTTCGCACTAGCAGCGAAAATAAGGCCAACTGTTGTCATCACTTTTGCCACCGTGGCCATTCATTTTCTAACAGTCTCACTCCAAGGTAAAGATTTCACTGTGCTAATTATCTGGGTTTTCTGCCTATTCATATCCCGTGCACTAAGGAGGCCAGTTGTTTTGTCATACCGGCAAATTGAATCATCGCTGCCAGCGAATTTCTCCTCATGCCTGGACACTAAGGAGCTCTGATTTTGGCTCCAGTCCAGTTTGAGACTTTCCTGCCCACTAACAGAGGCTGCCGAGATGTTGAGCGCTTTAATTCGCCGTGCTAGATCCAGAGTTTTGACCGCAATGCTCATTTAGACAAGAAAAGTTCCTTAACATTGATGGAATCTGGGTTTATGTCAGTGCATTGAGTTATTTTGCTCTTTATGTGTGTGTGTTTAATATAAAAGCAGGATCATGGGAAGAGAAGTCTTCAGCCATATGCTCAGTGTGCACAACCTTTATAGGGGGAGTGGTTAACATACATGAAGAGGTGTAACTTCTCCGGCTCCAGCTCGGTAACCCCTTCATGACCTAATCGGCTGTAACTCTCACACCTTCTGGGCAACTGTGTCAGTTTCAGACAGACCAGCCGGGTCAGGGGTACCAGCTACCTGAGAGGGACCAGGAAGAACTGGGAGTGAACTATTGTGATGTCACAATGGGCCCAGAAACTACTGATTGAAGAGCACAGTGATAAAGGAAGCCTTCCAACACATGGATATACAGTATTACAAAGATAACGTAGGCACATAGTATTTTCTTCCACACACACACATCTATCTACAGTATGCTACAGTACTGACTGCCTAAACAGCCCTGTAGTGATCACGCTATCCCCCACCCACCTTGTAACCCCTGCAGTGCTCCACTCTCACACACACACACACACACACACACACACACACACACACACACACTTTACCCTCTCTGTTGAATGTCAGTCATCCAGGCCACCCCCTGCTCCCCCCCTCGCTCCCTTGGAGACCAGCAAGAAGTGGGACTTTAATTAGCTCCGATAATTAGTCTTTGGGGTCAATTACACTTAATTTCAGCGACAGTACATTGATGCGCTGCCGTGGCGTGTACTTTAGTTGCCATGGCGAAGCATACAAAAGGACTGGGGTATGTTTTTTTTTCATACTTTTCTTTTCATCCTGGAACATTTTCTACTGCTGTGATTCAGCGTTGGTAACGGGGCAACTTGGACGTCTGTATGTCAGCGCGGTAGATATTTCACTACTGAAAGCATATGTAGCTGTGTGAGAGGGAGGGTGGCCTCTCCTGCCACACAGACTGGCTCTGCGGTTGATTTTCCTCCCAATATCAGTTTACTGCCCCGCGGAGAACAGTGGGCCGTTGCGTCTCAAAGTGCTGAGCCAGTCGCATTTTCCGGCCAATGCGAGGAGGGCAGCTGCCCTTTCCCCCTCTTTGCCTCCGCAGGAGTCCATAAACAGACGAGGCCATTGGAATGACATTATAGCTTTGGAGAGACGGCGCGATATCTGAGGCAGACACCGATAGGCAAATGAAGGCGTGGGATGTAGGAACTCTTATTCCCGAGTGTCATACACGGGGTTGCTGTTAGGTCAAACCGTGCGTGTCCAATGCGTTCATCTTTCCTCTCAGACTTCCCGAGGATGTGGGTGTGAATGACTCATGCACTTTCCCCGTCACTGCGGCTCAAACTGCAGCGCAGGACAAGTGTGACAGTAACCGAGCACTTAGTCTTAGTGAGGAAGTGGAGCAGAAAAGTGGGACTTTCTCCGAGTCTGAGCCACAACCAGCCAGGAAGAAGAAAAACAAAAAGACAAGGAGTGGACAGTTTTGTCACTTCTGCAAAATTGAAAATGGCAGTGGAGCCACACGTGCAGGGTCATGTTTAAAGGCAAAGATCGCCCAAACTGGTGAAAATCCCCTCTGTGCATTGTACCTCCATTTCTGGTCCCTTGTGATGTTACCTCCCACCATCACTTCATGGTGTGGAGTACTATGGGTTGGTCTCTGGTATCTCAGACACCATCTCAGTCATCATCTCACTACGTTTTCAAAATTAGACTGACTGGCCCAAGCAGGGGCGCAACAAGGTGACATATTTGTTGCCGATGGACTTCCTCCAGACAGCTCGATGTGTTTGCTGAACCGGTCTTGAAGCCCGTTGGCTCGGCCCTCTGGTCAAATACACGAGGCTGATTCTGCTGCTGAGGCGCTTTCTCATCCGCTGAGTCTGTACAGGGCTCTCGCTTTCCGCCGCTGCTTCCAGAGTACAGAATGGAGCTGAGAAGAGTTTTAGATGTTCGGGGATTTGGAATTAGGTCAGGTTTAGGTTGGCTAGTTCAGGGTCTCAACTCATCCACTCACCCCCGTTCAGTCGAAACTGTTGACTGAACGTTCATTTTGGGGTGAACTATTCAGGATGAGGTTCAGGTTCAGGGTAAGGGGTTATGGTTTCTTTCTGTCCCTCACCAGTATAGGAAGGCAAAGGTGTGTGTGTGTGTGTGTGTGTGTGTGTATTCGAGCGTGTCACATCATAAGCTGTGCGTGTACCTGTCATGTTTTTCCGTGTGTTGCGCGCTGCAGAATTATGTGTGCATGGCAGAGAGAGTGTGTGTGTGTGTGTGTGTGTGTGTGTGTGTGTGTGTGTGCATATCTCTCTTCTCATTCTCTCTCGGTCCTCCCACTCAGTAGACACTGTGTGGGTGTGGATCCTGCAGGCTGCCTGTCTCCCTGCTCCTGATATTAGTCACATATTCTGCACATTACACTCTGTCACTGCACAAAGCCTACACACACACACACACACACACACACACACACACACACACACACACACACACACACACACCTACAACAGAGTGAGGTACATTTAACTCCTTCGCTGCACACACACTCTGATTCAGCTCCTTCCCACAGCTGATCGTTTCATTTCTTTCTTATCTTTGCTCATAGAAACCTTCGAGTCTCCTCTCTCACAATGTCACCCTTTCCTTTCCTTTCCTTTCCTTCACTTCACTTTCCTTTCCTTTCCTTCACTTCACTTCACTTCCTTTCTTCCTTTCCTCTCCTCTCCTCTCCTCTCCTCTCCTCTCCTCTCCTCCCTCCTCCTCTCCTCTCTGTGTTGTTGTGATGTGGTCTGGCAGGTTGTTCTGCTGTAGCTGGTCTTGTCTCACATCATGTTTAAAATTCGTTTTTTGTCTCCCCCACCTGCACTCACCCACCCCTCCTCTCCATCTCTATCTGCATCTATTTCCCTCTCTCCTCCTCTCCTCCTCCTCCTCCTCCTCCTCCTTACTCCTCAATCGCTGTCACTTTCCTATTTTTTATCATCTCATTGGGATTCACCCTGCCTGTCACTCTGTTCACCCGCCATCCTCTCTCCTCTCCTTCACCCCCCCCTCCACCTCCACCTCTCCATCTCCATCCCTCCCTTCACCCCCCCCCTCCACCACCTCTCCATCTCCATCCCTCCCTTCACCCCCCCCCCCTCCACCACCACCTCTCCATCTCCATCCCTCCCTTCACACCCCCCCCCACCGTCCCTCCTCTCTCTGTTTTGTCTTCACAGTCACTGTATCCATCAGATTCTAGACAGTGTCCATCACATTCACCAACATGACATAGTGCACAGGGACCTGAAGGTTAGTATATGTACAGGAGCATCTGCACCCCTCTCCTCTCCTCCCCTCCTCTCCTCTCCTCCCCCCTTGCATGCTCCCCTCCCTCCCTCCCTTCCTTCCTTCCTTCCTTCCTTCCCTCCTTCCTTCCTTCCTCCTCCGTCTCTTGTCTGTCTGTGTTGTCTGTCCGTTGATGGTCTGTCCGCCTGTCCGACTTGTCTCTTGGTATGCTGTTATGTTTTTTTTGTGATCGGAGGTCCCTGGTCTCCCCCCTCCCTCCCCCCCCCCTCCCCCTTCCCCCCACCACCCCCCCCGCCCCTCCAATCATCCCCTAAAAAATAACATAAAAACCGTTGCCCTGACTGACAGCCTGATTTATCAACGAACCACACTAGCCCCACCCACTCCACCTCCACACCAATTACCCCCCCCCCCCCCACACACACACACACACACACTGAGTGCACACACTTCTCCGCCTGTAATAAATGTTTTCGTCTTTTCGCATGCCCACATCACACGTACACTCAGACACGATCTGAGACCTGTAACGATCAAATTTTCCCCAAACAGGCAAAAAAAAAAAAAAGATTCTCTTCATTGATCCTGAATCAGTTTTAAGTGGAAAAACAAATACAGGTTCTGCACAACACCATGGCACATGACACCCCGGTTAATTATCAGTATCAGCAAACTAACGAAGGACCCAGAAGTCAGTTCTCCCTTCGCGTGATGTCATCGTGACTCATTTGAAAAGCATTATGGGAGCTAAGGTGTGAAACTGTACAGTTAAAAGTTGCATTTTCGCAATAATGCAACTTTTACTTTTTACCACACCATGAGGAAGTTGCATACCACCCAGGTATAGAGGAGCGTCTCACTTCCGGTTGCTCTGATTGAATTTGGCCCTTTTAAGACCACAGCGCTGTGATAAAACTGATTTCAGTCCAGTTTACAAAAAGATCAGATAAAGCTTGTAGTAGTACTGGGGTCATCTCAGTGTACGGGTTGGACCTTTAAAATACAACAAATAGTAGGTGTGATATCCAAGGCATGACCATCCCTATGTGCTAACTAACACGGGAACGTCTGGGATGATCTCCCTCCACCACACACACACACACACACACACACACACACACACACACACACACACGCAGAGTATTCTCACCCTGCGGGTCACAGAGCTTGGCAGCTGACAAAGCGGAGGAGGACGTGTACACTCGTGCACACAGACACACACACACACCTATTACATAGATGGAAGTAGTTTTGGCCTCGACCACACACACACACACACACACACACACACACACACACACACACACAGAGCTGTGATCATTGGGACAGAGGATGTGACCTGCCCAGTATTTATTCATTGGGAGACCTTTAGAAACAAGACACAGGTTTCTAATTTATAGCCCTGAACTTTACAGCCATGCCAGTCCATCTCTCTCTCTCTCTCTCTCTCTCTCTCTCTCTCTCTCTCTCTCTCTCTCCTCTCCCTCTCCCTCTCCCCTTCCCTCTCTCTCGTTTCTCACATCTCTGGCTGGCCTGCTCCCTGCTTTATTGCAACATATAAAGTCTTTTATTTTAGTTTTTTTTTAGATTCAAATACTGGTTTATTGCACCCTATTTACAGCTCAGTTAACGCCGTTATTTGATGGATCCGATGTGTTTCATAAAGGAAAAATATATGAAGTTGCCTGTGAGTTCACATACCTATAGACAGTGATATAATGGGAAATATTTTGAGGGAAACACTGCCAGTGTAACAGGACTTTTTGCATGATGTGTTAGCTCTCAAATTATAAATTATGTGATGATTATCAATACTCAAGTTTGACGGAGGAACTACAACAAATTCCATTGGCTCTAAATCGTACCCGTCTAGCAAATCCACCCTTGGATACTCTATTATATATCATTAATCTGTGACGTGGAGAAGTTAGTATCTCTGCCTCGGTGCAAAATGTCGTCTACATTTTGCCAGTCATCCACAGGAATACGGAAAATACACCACCAAGCGACAAAATGGACCGACATTGAAGATGAACTGTTTTTTTTTAACAGTGTTAAAGTGTTTTTAGGGTGGATTTTCCTTTAACCTTCTTAAAAAAAAGTGGCTTAAAAATGCACAGACATGCAGTTGCAAGCACAAATACATTATACACACACACACACACACACAAATCTCACTCTAAACCTTGATATCAGTGCACAGGCAGCACACATGCATGATCAAGTACCTGTCCACTCACACACAACGCTGCATAGCCAACAACACAGGTGTGTGTGTGTGTATGTGTGTGTGTGCATCTCCACACCAGTCCACACCTCTCACAGCTGGACCCAGGAATTGTACACGGCCCCGTGCACACATGTACGTGTTGTCTGTCTCATAATATATCTATCTCTTCCTCCCTCGCAGATACATGGCTCGGTCTGTGCGTAGACTCTCACACCTCATTTACCACTCACAGTCCCTCTCACAGCTTTTGACTTTTGGGTGTTTTATTTTTAGTGTCCAGTGGCTAACGGACATCAGAGTGACACCTCTTGTCAGCAGAGGCCGGATAGGCTGCCAGTAGAGACGGCGTTGATCCCAGACACATCTTTTAAATGTTATTAATTGTGCAATGACTCACTCCTTCCCTTACCTCCTTCATCCCCACCCTCCCTCCTCCACGGCCAGACAATTTCTCACACACTCTTTCATCACCTCAGGCCTGTTGGCTAAAACATTGGGGGGGGTAATCTAGACTCCACCTGCAGCCTACTGGAGAGTGAAGTGGTCTAATTGACAACAGTGTGCTCCCCAGATGAGTACACGTGTTAATTAGTTAGCTAGTTAGTTAGTTAGTTGGAGAACATAATGACCCAAAGGAATCTACTGTTGCAGAGGACCCACAGCTTTGCCCTTCTAAACCGGCCTGGTCCAACCCATGGCTACAGCCAAGTCCACAAAACCTCACAAACCAAGGCCGCCAATGACTTCAGCTGCTGTTCGATGCGTTCCGTAGACCTTATGCCCATGGTGGCCATTTTGAACTTCCCTCAACCTGGGGTGGGGAATTCTACCCGGAGGAATAGTACAACCCAGCTATGTCCTACTGTTGTGTACCAAGATGCACATCATACGAACGTTGGGAATTGGACAAACATTTATCATTTCACAGGTTCCCCCTTGAAAAACGTATTAGAAACAAATGGACCTCAAGAATCTGGAGAGATGTAGGTTCACATTTTATGGTAATATATTTAGCCCACTATTGCTAGCTGCCGGAATTTAGCTTAGGTAGCTAGCTAGTAGCTAACTAGCTAATAAGCTAGCTAACTTGCCTGCTAAACTCAAGCAGCCGTTGCAGGTGTTGTTCAGGAGATTACTAGCTTATGTGTTAAAGTAATACTGTCTTTTCCACCGTAAGCGTGATGTAAGTTTAAATCGGCCGCTGTGGGAACAAGGTCAATATTGATGATGGACACCCTCGTGTAGAGATTTAGCAATATAGGTGAGCCCTGATTGGCTGTTTAGCTGTGGGTCGGGCAAAGCCAGTGAAAGGCAAAAGTGTGAGTCCTGGTGATAGAAGAGCACTCTCAACCTCTCCCCTACCCCTTGACCCCCACACCCCTCCTCCACCATGCCCCTTACCCCCTCCTCCCCTCCCCTCCCCTCCCCTCCCCCACACCCCTGGCCTGTGCACGGATTGTAGCGCTGCTCAGACTAACATGCGCTCCCCCTGGTGTTTGCATGCAGTCATTGCATCCAGCAGATCCTGGAGGCGGTGCTTCACTGCCATCAAATGGGCGTGGTGCACCGGGACCTGAAGGTGAGTGATGGTTATCACCTTGCTGTCCCTTGAGAGTGTGCTTGTGTATTTGTGTAAGTGTGTTTGTGTGTGTGCGTGTTATCTGTGTAGGTGTGTATAAGTCTGATAAGTTTATGTGACTGGCTGCTCTTTGTGGACAGATTTTCCCTCTAGGAAGCTTCTGGAGTTAGGGAGGGCTTTGAAACATCTCATTACCTTCAAATGAACAGTCTCTGATATGAATACAATAACTCCCTTACTAACCTTGTTTAGTGCAGGCCTGCACAATGGCTGGTTGTTCAGATAGAAAGCCACTAGGAGTCAGTTTAGGCAGGCACTCCCCAGAGTTAAACCAGCCCCCGTGGCATTAAGCGCACCATAAGACTGTCCAACACCACCTTCAACCTTTCTCTGGCTCTGCCCTGCCAAATGCAGACTTCAGCCCTCTGTAGTCACGGTCTTCACTGTTGTCTAAACATCACTTCCCCGGTCTGTGGAGAATGCAAGCATGCCACGCTGGTCACCCTGGCTGACTAATGCCTCGGCTATGTAACTTCCTTGGAACAGGATCTCGACTTAAACTCCTCAGCGGCTGGCCAGCCCTTGATTTATCGATAAAACCAGATCCATAGGGGCTGGCCTAGGAAGATTGGCTCAATCTGACCTCTGGTTCATTTATCTGTCAGTAAGCGGTGTTAGCTATTGATTAACTGGAGCCCTGTGTCATTTTGATTACCTTCATAGATCAGTTGATGGCCCTCAGTGCTGTAAAGGTCATTATCCGCGAAGGACCACCTAAGAGCGTAATTCAGATGCTCTTGTCACATGGATGCAGTGATGTGCTCTCTAGGACTTCTTTGCTGAGATTACGTTGCGTTTTCACTTAATTTGTGAAGCAAACAACGATGAACTAGCCAGATTCAATACTGCCCTACTTACAAAGCTCAGTGGAGCCATTGCTGACTGTTGAAATTTGGCTAAATGCCTGGAGAAAACGTTCCCTGCAAACAAGGCAACACCTCCGACATGATGAACAGAACTGGAATCAGAATCTGAACTGATAAAATCCAAACAATTCCCAGTCCTTTTCCTGTAACATTCCCTGGTAATGTTTGTGTATGTGCATGCCTGTATGTCGCATCTTGTTTTGCATGATGCTGTTTTTCAAGTAGACCTGCTCTATGCAAATGTCAGTCCTGGCATGCCAGCGAAGGCGTGTTGTGTTTATCAGAACTGTTGTGGCTATTTCTTTATTTAGCCGACATGCCTATCGGGTTTCACACCCAAGCATCGAGGGGCATTTCATGCAATAGGTCATAGTGTGATGACTGAGGACAGCCTGGGTGCCAAAATCCCTCAAAGGAATTGGGTTATGGCAAATGAAATGACAACACAATGAACAGATGCCAAAAAACAGACAACCAAATTGGCTTACATGTGCAGATGAGATACTGCTTTTCGTCATGAAATCCACATATGATGTGCTTCATTCTCAAAGGCATTCTTTTTAGTTTTTCTTTTTAATTCAATTGGTATCAATTGAGACAACATAGACATAGATTGTACAACTGGAGTAATTTCCTCAAGCTCTGTCTTTGTCAGGGTAAATTGACTTAAGGGTTCTGGTTTCACACTATAGCCATCTGCTCAAATTGGAGTGCCCTTTTAACGGAGGCCTGTGTCTTCTCCACTTCCTGTAAAGGAATTTGAGCAGAAGCTCAGAAGCTTTCAGGAATGCTGCAGCAGCAGCAGAGAGAGAGTGAGAGAGAGAGAGAGAGAGAGAGAGAGCGAGAGAGAGAGAGATGGGAATGGTTCCATCTAAAACACCCACACATGACCTGCTCTCGAATGCAGCTTTCTCTTTCCTTCCCTTTCCCTTTCCCTCTCTCTCCCGCAACTAAACCCCTTGCTAGTCATCGGTGTACATCATGTACATGTCGATGTGTACAGGTGTGAGTGAACGACACAAGAGAGATGCGGAGGGAGGCGGTGCTTGTGTCAAAGAACGATAGTGATTGCTACCGTTATGTGTGAACGTGTGGCCTGGATGTTTCACATTGCGTCCATCCACCTTTTTGATGGAACCTCATGCTTCATCCGCCCACAACCGTTTTCACGGATTATCTTACTGCTGCAGTGTTGGCAAGTTCTAACTCCCCCGTTTACAAAAGAGTAAAGCCTAACCAAGTGGTAGAGCTGGGAGAATGTGATGACACGAGGTAGGCAGAGCGCCTCAGGATTACTCGCTTGCTCACTCCCAGTCTCTCTCTTCCTCTCTCTCTCTCCCTCTCTTCTTCTTCTTCTGAGCTCAAAGCCTAGCTTTTGCTGTTTTAAGTATCTATTCCTCAAATATTGAGTGTTCCTATGCCACTAAACAAATTAGGGTGGCAGTGAGAGAGTAGGTGGAGAAAGAAGGGAGAGGCCTGTGGTGGGCGTTGTAAGAAGAGAAAGAGGGGAAGCCAGGGGATGCAAAACACACAAGCTGCTGCAATGCAGGGGAGGCAGTGACAGAAAGCAGCCTAAATATAATGTCCCCACTCCCCCTATAGGTGTGTTCCTGTGTTCACCATGGTGTGTTTCAGGAAAGAAGTATGAACTGAGCAGCAGAGATTAAATGATCTTATAGAGGCGCCCCTAAGTTTCTGCAAAAGCTAGCTGTAGCTTTTCCTTGAGCTCATCGGACTAACCAGCTCTTTGGTCCAGACAGAGTGGAAGGTCCCACCAGGGATACTGAACGTTACGCTCCTGTTAATTCCTCTC
The DNA here is from genome assembly GCA_034670405.1 of Hoplostethus atlanticus. Lineage (NCBI taxonomy): Eukaryota > Metazoa > Chordata > Actinopteri > Trachichthyiformes > Trachichthyidae > Hoplostethus > Hoplostethus atlanticus. The sequence goes on along the minus strand of JAXDDX010000002.1, from coordinate 17,879,436 downwards.
AAAATCAGGTGGCGCAATTGCACTTTGTCTATACCAAACACAGCTCAGGTGTGCAGATGTAACAATTTGAAGTTTTACTTCTACAAACATTTCCCAGAGGCAGAGCTGCTCTGGAGCCAGAAATAATCTCATTGGTTGAGTTAAACCTCAATGGGCGGAGTCAAAGAACCACAGTTTTTCTGGCTAAATAATGTTAGACTGAAGCCCAGTGAAAAAGGCAAGGGGTAAGAGAGAAAGTCGCTAATATTATGAAGCCTAGCGCTCTGCTACTGACTGAAAAAATGCAGTTTAGCCATGCTAAGTTATCTAGGTTAGCTAGTTAGCCTAGCTGACCAAGTTCAAACTAGCCGTACTAGCCTGTAGCTATCTAGGTTAGCTAGTTAGCTAGCCTGCTGGCCTTGGTCATGAATGAATGAAAAAAAATATTCATTGCCATTTCTATTTTTATTTGTCAGTTAGCTAACTTACACTCTACTAAACTATGCTTTTTTTTGCTCTGCCCAATGAGGTTTAACTCAACCAATGAGATTATTTCTGCCTCCTCTGAGAAAATGTTTGTAGAACTAACACTACAATCTGTGCAGATGTAGACCAGGAGGCAAATACCAGACCAGAAGTTGTCTCAGTACAGTAGTTTCACAGCACCAGTGAGGAAGTGAGATGGAGATAGATGTAGTGAGATAGAGTGAGAGAGAGCAGGGGCCAGTGGGGATAGCGGCCCATTATTAGAGCCCTCTGACAGAGAATAATGAGGTTGGCTGCCTTATCTGGGCCACAGAGATGGAGCCTACGGACCACAGCACACCACAGGGGGCTAGGACAAAAGGGCACTGCAGGCTGAGGGTTTAACACTCTTTATTGAAACATTGGTGAACTAATATTGTACAATTTTAACTGTTATTCAGATTGTGCGTCTGTGCGTGTGTTGATTACAATGTGGATCAATAGTACCTACAACCCGTGTTAAAGAATATACTGTATGAACCCCAAGCTATGTGCATGCGTAACCCATTACTTCCCACCCCCGTACCGCCCATGTGGTCGGTAACCTCAGCACCCTCCTCCTCCCCTCTCTAGCCAGAGAACCTGCTCCTGGCAAGCAAGTGCAAGAACGCGGCGGTGAAGCTGGCCGACTTTGGCCTGGCCATCGAGGTGCAGGGCGATCAGCAAGCCTGGTTCGGTACGTACAGCAGCGACGTCCCTGGGCAGGAAGTTACTCACATTTACATTTGACATTTTAGACATTCACTTGATGCGCTCATCGAAATCGTCTCACAGCGTGCGCAGCAGTAGAATAAGCTTCAATTACCAGATCACCAAAATTACAAGAAACCAATAGTAAGGAGTGAAAGGGTCATAGTGCCCTGACAATATTCCTGTGACCGCAGAAAGAGTGCAGTCATTTAGCAGACGCTTTTATCCAAAGCGATTTACAAAGGTAGGAAAGGTAAGAAAGAAGGGATTTTTGAGAAACATTTGCAGTGAGTAGAAAACATGAGGTCCGTGAAAAGAGTTGTCAGCCTACGACGGGTGACGTGGACCGACTGTTCTGAGGCCATGCTTCCTGTGCCAGTCAGTAGCACCATGTGGAAGACATTTTGCTGGTCGTCCTTCACAGTCAACTGGCCTTAAGCCCTTAGATCTGTCCTCAAGATCTCAGACCACTGCTGGGACAACAAAACAAAACTCACCGGAGATTATCTGGCTTTCCATACAAGGAGGTCTAAGGATAGACAGTTATACAATCTGTTGTCGTAGTCATTTGCTAAGCTTTGAACATCAATCAATTGTGTGTGTGTGTGTGTGTGTGTGTGTGTGTGTTTACTGCAGGATTTGCTGGCACACCAGGGTACCTGTCCCCTGAGGTATTGAGGAAGGAGGCATATGGCAAACCTGTGGACATCTGGGCCTGCGGTGAGTAGCGGAGAACGACGCACACTCATTCACACACTCAACACGCTTATGGTACTTCCTACATGATTATACTGACGGAAAAACAGAAGCACACGCTCTTAGAAAAACAGGGATTTTCTCTGTGTGTGTGTGTGTGTGTGTGTGTGTGTGTGTGTGTGTGTGTGTGTGTGTGTGTGTGTGTGTGTGTGTGTGTGTGTGTGTGTGTTTCTCAGGGGTGATCCTGTACATCCTGCTGGTGGGCTACCCTCCTTTCTGGGACGAGGACCAGCACAAGCTGTACCAGCAGATCAAGGCTGGGGCTTACGATGTAAGTCGCCTCCTCTCCTCTCCTCCTTCCTCTCCTCTCCTCTCCTCTCCTCTCTCATTTCTTCCCTCCTGCTGCAATGCCCTCCCCTCTCTTCCCTCTGCCCTCTTTCCTTTTTGGAAGCTACACTTACGTAACTCAATCACCTCATTCATATTTCAAGGGGTGCAAGAGAGGGAGTCTCACCTTAGATCACATTCATCTCTAGAGAGAGAGAGAGAGAAATAGAGCGAGAGAGAGAGAGAGAGAGAGAGAGAGAGAGAGAGAGAGAGAGAGAGAGAGAGAGAGAGAGAGAGAGAGAGAGAGAAATAGAGCAAGAGAGAGAGAGAGGGGGGGGGGGGGTGCAGTGACATGTTGGCTGTCCCCCTGGCAGTGATTCTGGGCTCAGAGGACATTTAACACAACAGGACCTGATGGGCTGCTTGGGTTTTGCTCGGCCTTGTAAAATACCACCACTACTGGGTGTCCCGGTGGATCAGATGGTGAAGGCACATAACGTGTACCCGCAACGTCCTGGGTTTGAATCTGGCCTGGGACCTTTGTCTCTCTTTCCTGTCTCTCTCCTCTGTAAAATTGTCCAATAAAGCAAAAACAAAAAAAAACCAAATAATCCCCCTTAAAAATACAGCCAACAGTTTAATATAAGCAAATGATTCAACATTTCAAGCCTTAGAAGAGGGTTTGAGCTCTCAAAGTATCATCACCATCAGCAGGTTTTGGGTTAGCAGGGCAGGAAACGTCTTCGCCCACCGGTTAGGGTTTGTGGCGGATAGATTCCAAAATTCATTTTCACTATTTTACCAACCAAATGGTTTTTTTTCAAAGTGGCAAAGTGGCTGGTTAGAGTAAGACAGACAGTCAGACACTGGCTCTGACGGGACGGTGGACTACCCAGCTGTCCTGTCGATCGTATCTGCTTTATTAAACACAGTTGGACTTTGTGTCAGTACTTTCATTATCTATGTTCAGTTGGAAATATGATGGTTTTGCCAGATTTGTTTCTTGGTGTTAAATTAGCCTTAAATCCACGTCCAAGTAGCATTGACAAGGTCTCAAAAAGTCTTAAAGTGGTAATCTACGAGATCCTGTGAACAGCTCATTTCCACTGCACTTCCTAGAGATCACTTGTCAATCAAACCGTGTGGCCAGTACTGTGACGTCTTTCTCAAACGTAAAACGCATCGCTTACTGTGCGGCAGAGGATTTTCTTTTCCCCCGAGAAAGACTTAGCAGACCGCGAATGGAAAAGTTTTCATGAACTGGGTACAGGTGGAATCAGTATTGTGTTACGTCATTCATAGACACAAACATTTATTTACATTCAAATATCGCAGAGTATTACTTCAAAACCTGCCACTGTCACTGTATCCGAAGCTAAGCGGCCTCGTTTCTCCCTCCAGTTCCCATCCCCGGAGTGGGACACGGTGACCCCCGAGGCCAAAAACCTGATCAACCAGATGCTGACCATCAACCCAGCCAAGAGGATCACCGCCCAGGAGGCCCTCAAGCACCCATGGGTCTGCGTAAGTGTCCCCCTGCCGCCATGAGAACCAGGCGAACCAAGTAGACAGCCAGATGTGTATTCATCACACATTCTGAGGCACAAACACAACAACACACACATGCAGACACAAAGGACGTTTGACTCCGATAAGCAAGTACACTGATTGGATTGACGTTTCATTGTCGGCTTGAATAACCTTTTTTTTCTTTGTCACTTATTCCCTCTTCCTCCTCCTGCTCCTCCTCCTGCTCCTCCTCCTCCTCCACCACCCAGCAACGGTCCACAGTGGCGTCTATGATGCACAGACAGGAGACTGTGGAGTGTCTGAAGAAATTCAACGCCAGGAGGAAACTCAAGGTTCGTACGTACATGCCTACCCGCTCGCATTATGCCGTCCTCTACTTACTGTAATATGCTCTTACCGTAAAAATAGTAACTTCTTTTCCAAGCAGTTCTCTCCCACACAGTCATTCTAGGGTCGCTTCAATTGGAGCTTATTTTACTGTTAGTGTCGGCTAAATGGCCGAGTGTAAAGTGTAAAATGTAAAATGTGATCCATGCAGATAGCATGCACATTAGTGTGGTGGTGGGAATTACATCAACACGAAATCCAAGGAAAAGAGTGTTACCCTCCATATAGATTCTCTTTACACTGATTTATTGACGACGGTAATAAATAGCCAGGAGAGGGAATTGGTGTGTAGATACAGTAGCATCGCCATTGCAGCAGATCACTGTTTACCCTGCTGCGTTTGGCCAGTCCAGGCATGACTCAAATACCAGCACAGCAGGAACTGGAAGACGAGGGTTGGACTTTTCAGCATGAACCATCTCACTGCTGTTCTCTCATGTTTGAAAAGAAATTTGGTTTGCTGACAAGTTCAACAATAAACAACTAACAAAACCGAATCACAAAAAAAAAATACAATGAAACACATAACAAGTCACCAAACCATACAATACTGACAATCAGTTGATAAGACAGGGAGTCACTTGTTCACTATATTATAACAAGTATATAATACTATACTTGTTATAATATATATATATTGCTATACTATGCATTAACAAGTTACCTGTCAATGTTCTTATATGCTGTATATGCTGTTCTTATCATTTTATACGCAAATCAATCAATCAATCTCGTTTCCTCTAATTGGATGTTGAAAGACATTATTAAGCCAGGCTCTGGGGTTAGTCGAAAGGCATTCTGGGAAATGTAGGAAATCACTAACTGAAGTAGAAGTAGACGAGGCAGGTTGAGAGAAAGTGGGTACACCCAAAAAAAAAGTACCACTTTATCACAAAATAACTCCTGAAATGCATCGAACATCTCAACTTGAGGATATATAACAGTCTAAGATTAAAGGCCTTTAAATAGGCCTATATATTGGAACTGTGAGCTGCTACCAAAGTGGAGTTGAGTAGACCACCATCATCTCTACAACCCCCAAACACCAACACAAGAATACATGAAGACTTTTGTTCCACTCTTGTCAGCCCCACTGTGTTTTTCCATTTCAGTAGTGCTGATCAATACCTGTACTGGCCCTGCTCTGGCTCTGGCACCGTGGCACTATTTCCTCAGTCTTTGAGGCATTAATCAACCTCCTCAGCTCTTTAATCCTACGGCCTATTTGAAATCTGATATCACTTTCACAGCGCTCAAACGTTATCATTTCCCTTTTGTAAATGATCTGTTCAGTGTACAAGTGCCAGGATTTCCTTCGCTCTCTCTCCCTGTCTCTCTCCCTGTCTCTCTCCCTGTCTCTCTCCATGTCTCTCTCTCTAAATCGACCCATTCCTGACTTTTGCTTTGCTTTGAATTGTCAACCCTGCCTGCAGTTTTCCCTCGCTCCTCTGTTTTTCAGTTGAAATAACCTACCTCGGATTGTTTTGCAATTGTTTTTGACATGCGTTATAGAAGGTGCAGGGTTTGGGTGAGAAATAGGGATGATGAGGTGATGACTGATGACGGACAGACGGCAGTAGGATGCTCTATTAACTAAAGCAAGGTTCTTCAGTCCCGTCAAGCCTGTAAAAGAGGTCAAAATCTGCAAAAGTTGATTTATGAAAGTTATGGGCAACATGTTACATAGATATTCTAGACTGTTGCTGCAGTTCACTGAGAATCCTGAGTTAAATTAGCGTTTTCTTACTCATCCCAAACAAGCGGCTCTATTTCAAAAACAAAAAGAGATCGCTTAATGCAAGTAGTTTTCATTTTAAAGAGCACAAGGTCCTCTTTAATTTGGTACCAAACATATGGCAGCGAGATTCATGTTTTGTTTCTCAGAATGCTTTTAATTCATGACATTTAAAAAAAAAAAACATAAAACAATAACAAATGACACTAAATATCTCTGAAAAAACGTGTAAATAACAACCAAACAGTAAATGGGTGACACATTAGGTTTGACACAAAATGATAAAAGTCACACTGTACTCACAAAGGCTACACTTGCTGTTTCAGTGTCAAATCACTAAATCACAACCAGCCAACCATGTCTGATGGCGCTGTGAGCACAGTACCTATATGGGCCCAAACACACTGGAAGTGATAATTGACGCTGCTCATTTGATGCCTTCATGGTAACACTGCAGGCAGGATTTCGAAGCGTCCGCAGCCACCTGCATTGAACCGTGTCATATTTTTAGAGTGGTATAAAATATATTCCATTGCCTGTACAACTGATTATGGTGTATGGATCAGGCTGTGCCTCAAACATGATATCACATCGCCACTGCATCATCCCTCTAAGCTTCATGCTGTGTTCCAGTATTTTAAAACCCCCAACTGATGAGGGCACTGTAATTAAAGCCCAACATTTTTAACTCGAGCCCAATTTCTCAGACACCATTGGTGAGATTTTGATGAAACTTGGGGGATGATGGATTTTGGCACTGTAAACTATAATTAAATGTAAATATCGTGACCTTTGAGAGGCCGTAACGTTTTGATGAGACTTGGAGAGATGATGCGTCTTGTTACTGATCGGTGCGTCACCTGTGGGACATGACAAGTTTACTTGTGTTTGGAGACTAGTTAGTAGATCAGCTAGCCTACGGCGTTTTCATGTGTTGTCTATGCATCAGCGCATCCCAATGGTTATAATGTGCCACTTTCAATTGACCTGGTCTTGTTTCTGTCCAGTACTGTGACGTGGATGGAGTTTGAGTTCCTGTAGGTGGCGCTCTTCTCTCTGTCTGTTCAGCCACGGTGGCTATCACTGCTCATGCTAACTACCCAGTTCTTCTTCTTCTCTTGCTGGAAACGTAAAACGCATCACTTTTTCCTGTGAAAGACCTACCTGACACCGGGTGGAAACGCTCTCATGAAGTTGATCACCGTTGTGTTGTATCAAGCGATAGAGAGTGAGAGTAGCAATACAGAAATGTATTTATAATAATAATAACTTTATTTATAAAGCACCTTTCAAGAACAGGTGACAAAAGTAAGTGCTTGAGTAAAACCCAAAGAAAATAGAAGCATTCAAATAACATTTGTTTGAAAATGTGGTGGATTGTTACTTTAAAGCCTGTTGAGTTGGATTTAATCCACCTCTCTTTCCTCCCCAGGGGGCCATCCTGACCACCATGCTGGTTTCTAGGAACTTCTCTGGTACGTTTTGCCTCACTAGACACAACTACTAGTCCTAGCCATTAATATCAGTGGTGCATCATCAATCCATATATGTGTAAATGTGCTGAATATAGAGATTTCACTGTCTGCATGCCATCGGTTAAAAGTAAGTGACATGTTAGTCCATTTCCCTCTTGAAAGTATGATTTGGACACGACCGCGCAGAAATTTGGCATTTTCTTTTTTATCAGGAAGGAAAAAGCAGTAATATTATTCTAACTTTCCTTTTGATGTCGCTCCTCCAACATGGTGGTGCGTACGTAACATTCAGTGACAATGAGATTTCTAACAACTTGTAAGGTGTAGATGTCCAGGTACAGCAGTGCGGGTGAGATTCTCGCTGTTTTTGACAGAACTGGATGCTCCAGAGCAAAATAATATACTTTCATTTCATTTTAATGCCAATTTGCTTGACAAGCTGTGCATATGTGTTTGTGTACGAGTCTTTGTATCTGTATATATCTCTGTGGTAGCGGTCACTTTTTCTCAATATTCAAGATTGTTTCAAAAGCTCCATCGCAGTCTAAGCTAGACGATAGGAAATTTTGATATTCTACATTTCTCTGCCCCCTAAACCGACGCCGCCTCAGACACACTTGCACAAATGGTTTTGTTTTTGGTGACAACATTTCTTTTTTTCTTTTTCTTTTTTTTACCGTATCTGATGCGTCACGTAGACACGGTGGGATCAAAAAAACCGGAGTATTTCTCAACAAATCTAATTCCTCTGTTTTAATTGGTCAGGTGTTTCCAGGTGAATGCAGTGAGAGCACATTGCCGTTTTATTGTTTTCACTTTTAGCTTGCAACGAGGTGGCATATTTTTGTCGACAGTGTAAATAAGAGCTGTACGATAGTCAGACTTGGATGAAGCCAATTTGTAGCCTATGGCATTTGACTTGCAGTGGGATATTTTTGGAGCAGAAGAAATCATGACCCTAGTGTGTGTTTGTGTATGTGTGTATTCTGTGTGTGTGTGTGTGTGTGTGTGTGTGTGTGTGTGTGTGTGTGTGTGTGTGTATGCACGTTGCTTCAGCCAACATGACTCACAGCAGCCATTCTGACACTGCAGGCTTAATGGGAAATGGTCTGAACATCCACTGGTGAACATCCACTCAGTTCTGCGTCAAACACACACACACACACACACACACACACACACACACACACACACAGTTATAGGTGCGTGGCCGCCAGCCCTGGCTGTGTCACCACTCTTCAACACCTTTCTCTCTTTCGTCGTCTTAGGAAGTGGCGCTCCATTATTTGACTGAGGTCATCCAGGGAATGAGTCACAGAGACACACACACACACACACACACACACACACACACACACACACACACACACACACACACACAGAGAGTGAGAGAAAGAGAAAGAGAGAGCAAAAATAAAGTTAGTTAGTTTAGAGTGGTACATCAACGCAAAAGCCAAAGCAGTGATTAATGCAGTGGGTCCGTGTGGCTCCTCTCATCATGTATTATAGATCAGTGTGTCAGTGACCCTGAAGTACAGACGGGTCTATTCATCTGCACTTGTTGATGTGATGCGTTTTGGCAGTGACACCACATCAGCATGAAAAGGAAGACGTTCAGAAGTTTATGTTTCTATAATCTGGAATTGTGGAACACTGTTTCTTTATTATTTATCTATAATATGTTCAGCATATATATGTTCAGTATATGTGGACGTAGCTATTGTAGATGTCCCACTTTTTACTGCGTATTTGCTGCACTTTTGCTCCGTCCTCAAGAGGAAAGAATTAGTATAACACTCACGTCACAACAATCTGCTAAGTATTTGACTGCAGGACGATGAAGTTGTTTTAAAATATACGTATTATATACTGATTCAAGAAAGAAAAATGCCTGCAGCACTAATGCAGGGCAGATAAATGCATGAAGGGGGACTTCTGCGATGGCTACCACTGTAGCATGTCAATACCTCTCATAGTGTTCATGTATTGTATTACATGGGCAGTACGCTCAATGAACGTTGCCAAGCTAATCCATTACATACTATGACATCATAATGCCATTGTCTGGGTGCGTAGTGATACAAATGCCTCACAAGAGAGTTGAGATTCTCCTGTTGACATTTTTCTCTGGTGACTGTTCTCAGAGCAGCAGGTACCGATATGACAGATGTTGTGCCCACCCAGTTTCTATCTGGTCTGTATGTGTGTATTAATTCCCTCTCTTCTCTAAACTAATGAGCCGTTTGTTTCCACCTTCTTCTTCTTCTTCTTCTTTTTCCTCTCTCACCTTTTCCTTCCTGTTTCCCCCACCCTCTCTGCCTCCCTCCTCATACCCCTCGGACTCACCCCCCTCCCTTCACTTTCTCCTTTGCCCTCTTTCTTCCCGTCCCCTTTTCTATCTTTACCCCTCTTCCCTCCCCCACCCTTTCTCTCCTCCCTCTCCATGTTGTGACTGGGTATTGGACACTAACAGTGGGCAGCAGGCAGACCACCGCTCCAGCCTCTGTCACTGCGGCCGCCGCAGCAGTGGCTGCAGCCGCCGGCACCACCGCAGGGCTGGTGGAACAAGGTAGCATGGTGGCTCGCCCAGGGCATGCCACCCCCCTCCTCCTGTCTTCTTCTTCTTCTTCTTCTCTGTCTCTCGCTCTGGTTCCCCTCTTTCATTCCTCTCTTCCTCCTCCCTCCACCTCCAGCATGGGAGCTCAGAGCATGATGGCTGACCACATCTCCCATCCACTCATCAGCAGCAGACTGAGCTGTGTTTCCATCCAACTGTCTGACATCCAACTTGAAATAAAGTGCATTTCCTTCAGCTGGGTTAAAGCAAATAAATAGGCTTCCTGAATGTAAATAGAAATAGAATTAATCCTTCAAGTATTGGGCAGGTTGCTGTTGTTCTTTCGGGTGTATATATATATATATGTATATGCTTTCATCCAAAGATGGAAACGAGAAAGAAATGCACCAACCAATGCGTCTTCTTATACATGGGGATGACAGGGAGTAGGACATTTCTGAGAGTGTCATGGTGGACAAATGTTTTACAGAACATTTCAGAACATCCAAAGTCACTTTCCTGACATTTGTCATCATTACTCACATCATCATTCAATCAACAATTTATCGCATAGTTTCTTTTTGAACATTTTCTGCTTCAGGTGAGCATAAAAGCGGACAGACTCTAGCTGTTTTCATTCAACGTTTCATCATATATTTCATATAAACACTTGGATGGAAACCCAGCTATTGTTGTTCCTTTCCAAGTCAGCATGTCTGGCATCCCCTCTTTTGAATCTGCCATCACCACTAACCTAGCGTCATCCTCTCATCGTCATCGTTATCTCCCAGCACAGCCACGGAGCATGGCACCGACCCAGCCAGAGCCCTGTCCTGTCTCTCTCTCTCTCTTTCCTCTTTCTCTCACCTCACCTCTCTCACGTCACAACGTCACAACACTCCCTTCCTCATTTCGTTTCATCTTTACCTCACTCTACACCTCTCTGGAATTTCATCGTTGTCATTCTCTCTCGTCTCTCTCTCTCTCTGTTTTGATCACATCTTTCACTCTCTCTTCTTTTCTCTGTCTGAGAATGACACTGGAAAGTTCACCCCTGTCACTTTAAGGATGGAACTGCCCGCGTGCTGTCAGTGAATGCTGCATGGGGCACTGGACTGGTGCATGCGCTGCAACACTAGGGGGGGGGATTCTGGTGCATGGTTAACACTGAAAGATGCAAGGCTGGAAATGCAGCCAAGACCTTATATGCAGTAAATATTCAATACCAGATATGTATACACTGAATTGCACCAATGACTGTATATTCTGTAGAAAATACACGTGCACCCGACATCATGCTCTCTTTCTGGGCACGTAGAGACGAACAACAAAGAGCCTCACATGACAGTCTAGCGTTGAGACGAGGAGGCAGTAGTGGTGGCGTCCTTGTTTCTGTGGCCCACTGGGACTCCATAGTCCTCCAGTCTCTCCACTAGGCTCCAGTCAAATATTTATAGTGATCTGCCTCCCTCTATCAGCTTCACTCTGCCTCACCAGCTTATTGGAGGCTCCCACCCCTCACAAGGGAGAAGGGTCAATGTATCTTTTACTATGTCTTGGCCTTCAATATGCTGTGTGTAGGAAAATGTCTAGAGGCACTCTGGGTCCCCTGAATCAGTATTTCATCTTCCCAAAAAGCACATTTCTGGTTGTGTAATTACCATCCTTGCCTCGGTCTTCCAGTCTTGCATCTCGCGAGTGTTTCTACTGGGTATTTATCAGTGGTACCTTTCTTTTAATCTCTTCCTGCTCTCTCTTCTTGCTTCATGTCTAATGTGTGGCAAGGTAAGGAGCGCCCCTCGCTTCCCCCACCTTGGGTTTGAACTAAGCTGCGTTTGACCTTGCAGGTTTCACGCCGGGATCCGCTCGGGATCCGCTCGGGATCCGTTCGGGATCCGGGATTTATGTAACAGTGGCTCCTCTTCCTCGTCGGAAACTCATTTCCTTGTCTCTTTAGCGACTTTCAGTTCAGATTATGTTTGCCAATTTTATTTTAGAATAATGCCGCTTGGAAATATTCCCGGAGTACCTTTCTCCTCTTCTTTCCTCTGCTCCCTTCCCCTCCCTTCTCTCCTCTCCTCTCCTGCCAAGCCATCAGAGAATAGGAGAGAATGGACTTGACACTGTTCTGACCCAATTTCTTCTCCTCAGTAACGACAAGCCTTTGGAAGGGGACTGAGGAGCTACAGCACAACAATAGACCATGCACATTGTTAACACTCTGACAACCTTTGGATTACGTAGAGGTTCCTTATCGCCGCCCGCCACTCCTTCCTCAACTGCTGAATATGCACTCTAAGAATAAGATACTACATCAACTGAGCCGAGCCTCCCTGTGATTGAAACTCTCATCCCTGATTCCTCTCAGAAACTAATCTCCAGTGGAAAGTCTCGCGGACGTCAGGCCTCCCTGTTTTAAAATTCACTGTAGCTGGCTTCAATGTGCAAGCAAGGGAAGTGAGAAGAACAAGGGAGCGGAATGAACGATAAGGAGAGAGAGAGAAGCGAGAGAGAGGCAGAGAGAAAGAGGGAAAAAGATGAAGCCCAGACTGCCAGAAATAGTGTTTTATGTAACGTGGCTGGCTGATGATGTGATTGGATCTGATTCGACTTCAAATTGCACTCAGCCCCTTAAAAAGTCCCAGTAAGGATTACATCTATGGGAGTAAGCAGAGGAGGAGGAGGAGGAGGAGGGGGAGGGGAGGGGAGGGGGAGGAGGAGGGGGGGACTTGGACTGGCAGGTGATAGACACCCATCGCATATACCAGCGTTGAATCTGGGGGCCTCCCGGGGTCCCTGATGAAGGTGCCTAGGTAGCCTAGAAGTTAGCACAACGAGAGAATGTACCAACCTACACTATACGCACTTCTACATTAAAACATAAACAACAAAAATCTCATCAGATGGGTCTGAGGACAAAATCTTGTCTGTGGTAGAAGGTCCATCTATTTGTGGATCTGTCTGTCTGTCTGTCTGTCTGTCTGTCTGTCTGTCTGTCTGTCTGTGAAAAGGTTTGGGATGTCTGAAACTGACTGACATGATGGGGACGGCCGAGTCCTTGAGCGACCCCTTAAGGTTTGATGACCAGTGTCCTCAATCTCTCCTTTTGCCATCTCCTCCTCGTTAACCAATTAACCAGCTCTCCTTAAGAAGGCCTTTTTGTTGCCATCGGCAACCCTGATTGACAATCGCCAGGCCTCCTGCGCCAAAGCAAATAGAGTGGATTTAACGCAGGATGTGTATGTCTTTCATATGTGTGTCATGTCATTGTGTGTATACTTGTATGACTATACTTGTGAGGACCAGAGTGAGCTTTTGGACTGTGGATCAAGGACACCTTGGATGGTCGTCACTCTGAAATGGGGCCATTTTAAGATTAGGGTTTATGGTTACAGTTTGGATTAGAGTAGTAATCTGGGAGATCTATTTTTTGATAAGCAATAATACTAATACTTTCTCTTTTCTGTTAATGGAGTTTGAGTTTCTGTAGGTGGCGCTCTTTTCTTTGTCTGTTCAGCCACGGTGGCAATCGCTGCTCATGCTAACTACCCAGTTCTTCTTCTATTGACTCCAAACAAACAGTTTTATTTATGTAAAAGTGTTGCAGATTATTCCTAAAAGGAAATCATCAACTGCCTAGACTAGGAGAGAGAATGTAGTCGGTAGAAGGACTTCACAAGTATAGTAATACAAAATTGTGTGTGTGCAATGAGTGTGAGTGTAGCGCTTTCTAGGTGCTCAGGGGGTTTATGTATTATTGTATTGGCATAGAGCAACAGTGAATATATACACATGCTCACACATTCAATCTCAACGGCCTCTAGCATTTCATTGGGTCTAATCCTTTAGTGCATCCTACTGCAGCACTGAGCCCAACTCTTGGTGTGCATGTATCTCTCTGCTGCATCTGGACCACCTTGTCATCCATGCTGCAGGAGAACAGTATTTGTAAATGTCTGCCCACCATTCCCCCTGTTGTGAGGGATTATGGGTATTATTATGGGTATTATTGTAATCATTCCTCCTCTCCTAGCCTCTTCCCTCACCCCCTCCCCATCTCATTACCCATCATTAGAGAGCAGACTGAAGACTAATCCTCCTTAAGGCCCCCGAAGAGTTCTTTAATTGTCGGGTTTATTGTCCTCGTACGGCAGCCATCTTTGCGACGGCAACCCTCGCAGCCACACGGGGACGTTGGCAGGCATAAGAATCAATATCGAATGAAACCGTGAATTGGAGTGCATTTCAGTCTCCGAGACAATAGCGTCTTCGTATCGCTGCGAGGCAAAAGCATCTAACCCTGAAGCGCTCGTATCATGTAGCTCTTCTCAAGAGCCAGAGAAATTAAATATGGAGACGAATACCCGGGGTGGCGGGACGGGAAGCAACACCGCAGATGCTGCCTGATTGGATTGCGAGGGACTGAATCTCTCCGTCTACGTGACTAGCTTTGACCCTTCGTGTTGAACACCATGGCACCTCATTTGTACCTAGCTAGCTCTATAAAAGCCTTCCTCTAGGTGCTAGGTTGTCTTTCAACCGGATGACCCAGGTTCAAGCCCAGTGTTCCCTCCAGTGATCATTGAAGGAATGAATAGTAGGTAGCTACATATGGAGGCCAGCTCAGCTCAGCCTTAGCAGTTGTCGCGGGCCGCTGAAAAAGCATAACCTGCTGCTATGCTGTCATTTGTGTGACTCTCCATCTCTGACAGGCTTCTTCTCCCTGTGCTTCTCATTGCAGCAGCCAAGAGCTTGCTCAACAAGAAGGCAGACGTCAAGGTAAGGCTCTTCACACACCTTTTCCCTCCCCCTGCCTCCCCCCTTTTATCCCGCCTCTCTTCTCCACTCTCCCCTGCTGAGTTTCCCCTGGGCTACACACCTCTCCTTCCTCTCTGCTGTTTTTCTCTCCTCCACCTTTTGCCTCTGTCCTAATCTGGCTACTCTCTTCCTTGTCGTGTGTGTGTGTGTGTGTGTGTGTGTGTGTGTGGTTTTGTCTTCAGGTATGATGTTGGTTGTCATGTTTGTGTGTGTGTCAGGGTTGTTACTTTTTTTCAGTTGATTTTGAGATGTCATTCTGGCATTCACAAAAGATTGCCTAGATGATGGTTTGGTTACAATTCAGCTTTTGGAAAAATCAACAGCCCTAGACGTACGTGTACGTGTGTGTGTGTGTGTGTGTGTGTGTGTGTGTGTGTGTGTGTGTGTGTGTGTGTGTGTGTGTGTGTGTGCGTGGGCGTGTGCACAGGTGCATCTGCCACTGCGTGAGCCTG
This sequence comes from Hoplostethus atlanticus, assembly GCA_034670405.1. Taxonomy (NCBI): domain Eukaryota; kingdom Metazoa; phylum Chordata; class Actinopteri; order Trachichthyiformes; family Trachichthyidae; genus Hoplostethus; species Hoplostethus atlanticus. The sequence continues at coordinate 17,864,265 of JAXDDX010000002.1, read as the reverse complement.
AAGTAGCACATCCTTCTGAAAGCACCACCACCTCCCCGTCTCCATTATTAAATGTAGCCATCTGTCAGCTCCCCCCTTTCTTTTTTGTTCATCTCTTCCTCTCCGTGTCATCCCTCCGTTTCTGTCCCTCTTCCTCCTCCATCAGTGCTTCCTTTTTCCTGCTCACCCCATCTGGTCTTTAACCCCACATTCCTTCTCATCCTTAATGAAGATCTCTCACCATCCCACACACACACTGCAGCGACACATCCCACACACAGCTTCCATGCGTGTGTGTGTGTGTGTGTGTGTGTGTGTGTGTGTGTGTGTGTGTGCAGCGTGCATGCGTGATAGTGTGCAGGCAACGGTTGGAACATGGTGCACATGCAAGCGAACACTTTGAGAATTGTACATTATGCCACTTTCAGCTTGCATCCATCAATGTGAACATACAGGTGTGTGCATGTACGTGCACATGTGTTGACATCACCCATCACATTTGCTATCAGAGAGACAGAAAGACAAAGAGTGCGCAAATGGGGGTGTGCGCTTTGTTGCACGGCGTAAGCGTGGGTGTCCGCGTGTGTGATTCACTCGTGTGTGTGTGTGTGTGTGTGCGTGTGTGTGTGTGTGTGTGTGTGTGTGTGTGTGTGTGTGTGTGTGTGGCCTCCCTCCCCCTCTCTCCGTGCTCAGTCGGTTCAGCAGGGAATGTGACTCCAGTTCCAGGAATAGCTGCCAGTCTGGACCCTGGAAACTCAGACGACAGAAATAGACGCTCACTTCCCCTGCGCCGCGCTCATCACCTAGCAACAGGCTCCCCACACACTCGCCCCAAACCATTCCCAAAGACTTCTCACTCGTTTGCCGTCCGTCCCTCCTTCCCTCCTTCCCTCCTCCTCTTCTCTTGTTTCTCCTCCTTTGCTTTCCTGCTCGTGTCCTTTTGTCCTCTCGCCGGCTTTGACCTCCTCTCCTCTCCTCGGCCTCTATCCTCCTTCTCTTACTCTGGTTCTGCAATGCGTAGCGGCACCTGACATTTTCCAGCCCTCAGCACCTGCTCAGTTCGGGGGGAAGCAGTCTCTCTCCGCTGTCAGCCTCCCATGCTGCCAGCTACTGCGCATGAAAGCTGCTCCAATGGGCGCTTCATGCAGCGTGCAGCATGAGGGTTAGGGTTAGAGACACGTAGCAGCCCGACAACCCTCCCGGTGTCTTTCCTTTTCCTTTTTAAACGCGTCACAATTTGAAACGTCTAACTTACAGCTACCGTAAACAGACCACGGGCGAGACGATTGGTAGCCTGGCAAGAACACGAGGCAGTCTCCCAATCTGTCGCCCAATCTGGTGGCACACAGTGTACAACCTACGTTCAGCCGGGCAGGTTGCTCTAGAGTGATGTCTAATTTACAAGGAGGGCTGGGAGGATGCTTGACTGAACTGCTGCGTCTCCTTTCCTTGCCACCCCCACCTTGCCTCCTTCTTGCTCCTCCGTTCTTTACCTATTGAGAGAAGAACAGTGGATAACTCCCTACGTTGTCTCCTCTTCCCGATGCCTTCCACTTAATCCACTGCTCCTTGTCCTATGCTTGCTCTTCTGTCCTCCCTCCTTTCTTGGAAATCAAGAACAAGGACAAGGACACTTTTTCTCGTTCCTCTGGGAAACGTCTCTTCGCGCTGCACACTTGGACCCTGAGGTGGCATCGAGGCGTACGAGCACTGCTGTGGTTCGACGTTGGTTTCCTACCAGTTCATTCACCTGTTGTCGTTGGTTCTCTCTCCCCCCTTTTTTTCCACCATGCATCCATCAATGCATCCATCCATCCATCCATCCATCCATCCATCCATCCATCCATCCATCGCCTGGGGACAGAAACGCAAGTCCAGCTCCACTGTCCAGTATATGGTGAGCATGGTATTTACAGTACACGATCACCTCTTCTACTCTTCTTTCTTCACCTCTTTATTCCGGGGCTTGAGTCGAGTCTCTTTCAATTCACTTTAAGTGATAGTCTGTTTTGCTGCTCTCTATCGCGGAAACCTTTTACATTTGCTCGGTGGCGGGAAAGTGACAAAACACACTGCTGACATTTTTTCCGATCTGATACTTACTGATACTAGGTGATCTCTGGGAAGTGCAGCAATGAGCGATTACCACTTTAAAGGAAAGGATCCGCTCTAAAACAGCTATTGGCAATGTACCTTTCATTTCTCTGCCCATTTTGTCGTCCGGTGATACGTTTTTCATATTCCCGCAGTTAACTGGCCAAATTAAGATGACATGACGTCACGACCAGATATTTCCAACGTCAGGTTTCGGTGTCAGCAAACGAGGTTACGCCCGTTCTCTGGGGGCGTGTCCAAAGGCCCTCTAGGAAATGTAGGACATCACTAACCTAACCTAAAGGCAGGAAAGTTGCTACACCGAAAAGTATATTCCAACACTTCGTCACAAATGGATGCATGGAGCATCACAGATTGATGATATCTAACAGTGTACGAGTATCCGAAGGTGGATTTGTGCTTTTACTCTCAATGTGACGCAAAACTTCAGTTTGATTGTAATAAAGAAAACAGTCAATTTACAGTTTTTAAATTCAACTGAGTGAATTGAAAGTGACCCCCAAACTTTTTTCACCCTCTCTTCTCTTTTCTCTTGTCCTTTTCCTCTAACCCACCACCTTCCTCCTCCCCTCTCCTGCACCTCCTCCTTCTTCCTTTCCCCGACGTTCCTCACCCCGCCCGGAGAATCCACCAACTGAGTATTTTCACCCACTTTCTCCCTCCCCTTCTTCTTGGTGACAACACAAAATGGCATTGACTGAGAAGATGTGTGATCTCATCTTGACGCTTGACCTTTGGACGGCAGTGATCCGTCATGTGTGCTGCACTGCCAGCTGAATTATATCACCGTGGTTCTGCTTTCAATAATGGCTAATGGACTAGCTGCTCGGCTTTTGGCATCAACAGTTGTCTCCTCCAGTGGAGAGCCCTTGGTCCCGCCTCCATGCCAGTAGTTTGAGTGCCCTCTAGGGCTGGAAGAGGTTTTCTCACCACAGGGGACTCCAGACAGTGTGTGTGTGTGTGTGTGTGTGTGTGTGTGTGTGTGTGAGTGAGAGAGAGAGAGAGAGAGAGAGAGAGAGCAATGTCTATATGTCATCTTATTGTCAGCTTACATCAGCTTTTGCTTAATGACAGTTTTTTTATGTGTGAGAATTGTGTGTTCCTTTCTTTTTCCTTTCCTTTCCTTTCCTTTCTGTTCCTTTCCTTTCCTTTCCTTTCCTCTCCTCTCCTCTCCTCTCCCTCTTACTCCTCCCATAGGGTTAACAGAAACACACACACACACACATTACTCAGCTTCCTTTCCGTTGTACATCAGTCTCTCTCCATATCCCTTATTCAACATCACTGGACAACAGCGGCAGCACTGCACCGCCTTGAAGCTGTTGAAACATGCAAACGTTATTGTCCATCTCAACAAGTCATTCTATCTTGTATCAAGTCACTGCTTCCCTGTGCATCTTGAGGTAGATCGTTTTTCTAGTATCAAGGTAATGTCTCTTGAGTCTTAAAGTTGACTTCACACATTATCTGACTTCGTTGGAAGATTTGTCTGACTTGTTTTAAGAAAATATGGTGGTATAGGTTTTTCTTTTTGTTTTAGTTGAGGCGGTTAGGTTTCATGGGAGGTTATCTGACCTCTTAGCGACATGACACCAGGACTCACGCCTCACGCCTCACGCCCACACACTTCAGTTAATATGTTTCTGAATGGGATCAGAACAGGGATGTAGATCCAATGCAAATGTGATTATGACCGAGCTGAAGATAAAAAAAAAAAGGCTTGGCGACGCTTTGATGCTTTGATGCTTCAGAGGAACATTTGATGAAGGTTTCTAAACAGTCGAATTGGTCCTGAGTCCCAAGCAGGGGAAGTCACCAGTGACGATGATGTCACGCACTGTCGCCCGCCCCCTCATGTCACCTCTCAGGAACACAGATCAATGATGTGAATGCTCTAGGTAACACTTTCATCACTGCTGCTGCCGCCTGCCTGCTACTGCACACACACACACACACACACACACACACACACCTCTTGTTAACACTCTTGTTATGTCTCCTCCCTCTCCTTTCCTGCACAGCCCCAGACAAACAGCACCAAAAACAGCATAGTCACCAGCCCCAAAGGAAACATCCCTTCACCTGCTCTGGTATTTACCTCGTAGCCCTCCCTTTGTCTGTCTGTCTATCCGCCCGGCCGACCGCCTGTCCATCAACCCCCCCCCGACTCCCACACCCTCCCCTGTCTTTCCTCTCTGTCTGTCTTGTCTGTCTTGGTTGATCTTTGCGGAGCTGCTGCGAGGCCCTAAAACCGGCAGGTGGTGTCAGGAGACGTTTCCCCGTGGCAGGTGGGGGATGCTTTGCGACTTGTACTCCGGTCGATGTCGTGCTGCCGCGTCGTCTTCTCTCTCAGTCAGAGTCGGGCGGAGAGGAGCCGACAGCCGGTGCCTGTCAGGGCGATTTACTTCCTGTTTACGCCACAACAGAGCAGCGGTTCCCAACCATGTGCCATCATGGTTTTTTCATACTCCAACCAAACAGTACACCATCTGATTTCACTGATGAGCTCCTCCTCTTGTGGAAATCAGCTGCTGCAGTGATTGGCTGGAATGAAATCCTTGGGCTTCGATGCCACTAAATAGCAAATCTGATGGGGATGTTGTGTTGCACTTAAGCCGTGTGCATTTACACTTTGCAAGGCCGATCAAAAGCTCATGTTGGAAGCGTCAGGCCTCCGGGGGAGACTTCCGCGTGGTTTCATTTTTTGATTTGTGCAGACATGACGTGCCATTTAGTTTTATCTGTGGATAAATTGTGCACGTGGGCACCGATGCAGGGATTCCACTTCCCTTCAGCTCCAATCATTTCCAACCCGTACCGATCTGTGAATCTGTTAAAATGCGATTAGCTAACAATGCACATTCGTACATTCTGCACACAAGTCCAATTTATTGGTGACAATCTTTAATCTGCAGACATCTGGAAATTGGTCAGTAGCCAATATCACAGTAGGAATTCTATTTTTTAGCTCCTTACACCTCCCAGTCCATCTTCTCTTCACCTTAGTTTTCCCAGTACAGTGTTGATGTGCAAAACAATGAAATCCCTTCCACACTGCTTATGGTTCACTGTAGTCGCCATTAAACTGTTGCAGCCAGTTTAGATTCCCTCCACCGTGAACAGCTGACCCTTCCTTTGTTTGTAATGACCAAAGCTAGCTACAGCGCTATATCATATAGCCATCTGGGAATATGTTTCAAAACCACAGTGGATTCTGTCCTGAAACACACAACTCTTCTTTTTTTTTTTAAATCTCATTTTGGAATGAAATTATTAAATTGTTTCGAATTCAGTTTGCACAATTTTATTTTCTACTGCACATCGTTCAGCCGGAGTAGCTGCATTATGTCATGCCGTCTATAAATCCAGGCCAGCGGCTGTGCCTAATCGTAAATCACTGGCAATTGATGCTGTACCGATGATGTCACCAACTCAGCTGGCAACTTGGGTAATTTTCGGCTCGCTCCTACGCACCAAATATAGCTTAGATACAGCACCGGCTCTACATAGCTCCATCTAAGCATATGATGGCGATATATTCTAGGCTCTTGGTCAGTGACGAGGCGCTAACGTGGGTGGCCCAGTGGACAATGTGTGTGAGCAGCAGCCAGCTGGACGCAGCAATCAGACGCAAAAAGTGACAAGCACTCGGCCACGCACACCCGTGGAGCAACACATGCAGCCATACATCGGCATATTTTTAGGATAGACCTCCTCACAGTTTCCGTTTCATGAGTGTGTGTCTGTTTTCTGTGTGTCCAACTTAAGCTTGTGCACTAGCATGTGTAAGTTGTCTTCTCATATGTGCACGCGCGACGTGTTAGCAGGATGCATTCACGTTTATGTGCTTAAACGCTTGCATGGAAATGTGGGGAACAGTGAATGCGACCATTTTTTTTCCCTGAGCCTTGAAGGGAATAGAGAGTGGGAGGGCGGCTGTGATCTCCATGCTGTTGCTAGGGACTTGAGCTAGCTACTGTTTAGCCATTTGGTACATTAACTCCTTCATTACAGAGCTGCCAGCCCCCACAGTCAGACCACGGACAGACTCTGTCTTTACTTAGGTGACCTTGTTGTTGAAGTCTTAGTTGTCTGACCTGGGTGCAACGTGGCGGGGTGGTGGGGATATATTAGTGAATCGTCATTCAGCTCTACTTTCTTAGCAGAGCAACGTAACATAAATGGCTGTCTGAATGAAGTCCATCATTTAACTTTTCCTCACTAATAGAAAATCCCAGAAGAGAGCAGTAGCTTACTAGTGAGGTCAGTGGCGGTGCGTAACGGTCAAACCCTTCCCCCATCTTGATGGTGTGACGCCATCAGCACCCCCCCCTAACGCCTTCCATCTGCAAACCCCAGGTAGTTTGTTCCCACTCGTCGCCGTCTCCCAAGCTGTCGCCGCTGCCTGTTGCCCTGGGTGACGGTTGCCATAACGACACCGCCATCATCACCAGGGAGACAGCTGGCTGATGATTGGTCACCACGGAGGTGTCACTTCCTGGGGGCGGGGGGGGCGGGGAGATGAGAGTTGCAATGAATGTGGGGGTGGGGGGTGGGGTGGTTGTGATATACATCAAGTGACAGTTCCTAGCAGAAGACAGTGGAAGCAGCAGAGAGAGAGAGAAGGGACAAGACACCAGAGGAAATAAATGGTAGGAGTTGAGGAACAGAAGTGACAGTTCATGTCAGTGTTTGCTCCAGTGCCCTTTTAAAGCAATGGTTGTCAGCCTGGGGGTCGGTATCCCCAGGGGGTCGCGAGATGAATTTGGCAAGATGATAGAAAATATTTAAAGTTATTACGTTCGTGCATTGTGAAATATGTATTATATTCCAATAGATCTCTCTCTGTATAGGAATGTTTGTAAGGTTTGTGATTGTGGCCCTCCTAGTTCTTTCAACGATAAATAATATATAGAGACGGTTAATGATCATTCAGTGTAAAAAGTCACCGTGCTGCAGTATGAGCTGGCAAGCAGGCTGCACATAGTCTGTCTGTCTGGAAATGGCAGACAATGGCAGATCTTTAATTGCAGATATTGATACAAGATACAAATGACAAGCAGCTCTTAGCCTGTAACCTACTGTGCCCTAAGTGGAAGTGAGCTAGAAAACCTTTTAGCAGCAAAACGACGGTTGGAGTTGCTCGCTAGCAGGAAAAATAACAAGGAGAAAAGTCTAACGCATCTTCAACCTTTGACAAACGTTAAATGTTTTTATCTTGAGGTGGGATCCTCAGCTGATGCCAGTCTGCCTGGAAGGGCCAGGAACAGGATCTCTGGGTGTCTAGTCTGTGTTTCTTTGCAGGGTGTGTCAGCATCATATGCAAGATGTTGAGGCTAGTGTTTGTCTTTGTGAGAGTGTTATTCCATTCATCTTGGGCTTTCTGGTCTCCTCTTATCCCGCCTGTCTCTTTCATGTATCTACGTCTCTGGTTCTGTACACGTTGTGTAGATGGAAGGAGAGTTATAATTTGTAACTGTCTGCATGCACAGCAGGACAGTGCTGAAAAACAGCATCCGTGCTCAGCAAAACACTGGATAAATAAAGGTTAGAAAAATATCACAGTTCTGTGTGCAACTCTGCTGTTCCTTTCCTCCGGCTGTGTGTGTGTGTGTGTGTGTGTGTGTGTGTGTGTGTGTGTTTACTGATGCTCATGGCATATACTTAACGCTCTGCCTTTCAGTGCTGTGTCTCTCTTCTGGCTCTGTGTGTGTGTGTGTGTGTGTGTGTGTGTGCGCGTGCAGAGAACAGAACTGACTCCAAATTACAGTGTTCAGCTCATCCACCCACTCTACGGCTCTGGAGGATTCTTCCCTCTCGTCTCTGCCGACCTTAACAGGCACATTCTCTCGCTCTCTTTCTCCATCTCCGTCCACCTTTATGTCACAATTTTCTCTCTTTCCCTCCCTCTCTCTCTCTCTCTCTTTTCCCCTCATTTCTCCCTTTTGCTCCACCCTCCTCCCTCTCCCTCCCTCCACCTCCTCTTCCTCCAGGAACCTCAGACTACCGTCATCCATAATCCGGTGGACAGGACGAAGGTACATACATCATTCCCCAGTCCTGACCTCCTCCCTTTCCTCCTTCTCCCTCCCCCTTGCCCTTTGATCCGTCTACTTTCTCATGCATCTGTGTGAGCACAACGTCACATCTGTTTACTAACGCGTGTGTGTTTGCGTGTGTGTTTGCGCGTGTGTGTGTGTGTTTTGCTTGAAGTTGAACTTCTGAGATAAATGTCTTCATATTGCGAAGGGGGTGGGGTAGGGAATGTTGCTTACCTTGTTGTCCAGCGCCCCGTGGAGTGCACTTACACCCCACTTGTGTGTGTGTTAGTTATGGACTCATTATGCCACCCCCCAACACACACACACACACACACACACACACACACACACACACACACACACACACACACCACCCCCCCAAAGTTTAAACAGTAAATAATGAAGGAATGAAGGCAAGTAAAGACAGGCAAAGACAGGGGGCGGGTCATATCTCATAGCATCACACAACGTTAATAAGACAAGACAATATTGTGGGTGGTCCAATATATACCCATATACCATGCATGGGTGTGTGTGAATGTCTAGGGGTTGCGCATGATCCTGCATGATGTCTCAGTGAGAAATGACCCAGCATTTAAAACGCCTGTGTTGTGTGTGTCTGTGTTTCTGCTGCGTCGCGATGCGCACCAACGCCGCTTTCCTTCTCCTTTTTAGCCACAGCCAGGCGTTTCGTCTCAACGGGCTGACTTGCGCTAGCTCTTCGGGGTCGGTCCTCAGAGGGTAGTAGTGCATGGCTTTGGTGACTCCGAGACTCCGCTCCCCCCAGTCTCTCTTTTTTTTTTGTTTTGTTTTGTGGGCTGCGGTGCTCAGGAAGCCAGATGGGAAGGGATTGAAGTTATATGGGACCGATACTGGAACCGAGACACCTGAACGTGTCGGTCTCGGTCTCTCTTCCGAGCGAGCTGCTGCCATTGGAGTGAGAACGACATCCGAAACCAACTAGAGGAAACAACCCAAAAACGTGTGGGTTTTTCGGGGTGTGAGGAGACAGGTGTTGACATTTGATAGTCAGCGGTGACTCAAGCTTGGAAATCCTAGCATAACAAAATGAAGTGAGGGCAAACTGAGGTGAGTTGAAATGCCTCCTCAGTGTATGTGCTGAGGAACGATTGCGGTATGAGCACCAGAGGTGGAAAAGACCATCATGCATCGGGACCAAATACTAAAAAATAAAACGCTCTTAGATATAAAATACTCTTTAGTGTTTTCTGTTATTTGAGCACACACACACACCACGTTTTCTCTTTCATCCTCACGCTGTCTCACACATACACACACCATCTCTTAAGAGTACCAGTTTCTCTTCAGAGGCCTATGAAACACACTTCTGGGCTTTTTTTTTTTTGTGTGTGTGCACGAGTGTACTTCTAATGAGGTCACCACGTCTCTCAACTCCCCGCTGCATGCAGGGGGAATTTAGGCCCATTTAATCTGCTAATTGGAAATCAGAGGCTAACTTCTCCTCTGGCGAAAGGCTGCGGAGACACAGACAGACGGGCAGGCGGACAAACGGACCGCTGGATTGATGGATGGCTAGATCCACAGCCCCCCCAGGATGAGACAAGTGGACGGATGGAGCGAATCCCGTCGACGCAGCAAGAGACGGGAACGGCGTGGCGAGGGCGAGGAAAGACGTGATTTGACCGTGCGCAAATGTCTGCACACTTTGCGACGCACCTGTACACACACACACGCACGTACATACATACATACACCCGTGAAGATGAGGGGTTTGAGTCCAAGGATAAAACGGTCAGATATCAAATGAGTTGAGTTGTTGAGTTACTGGGTTGAACTGGACATTGTTGGTGTTTCCTGGCATGTTTTGACCTCATGTTGGGCCGAGGTAGCTGTGTGGCTGGTTATGACTGACACAGTAGTGGCGTTTGTACAATATTGGGATTTGGCATCAGCACATCAATTGAGTCTCTGGTTATTGTTGTTATTGTTCTTGCTGCATTTGATGCAATGCCGTCGGTTTTGGTATTGCGAAGACACGACGGCGACGAGGCAGTTTTTCTCCTTTCCGCCAGCTTGTTGTTGTTTTGAGTGTAAACATGCTTCCTTCTTCTGCTGTACGGGCACGTGTGTGTGTGTGTGTGTGTGTGTTTACGTGTGTTTAAGTGTGTGTATGCGTGCGTGTGTTTTTCCGCTACGACCCAAACTGACACTCTCTCTCTCTGACCCCCCCCCAGGAATCATCTGACAGCAGCAACACCACCGTGGAGGATGAGGACGTGAAAGGTGAGAACCAAGACAGAGAGATGGCAAAAGATTGACCGCATTCAGACTGCGAAGCGCTCGGATGTCAAATACACAACGTGTACAGGATAGTTGTCTTTGTGACATGGAGCTGTGACGCGGGAACAAGTAACAAGGACCTCACAGACCCCGCTAACATGCCGACATGCAGTAGCAGCAACTAAAAATGGCCTCCATCACTGTTGCAGTAGTGACGACTTGGGTGTGTTTGAAAGGTGATGGGTCATAACCAGGCTTTGGCACAAAATGATGAAACTTGGACTCCATTTCTGGGGCTTTTAGTGTGTACACTACAAAGCTAGGTTGTAAAAGTGTGTCTTTAGCAGCGACTGAGGGAGCTAGGCGGATGTTGGCAGGGAGATCGCTCCATAATGTCGGGGCTCCGATAGCCAAAGCTCGATCACCTTGACCGAGGGGACAGCTGTAAGAGCTTAGAGGAGTTTCAGACGACATGTAAGACCGTCTGGGACATTTGGCTGGAAGAACACGCGACCACAAAAAAGCAGAGGAGAGTTGGTTATCCTTCAGCAACACAGGGAAATGGGTTCCTCCATGATCCGTGCAGTGCAGGCTGTTCACTTTCTTTTTTTTCCCGACTGACTGAATTAATGTAGCTGAAAAGATTCTGTCTCTGTGAAATTGGGTAGCTTCGCTTGTTGACATGTTTAGAAATGATACCCAGGGATGTAGTAGCGGGTAAACCTCTTGAGTCACATAAGTAAGTACTAGCAGACTGATGAAAATACGTTTTGTTTAAGGGTAAAAAATGCAAAGATTAATGCTTTTCTTTAGGTTTACCACATTATACCTCATATCTAAATGTTATGAGAATCTAGAGAATCTAAAATGACCTAAGATAGTGTAAACACTTGTGACGAGTGATACTCTTTTTTTTTTTTTGCATGGACTGAATCATTTTTTTCATTCTGAGATACCGTTTCTTGTCTGACACAGTATTTACGTGGTAGCGACGGGTGGGTCATTTCTAAAAGGCTACCTGCACGCAACGGGAATTGCATCATCCTCTTGCCGTCACTCAATTAAATTGTTTGCCGCCGAGCTCGCGGTGCTGTGACCCAGCAGGGGGGTCTTAAGACGTAGCTTGCTCCATCTGCTGTCGAACCTGGGTTCAGTCGGGTGGTAAACTCACCATGACAGACTGAAACACACAGCAGAAGGGGAGGCCGGAGCAGATAAGAGATGAAGCGGACGAGGAGACGAGTCGTGAAATCCCCCAGAAATGGTTTCAGAATGTTTCCACTTAAGTGATAGTTGACCTCTTACTGACCCCTCATGGAGCCTGGCTGTATTGCTTCCTCTTGCCGTTGTGTTTGAAAGAATAAAGAAGTGGTGGTGGTGTGTGTGTGTGTGTGTGTGTGTGTGTGTGTGTGTGTGTGTGTGTGTGTGTGTGTGTGTGTGTGTGTGTGTGTGTGTGTGTGTGTGTATGTGTGTGTGTTTCTGGGGGTGTTTGTTAGAGGGCTTGTAATGCTGTTGGGGTTCGGCTTTCGGTTCAGAGGTGTGTGAGTGTTTCTCACACACCTCTGAAATAGCAGCAAGCCTGTGGGCTGTTGACTTATGGAGTTGTGTATTTGTGTGTGTGTGTGTGTGTGTGTGTGTGTGTGTGTGTGTGTGTGTTGCTTGAGGCTGAAATTCTGAGATGATGCAAATAACTTCACAAGGAGCTTTCATTGTCTAGCCTCCTTTTGTCAACACACACACACACACACACACACACACACACACACACACACCTATCCGCCACAACGCGTCTCCCTAAATCAGGTCATGAATTGGGCGTTTCAATGCCAGGCGTACAGAACAGATCGTGCCCCTCCTCTCCTCCTCCTCCTCCTCCTCTCCTCCTCCTCCTCCTCTGGCGGTTACGTCACAAATCTCCCAGCAGCCACGTCCAGCGCCATCATGGAGGTCCTTCGGAGAACTAGCTATGCGCTAATAATGGCTAAACACATGACCGAGAGATTCCCGAAGAGGTCAGTTCAGGAACATTACAGGTAAATGTGAACAGTGTGACGAGGTTGGTTTGTTTCCTGTCTTTTGGCTTCGTCAGCTAGACTGGTCAGCTAACACTAAATTGATCCCATTCATTGGCAGGGAAACGGGCACGTTTAGTAACGCAGTCAGCCGTTTACAGGGTCGGTTACTGAGGACCTCCAATATGGCCGCCGTTACCTCAACTGAAAGCCCTCTATTCCCCCAGCCCCTACTGTAAAATACTGTACTGCAACCACGGTGAAAGGTACAATCCCTCTCCCCTCCCCTTCAATTCCCTCACCAGCTCCCAAATCTGACCCCCTCCCCAGCAGAGGAGAGGGCAAGGGCACCTTTGGGGGGGGCAGGGGGGGTGTGGGGGCGGGGGTGTCTATATTTAGCCCCGGTGGCAGGAAACAGAGCCCAGAGAGGAGTTAAAGGCACACCGCCCTGCTAGCGCCACCCTGATAGCGTTAGCCCCACAAAGAGGCTCAAAGACTCGTAAGACACGAATCGGCAGAGAGCGCCGATAGAGAAAACTACAAGAACCAGGTGAGAGTGGGGGAGGTGTGTGTGTGTGGAGGGGGGGAGAGGAGGCTTGCGTTGGGTTGGAATAGGTTTTGCCATGTTGGCCTTTGCAGGATCTTGTCAGGTCAGTGTGTGCTGGACAGCTGGTTTGTAACCCAACGCCGGGGCTGGCTGACGGAGCATCTGACCACATAACTCTTCCATTACTCTCAATGCTTTTATAGTGGAGAATATGTTACAGATACCGGCTTCTGGTGAGCAGCTGGACGGTCGAGTTCACAATCCACTACTGAAGGTTTGCTTATTGTTAAAGTGAAAATCCTTGAGTTTCTTTTTTATTGTTTTTTTATTATTTAGTCTCCATCTTTGGCGCTGTAGTGTTTCTCGCCTGTCAATCAAACAGTGTGTCCAGCACTGTGGCGTCTTTCTCCTTGGATTTTCGATGTCGATGAATCGATATTCTGTATCAATCGGGGGAGAAAAAAAATAGCAAAACTGACATTTATGCATGAAGATATCACAGATTATTTCCGGTCTCGGTCGGTGTGCCGGTTTCATTTGCACATCTGAGTGGGGAGAGTGGACCTGATGAGGCAACGCAGTAGAAAAGTCCTGTTCCCTCTCCAGCCACCGATTTGTCTCCCATCGGGATATTTCCCTTCTCTCCATTTGTCAGCTGATCAAACATCATCACCGTTGTCGTGATCCTCACTCTGTTCGCCGGCAGGAGTCTCATTAACATCTCAATAAAACCGCAGCAGCAGCATCCACGATTGTAAATCCCTCTAAATGGGGGGGGGGGGGAGGGGGGGTAGCTGTGTTGATGAGATCTGGTGACGGAGGAAAGATGGTTGGAGAAGGTTGAGTGGATTTATCGTCTCATCTTATTTTTCATCATGTTGTCTCTCTGCCTCTCCTCGCCCCTGCCCTCCATTCTTCACCGTGATATTTCTGTCTGTAATGTGTGTGGTGTGTGTGTGTGTGTGTGTGTGTGTTTGTGTGATATCAGGGAAGAGTTTAGACAACAGCCCAGTTAAGACCCAGTCCAGCACAAGCTCCCAGCCCGATACCTCTCAGGGCCCCTCGCCCACTGTCTACTGTAAGTCACCGTGGCCCCTCAACACACACACACACACACACACACACACTAATAGTTTACCTCAACTAACAGCTGTGTCGTGTGTATTCCATTCTAAGTCGCTGCATGTCCTGAATGCCACTACTGATACCATTCACTACTAAACCCCTGAAGCCTTGTACCTCCATAGTGTATATTCCAGTTGCCTCTTCTCAACCTACGCAGCTCCTCCATCTCACTATAGACCATCAATAACATCACATGACCGTATGGATATTCAGAAGCTTATTGCAAAGAAATCCGGGGGCCCGCCAAGCTATTGTGAAAAAACGCTGTGAGATGCTTTGTATTACTATCCCGTCCTCCGCCGTTTGATCTGGGCCCGTCCTGTTCCACCCACGCTGTGTGTGTTTACAACGACTCGCCGCCTCCCCCTCGTGGACGTAGGCGGCATAGCAACGCGATGCTGCACCGTCACAGTGTGTGTGTGTGTGTGTGTGTGTGTGTGTGTGTGTCGTCTTCTGTAACTTTACTGAGCATGAAATCTTGCTCTGTGCCATTTTGTGCGAGTGGGCTGTCACTGTCTTTGTCTGAGGCAAACGTAGTCTTGGAGAGCTCTGGGGGATTTTACGACAGCACATTCCCAACCGCTTGAACTGAATGTCGGAGTGAGATTGAATTGCTGTCCGCGTTTGATGAATCCAACATCCCGTCTTAGCGCTCTCCAAGACGCCGTCTGATCATCAGAACAGCCACTGCTATTGATCATTCAAGTGCATTGTCTTCCATGTCCCCCCCCACCCTCCATAACTCAGCTGCCACAAAGTTTGCTGACCTGCTGGGCTCAGTGCGTAGGGGCTCAGGGCCCACCTCCGACGGGGAGGGGGGATCCAGCACCCCACCTCCAGCAGCCCTGTCCGCCCCCTCCCCTCCACACACCCCTGTCGTCCCCATGCAGAGTAAGTAGGAATAGGAAGGCCGACGTACAGTAGCAACAAGTGGCCAAACAAGAACAAGAGGCCATCTTAAAACACTGAACTGGCGACTCCCCCCGCTCTGTCCCCGTGACACGCCGATGCATGGCCAGATTCTGTCTGTCATGAAGGAAACAGAGATAAAACAACTTTTTAGCTCTATGTGGATTATTCTTATTATATATATATATATATATATATATATATATTTCCTATGGCGCATAGCATCTGTCCATCCATACATACTCTGCACCTGTATTGTTTCTGTGTCTTTACCAAACCCTCCAGGATTATTGCGGCTAACAATACTTGACCGTGGCTTTTCTCCAAAACTGTGGAGCCGTTTGCAAGTGTTTTTTATTCAGTAAAATAGTGGGAATTGATAAAAATCACAACTCAAGGGAAAAACGGTCCTTAAACAGAAATAAGAGACACCCAAAAAAATTGATTTTTATA
Organism: Hoplostethus atlanticus; assembly: GCA_034670405.1. Taxonomy (NCBI): domain Eukaryota; kingdom Metazoa; phylum Chordata; class Actinopteri; order Trachichthyiformes; family Trachichthyidae; genus Hoplostethus; species Hoplostethus atlanticus. Next base: position 17,848,822 of record JAXDDX010000002.1, on the reverse strand, counting down.
ACCACCTCCCATAAAAAAGTCATATATAATCTCTTCCTATGGTGATAAGCCTACTAGGGTTCGGCTGATATTTTGATATTGATGTTGATATTTTGTGCTGCTATTCAATATTTTAAAACAATTTAATGCCATAAATTAGTATTAAGTATTAAGTGCTTCTTGTCAGGGTGGAAAAGCGTAGGAAACATTTTTTTTTTTTTTACAAAAAACATAATTGAACAATTAGATGAAAAAATGACAAAATGTTCAAAGAAAATCAAATTGAATTGCAGGTTTTCAGATTGCGGTCAGGGAGGAATCATCCATATCAGCAAAAGAATATCGGTGTAACCCTAAAGCTACCGCACATCACAGAAACTACTGGAGAAACTTTGGTGCTGATCCTTTTTACTTTCTGAACAAGATTAAAAAAGAACGTAGAACAAAGCAAAGTACTGTGCTTGGGTTCCTCTGAATCAACATCAGCACAGCAAGCGTCAATAAAATCAGTCCACTTGAATATATTTCATGTTTATAAAAGTTTCATTTCATTTAAAAAGTGCACATCAATAAACCTCAGATGAAACTACAGCTCATGTTGTGCCACTGCAGAGTCGTTGGTTGAAGTAGAAGAAGACCCGGGAGGACTTAGCTTGTTGATTCATGGTTTGATAGGTTTTATAGAGTATGTCACCTTCCTGGAGGGATTTCTTCAGCTCCTTCATTCCTTCTTTCTCTCTGTCGTCTCCCTCCTTACTGTTCCTCATCTGTTGATCCTCATCTGTTCCTCATCTGTTGTTCCTCATCTGTTGTTCCTCATCTGTTCCTCCCCCACCGCCCCCTCTGGTCCGGATGACACTCAGTGTCTCGGCTCACGGACCTGGTAAGCAGCGTCCGCAGGGTGCCAGCAGCCCCTGCACCCGAGGGTGATGCAGCTTCCGGCGCCAGGCCCACCCCCCGGCCTGCACACACCACCTCCCCACCTCCCCCCCGCTCCCCTCCCAGCCCCTCCCTCTCTGCCTCCCAGAGTGAGTACCGAGCATGACCTCCACAAGGGTAGCCAATCAGGAGGCTAATCAATTGTCTGTGGCATTTTTTCGGTCTTTAACATAATCAGTGTAGATAGCGGTACATTACATAGCACTGCTGTCACATGAAAACCTTGTAACTCAAATTTTGTTGATTTTCTCTTTTTTTTTTTTCCTTAAATTGAGGGATTGCACAATGCTCTGTGATTTGAGGGAATTCAACAACCCCAGGGTGCTTATGAAACCCTTTCAAAGCCCAGTGGGTAAACGTGTGTGGTTGTGAAGCTAAAAACGAGGCAAACATTGTTCTTAGTTCCTGAAAAGGTTGACACTTACAAGATACAAGGTTTCCACAGCGACAGTAGACTGAAGTGCATTGTGTTGACCTGCGTTGAAGCTGAGTGTAGGTGTGTGCTGTTTGATCCCGAGGCATATTAACCTCCTCTGCTGTGTGCTGCAGACAGCAGAGGGATTTGCTGTAAGTAGCTTGCTGTTGCTCAGACTAGTTATGATGCTTTGTAATGCTGCAGTGAGATGAGGAGATGTGGCTTGACTTGTGTGCTCATATTATGTGTGATTGTGGGGATTCTGTTGATATTGTGGTCCAACCTCACATGGCCAGCACATTCTTCTGTACAGTACCGGTCAAACGTTTGGACACACCCGACTGTTTCTCATGATCTTAAAGACATTTTGATCTAAAGGCTTGATGCTTAAATGCTTGAAATTAGTTTCTTAGACAAATATAAATAGTGACATTGCTTTTTTGAAATGCACCCCCAACAAGTAGTTTTCATTTAGAACTTGAAATTTGATATTTAGAGGTGGAGAATGTTGAACCACAATGATTAAATCATCATTTTAAAAGGAGCACATAGGGACTGTTGCCTTTAAAAGTTAATTTGTGGAGTTTCTTTGCTCGTTGATGCCGAACGCCAAAGGGAGGCTACTTTGAAGAATCTAAAATATAAGACATCTTTGATTTAGTTTTCATTTCTTTGCTCACTGCCTGATTCCTTTTGTGTTATTTCATAGTTTTGATGACTTTCCTATTATTCTAAAATGTGGAAAATAGTCAAAATAAAGAAAACCCCTATGAGTAAGTGTGTCCAAACGTTTGACTGGTCGTGTATGTGTGTAGCTGATTGATTGATTTCTTTGATCACTCCAGGCGCCCCAGCCCACATCTGTATAGGAAACAGAAACATACTGTGGGTCTTTCATCGTTATCTATCACATTATATCGTCGTTTGACCATCAAGCACGCTTAGCTCATTGTATGTTACATTTAATTTCAGTTTCTCGCGAAGCACCAAAGACAGACAGTGTGTCGGCGTCCTCCTTCGCTGCTGCGTCCTCACTAGAGCGCCTGCGTTGTGTCTAGAAATGAAATGATTTGCAAGCCAACTATGGAGTCAGTTAACTCTCATAAGTCACAAATGAATACAACACGATTCACAAATATATTTTGCGATTTATATATAAATGTCTCTGTTCACAAATATATTTTTCAATGCACACACAAATGTGTATCGTTTCATATAAATGTAAAAAAATATATATATATAAATGACAGAAGGTTCACAAATAAATTAGTGTTCACAAATGTCTGTTTCCGATGCACACACAAATACGTCTCGTTTTATATGAAGGTAAAACAAATCCACAAATATACTTAGTTAAAAACAGCTGCAGTGTTCATCTAAAACATATTTAATTGTTGTTACATTTATATACAGATTGTCGAATGTGCGTTTAGAAACCTCCAGACGAGTTGTGAACCTCGTTACATTTGTGTGTGGGTTTTTGAGAGTTTCCTGACGTGGTTAGATTCACAAATGCATTTTTTCTAAAGGGCCTTTCTCTGTAGCCTATCAGACGTCTCTTTCAAGTTCAGCCAATCACACCAGCGTGTGATTTCAATGCTGCGTTCAATGTCCCTAATCCCGACGAGTTTGGCGTCCGGTAGCAGTACTCCAAGTGTAATTAAACATAACACGTTTAGCCAATAATTCCCTTGTCGTTCGTGATTGAATACATTTGAATTATGATCGTCTGATTTTGCTAACAATCTGTTATTTACACAGCTAGAAAAGTTAGCTAGGTAATATTTGAACCATGTTAGGCCATTTCGCACTAGCACCCCAAAACAATCTCAATCCGAAACACAGAGCAGTAGTCTATTTGAGTTGCGTCAGGATTGTCCACTATTGCCTGCTATTTGAGGAGCAAGAGGATGAGGAGAGAGAGGATGAAGGGATCAACCCGAAGACTAAATGTAGAAGAGACTTTGGCATTGTTTCATGAACTGGGTGAAGGGGAATCTGTTGGTGGACGTTGCAGTACGTGTTTCCCAGTGGGACCTTTGAGGGAGTAACACAGGGGGCGTGAGTGATACAGTTGTACTGTCTGAGATATGTTTGATATCAGTCAGGTGTTTGAAGATACGTCGTTGTTTGTACTTATTGCTATAATTAAACACTGACTGAAACAGTGGAGACGTCTCAGACTTGAGCGATGTGGACTGGAGCGAGGAGGAGTGTTCGTCTGATTCCGGCTATGAGCCAGAGGGACCGTAGTCCAGGTAGGCATAGGTTATTATTTTTTCACGTAGGCCTAATTTATGTTATTTGGGGTTTACGGGCTAGGTTGAATTAGTTTGCCGTCAATCGGATCGCGCCTCTGTATAGATTACATTACATTAGATTACATTTCTCCGCTTTTTACGACTTATTTTTTAAACTTTGCACAACGTTGCACTTTGAAGCAGCTGTGCTTCCATGAATGTATAGGACCTATACTACAGTAAAGAGCAATCCAATCTAATCTACAGAGAGGCGCAATCCGTTTGACGGCAAACTAATTCAACCTAGCCCTAAGCCCGAAATAACATAAATTAGGCCTACGTGAAAAAATAATAACCTATGTCTACCCGGTAGAACGGGGACTACGGTCCCTCTGGCTCATAGCCGGAATCAGAAGAACACTCCTCCTCGCTCCAGTCCACATCGCTCAAGTCTGAGACGTCTCCACTGTTTCAATAAGTGTTTGATTATAGCAATAAGTACAAACAACGAAGTATCTTCAAACACCTGACTGATATCAAACATATCTTGGGCAGTACAACTGTATCACTCACGCGACAGTCTTTGACTGGACTCCGCCCCGTGTTACTCCCTCAAAGGTCCCACTGGGAAACACGTACTGCAACGTTCACCAACAGATTCCCCTTCACCCAGTTCATGAAACAATGCCAAAGTCTCTTCTACATTTAGGTCGAATCCCATTTCTCATTTTCACCCCTACGACTCGTTTTCGAGGCCCCTCGCCCTTCGGCTTGGCCCTCGGAACAGAGTCACAAGGGGTAGTGGTTGAAATCTCCCCCTATGAAATGGGACAACCCTTCAAGACCCTGATACGTCATCGATGACGTTTACGTAAACAGACGCAGTTTGTTATCGGACATTAGTATGGCAATAATGGTATTATCACAGTGACATTTGCCATTCATCTGATGGAGATAGAAAAGCATGGACGCTCGCGATTCGTTCACAATTTATACGTTTCACGCTACCAATCGATCAAACAAGTCATCAAATAAAAAAGACCACTGCTTCATTACCGGGCCACTTCTTGACAGAATAGCGTTAGCGGTGCTCTGTAGGCTAGCAAGCCGTGCTCCTAACGTTACCCTGCCAGTCTGCACTGATATTAGAGGAGCCGGAACAAGTGCAGCAACTTCGCTACTGGACTTCAGTTATATTTCGGGCATCATCTGCCATCAAAGGGGGGAAATGCAACATGGAAATATGTCAAAATGCGGGACTGTCATACACAAATCAGCCTAAAAACAATGTTGTAATGTTAACTAGCGAGGTAGAGACATCGGCATACTAGCGAGTTTTTGTTATGCTTGTTATAAAGAAAAGGTCTATAATACATTAAACAACATTAAACTAAGATAATACGATGCTTATAATATTTTTTAAATCTTTATTAACGAAGAAAATACTACATTTGTGGTTTCCTTTTGTTGCTTGTGCAGCGTCCCCCCCATCTTGCCGATGATTGTCGGAGATTTGTCATAACCCTCGGTTTGTAGTGTGCCCCTGAAAAATCTCCGTTTGGAGGGCCATGTACTTCGCCCTACCCCTCGATCACGATCATAATTCAAATGTATTCAATCACGAACAACAAGGGAATTATTGGCTAAACATGTTATGTTTAATTTACACTTGGAGTACTGCTACCGGACGCCAAACTCGTCGGGATTAGGGACGTTGAACGCAGCATTGAAATCACACGCTGGTGTGATTGGCTGAACTTGAAAGAGACGTCTGATAGGCTACAGAGAAAGGCCCTTTAGAAAAAATGCATTTGTGAATCTAACCACGTCAGGAAACTCTCAAAAATCCACACACAAATGTAACGAGGTTCAAAACTCGTCTGGAGGTTTCTAAACGCACATTCGACAATCTGTATATAAACGTAACAACATTTAAATATGTTTTAGATGAACACTGCAGCTGTTTTTAACTAAGTATATTTGTGGATTTGTTTTACCTTCATATAAAACGAGACGTATTTGTGTGTGCATCGGAAACAGACATTTGTGAACACTAATTTATTTGTGAACCTTCTGTCATTTATATATATATATTTTTTTACATTTATATGAAACGATACACATTTGTGTGTGCATTGAAAAATATATTTGTGAACAGAGACATTTATATATAAATCGCAAAATATATTTGTGAATCGTGTTGTATTCATTTGTGACTTATGAGAGTTAACTGACTCCATAGCCAACTGCCCTCCACCGGTCCAGTCAGCTCCATGTGACTGACCCTGAACCTGCTCTCTTCTACAGCACGCAAACAAGAAATCATCAAGATCACCGAGCAGCTGATAGAGGCGGTCAACAATGGAGACTTTGAGGCGTACGCGTGAGTCGCTGTTTTGTTTTGGGGTTTTTTTTGCCTGCGATTTGTGTTTGGCGTCTGAAAATAAGCAGTTGCGTCACCACGTCCTGTCTCTCTCTCTCTCTCTCTCTCTCTCTCTCTCTCTCCCTCCCTCCCCCCAGTAAGATCTGTGACCCTGGTCTGACCTCGTTCGAGCCGGAGGCGCTGGGGAACCTGGTGGAGGGAATGGACTTCCACAGATTCTACTTTGAGAACCGTAAGAGGGGGCGGAGTCGTGGCGCTCTCGCTCGTATATGAACTAGTTGAGCCTTTGGTCAATCGATCAGATTTAAACTTTTCAATCACTTCTCAAGATGCACTTTAATAGACCTGCTCTTATGTAATGTTTTTGATCTCTTGATCTGGTGTTGTTTATGTTTGTATTTTGTTCAGCAATATTTGATTGTGTTTCTGTTTTCTATATTTTACTATTCCTCGTTCTTATTCCCTATTTGTAAAGTACTCTGCTTTTAGATAAGCGCTACATAAATCCAGTTTATTATTATTATTATTACATCTTCACGCAATGAGTAATCTTTTTATTGTGTATGTCATGCTCTCTAGGTGCCCAGTCCACAATGAAAACACACAACACAAATATGCCGTGTGTGTGTATAGCAAACATATTCCTAAACAAACTCAAGTATTACACAAAGTACATTGATGGTTTGCACTAATCGTCTGCCTTATTCCTTCTCTTGGTTTTGTCCTCTTCTGTCTCTCTCTTCCCCTCCACCCATCCAGTTCTGGCGAAGAACAGCAAGCCCATCCACACCACCATCCTGAACCCCCACGTCCACCTGATTGGCGAGGACGCCGCCTGCATCGCCTACATCCGCCTCACGCAGTTTGTGGACGGCCAGGGCCGGCCGCGGTCCAGCCAGTCGGAGGAAACTCGCGTCTGGCATCGCAGAGACAGCAAGTGGCAGAACGTCCACTTCCACTGCTCAGGCGCACCAGCTGCGCCGCTCCAGTGAGGTACGGTGTTGGGAGTACTGGGAGGAAAAAGGGGAGTGAATGGGGAGTGGCTGGGGAGTGGCTGGGAAGGCAGCGCTCTTGAGAACAATTCACATTTTTAGAAGTGTGCTCATGATGTGGAGTACTTCTTCTGTGACGGTTTAAGACGACAACAACCAGAAACGAAAAAGTATCGGTAGAAAAGTTGGTGGTGGTTGTTACTCTGATGATAAAGCACCTGCAGCTGGAGACAGGTACACTCCCATTATTCCATAACTGCAGCTCATGCAGCTCATGCAGCTCATGCAGCTCATGCAGCTCATTCAGCTCATGCAGCTCATGCAGCTCATGCAGCTCATACGGCTCATGCCTTCATACATAACATAACAGTCACATATTTACAGTAGTTTGATGTATTCTGTTTTCCTTCTCAGGTGTTGAATGCCATCGCCATGTCTGTCAAGAGTGCTCTGCTGGAGAGAGAGAAGAGAGGAAGAGGAGGAGGAGGAGGAAGGGATGGAAGAACAAGTCCAGTGTTGTGGGTGGGGCTCCTCGCCCTCAGCGCCAGACCCTCCCTCACTGGGTGCCTGGCCTCACCCCCCAGCATGCATCTCTTCTTTTACTACTACCGCCCCCTGTCTGTCGCCTGCACCACAGCACCCGCTGACAACCCAACAGCAATCCAATCTTGCCAACAGCTCAGCATCCCTCGGCTCCCCCCTTTTCCTCCCTCCGACTCACGGGGTGGTTTTTGTGTGTGTGTGGGGGAGGGAGGGGGTGTTTTAAAACTCAGTGTGTGTTTCCTTCTTCCTGTGGTCTCCTCCCCCTCCCCCACCGTTTTGTGACGCCACCCCTCTTGTCCTCCTGTGAATCCAAACCTGTGTGACATAAACACTGCACTGGAAATACAGTATGTAAAGTTTTAAGTAAAATCTATTATTATCATTACTATAATTATTATTATTATTATTATTATCATTATTATTACACAATTGCAATTGTATATGTAATTTGTATAACTCTAAATTCTTGCCAGTGGTTTCTAGAGTTGAAGGAAATCTTTTTTTTGTTTTGTTTTTCTCTTATCTTTTTAAGGAAGCATGGTTATTTTCTCCCCCCAATATTCACAGTGGCTGTTTTTTATTGTGGCTATTAAGTGGAAAAATGATATTGGCAGTTTTTGTAATTTGCTTCTTGTATGCTATCTATTATACTGCGCCCAAACTCACGTTTTTTTTTTTTTGAAGGGGTGTGTCTGATGGGGTGTCAGTGTGAATGTAAGAGCGAATGAGTGCTTGTGTGTGTTTTGTGATGTCAGGCATGCACATAGTGTGTGCTAGTCTAAACATAATGACTGTACAGTTTGAGGAAGCTTTTCTTTTGTTTTTCCTTGTTGCAATGTGAACGGCTGGAGATGGGGTCGGCGAGGTTTGGCATCTTCCTGCACTGAACATTTCAGTTTTATCATGATTTATCTCTGCTGTCTCCGTGTTAACAGACACGTGGAGAAGAATAATTGGAGTGTGTGACTATAGTGTCAGTACTGCTACAGCCCTGCTCCCTAGCACCCTTAATGCTACAGTCAGACACCGCAGCATCGCCGTGAAAAGCCGCTGACTGCAAGCAAGCTGCAAATATCATATGGAGAAGAAATGCATATCAACTTTTCACCTTTGCTCCATGTTGCCATCCTTAATCTGACTGTCCTGTCACCTTGCCTCGTCTTACTAAGCAGGAATGGTTCATAGAAATCCCAGTGAGCAGCGTTGCAGCTTTAGACCCTTTTTCTTTAGCCAGCAGTGCTAAAAAGATGCTTGGGGGTGAGGGGGGGGGGGGCACTGTCGGCGGCTCCTGCTGTTGCTAGGAGACTATTGAAAATCAATTTGAAGCTCAGTGCACTTTTGCCAAAAGTTGAAATATTTTTAACTCGCTAAACTGTCGGTGCTGTCTGGGTTGCAAGCGGAAACCACAGCAGGCCCTTTCCATTCAAAATGTCAAGAGACGCCGGCCAGCGCCACAAAGAGAGAGAGGATCCCGGTGGACAAGTGACCTTTCTCACAAGCTGGTGCTACCGTCCGTTCTTCTACACGCATCACATACATACAGCTCACTCATAAACCTTTAAAGCCAATGCCTGAATGCGTCGGCCCTCGTCACTGATGCCAGTCTGTATGTAGTTGGAGGCGTTTACCTGCGGTCAGACTTTTAGGTTTGCGTACGCCACCTCTGTTGCGTGGTTTCTTCATTTAAGGGCAGTCATGCCACACGATCTGACAGGGTACAAAGGGGTGTGTGTGTGTGTGTGTGTGTGTGTGGCAAGGTGCAGGCGTGCACTTCCGTCACCATCAATGTGTGCTCTACATCACTGGGAGGTTTTGGTGTCGTATGAGAGAGGAAAGTTGGAAGGAGAAGGCTTTATTTCAGAGGACATGTCAGCCCTCTGCCTTCAGCCCAGGACTTTACTTTTCTTATGATTTTATTGTGTTTTCATATTTTATTGTATTTCTTTCATATTTTTACTACATGCTCTTTGACTTGTGTTACAATCAAGTGTTATCAGCTTTTATTATATCACATGTTGTGCTTGTGCCAGGGGTGTCAGGAGTGGAGAGATTGGACTTTGCAGAGCTGCAAACTGATTTTGGGGGTTTGACTTGCGATCAGCTCCGCAGTCCTTTGCTCGTCTGCCATTGGCTGCCTTCAGAGTTGTCTCGCCCCTATTGGTCAGACCAAGGTAGAAGAGACCATGTTTATGTGAAGCCGCCTCATTGGGCAGGCAGGCAGTCGGCTGGTTTGGTGGTTAGTCCTCAGGTTTATATTTATTTTGATTATTTATTTATTTATTTGAGTTTTGAATGTGCTTTTCCTCTAGTACAGCTCATACTGCACTGAGTACTGTCTGTTGTGGTTCAAAGGGACATTGCTCCGTGTAAAAGAGCGTTTTCAAGGGGATAGTACACCCAATTTACATCCTGCATGTTCTACTGTAACAACTGACCAACATGGTGTGCATTATTTTGTGCTATTTTTCTGTGGCAACTTCACAGTTGCGTTGCTTTTGCCATTATTAGAATTTTTCGTGTGTGTTCCACAAACTCCTGCCCATTTTTTTTCGTCCACTCAGGCCGTGATTTTTACAAAGCGGCGCTTTGCCTGAGCAGAACATTCATCTGTTGCTATGAAACTCTTGGATCCAGGTTGGTATTTTGTGTGAACTATCCCTCCAGAGGTTTGGTCGCCATATTCTGAGTGGTGAAGCTTTTCAAGGCGAACCACTGAGCTGTTGTATTGTCTCATCCGGTAACGATGTTCATGCCTGGTTGACCCTGTTCTGACACTAAAAGGTCAAAGGTTATCTGAGGGTGTTCATGTGTGATCGTGCTAACCAAACGTGACCCGCCCCTCCAAAAAAGAAGAAAAAGCAGCATGTACAGTACAAAGGTGTTGTTCTTCTGTTCTTAGTGTTTACTAGCCTTGAAAATCACTATAATAAGAGTCACATGTTTAAAATGAGGGAGTACACAGTATTACACAACTGCAGCTGACTAGCATCGTAGCTGGATTTTCTTTGCATGACAGTCAACAGAACCTTTTGTTTTTTGGTGTTTTCCTTTTTATTGGGTTTCTCATTTTCTACTGAATGCTGGTGTACTATACCTTTATCTATTTTCTCAGCTTTTTAAGTGCATATAACTATTTTTGTCTCAAGATGATATAATGAAGACGATTATGATGCTAAGGATGAATATTATGATGATTATGGCACTGAGGATGATGATGAGGATGATGGTGATGATGTAATGATGATTATTTAGCATGCCTTTCTATGGGGCTCTGTGTTGTCAGTGCAGAGCGGCTGCCTTTTGTACATAGCTGAGAAAATACCAGGAGCACTTGTGGACCATAAGCTCCTCGGGTGACTTGTACTCTGCTTGGCCTGCATGTCACTTGGAGGAACAGCACTTGAGTCCAATTGACACATTAGAAGCGTTTCAAGGGATGAAGGAGCTCCAGCAGGGGGCGCCATCGCACAGAGTAAATCACAAGTAGGACATAGATGGACGGCAGGTTGGTGCTTCTAGCTGCACAATAAGTTGACTTTTTGAGACTATTGAAAAATAAGAATCGGTTTCCATTTTAATCATCGTATATTTACGGCTAAAATAATAATGTGATTATTGTGTGAGATCTCCTGATCACTACTGTCAGTCCTGATGATCTGGGGGACAAAGCGGTTGTACTTTTTGCATCTTATATCAACATCTTTACTATTTTCAGCTACAATGATCATTCTTGATGAAATGAAATGCTTGAGAATCACCGATAAATCAACATTGTATGATTCTCTAAAGTCACCGTATACCATTAGACACAACTGTGCAGCCCTACATCCAATCCACAACAGCTGTCCTCTAGACTCTTGAGGTCAGTGCTCGCTCTCCTGCCTCCCAGGCTGTTCTTTAGTCAGGTGAAGCATTACTGAGATCAGTTGGAGCCTCCGCCATCTTCTTCCTCTGTCCAGTGACTACTACCAGTTGCACTGACAACACTGAGCTGGCTTCTCTTTGTAGGGTGTCTTTCACTCTTTTTCCTACTCCCTCTGTTTCCAACCTTATTCAATCATTTCTCTGCAGTTGGCTCTTTCTAGTTTCCCTGTGTCTCTTTTTGTCAGTTTGGGTTTCTTCTGTATAATAATATTAATCCTCTAGTTCTCTGATTCTTCAGATTATTGCTCTGTTCTCCTACGTGCTACACGTGTTTCTCTGACTTCAAGAAAATGTGTTAAGGTGTTATCAATAAAATGACAATTGAAATAGAAAAGCGGATGTCTTTCTGTTTTCACAACCAGACGTGGCTGCAGTAGACCTTTGATTCTTTATTGGCAGAAGTCAATCAGGACATCAATCAACTCATTTATGACCATTCATGTGTTCATACAGGTAGAAAGCATACGGGTCCAGATGTTTTTGAATGCAACACTAAGTGAGTCCAGAGGTCACCAGTGTAAACACTCAGGTGCAAGTATATCTAACACATACACACACATATGAACTCAAATGTGCCATGTGAGGTGAAAGTTAGAAACCACACGATGCACTGGTAGACATTAATGCTTCCCTGGATAAAAGAGACAAACATACAGCTGCACAACCTTTAGAAATGTTCTGGTTGCAGAATTGAGAAATATGCTGCCGTGCACACGCCAACATAAAGATGTGGGTGAAAGGTCGGGCCACTGCAAGCTGGACTTCAGAGAAAACCTCTTAACTAACATGTCATGGTGTTGTGGTGGAGATGTGAGCTTCCCTGGGGCTCTGAGGTATTCAGTCCTCCGGGGAAGCAAGGCTGTAGCAACTGATGATGTAATAACGGCAGGATGATGTCATAACAAAATGTGACAGGATGTTTCTAAATGGGTTGAAAGTGTATTAAAACCTGTTAATGTTACAGAGTGTTGGAAAATGCAATAACATATTATTACATTAACTGACGATTATTACTTCATCAGGTGTGTAACATAACTGATAATGTAATAATATTGACTATTCATTTAATAGATTTTGAGACAAAAAGGAATGTAATGACTCAAGTTTTCACATTATTGGTCAATATTATTATGACATCATCAGTGATAAATGTTTGTAACCCTTATGACATAATAATCAGGTTCCAACACATTTTCGACCCATTTAGAGGAACATTTCATTTTGACATGTCAGTTGCTACATCGCCCCACCATACTAATGTAGCACAACAAAATTTTACACATAAACTGAACTGAATGATGATAGCTAAGAAAAAAAACAATTATAAAAATATGAAATTTATGTTCACAATAGATTCATACTATGTCCTTGTCAGATACATGAACAATAATCTGTAACAAATACTAAATAGTCCCGTCACCTCTGTTTGATTAAATACATTTTCATCATTTAACATTTTTCATTTAATGATGATGAGACACCCCCCCCCCCCCCCTCCCCCCCAACAGGGAGGTCAGAGGTCAGCTGCAGAACAGCATGGAGAATATTGAGAATTAATTTAGAACTTCAAAAACATCCAAGTAGACAAAAAGCTACTCAATACGGTAATAAGAGTAAATGTACTTTGTTACTTCCACCCTTGAAATCATATACTATGCAAGTGCAAAGTCAAAACAACATTCCCTGTTTGTTCACTCCATCAGGATCAAGGGCCAATCGAAATGATTCTGTAAGGAGTTTTGACTTCCGAACAAGAGGAGCAGAAAACATGAAAGACACTTTGCTTCATTCAGAGTGAACCTTTAAGAGAGATGTCCAACAATTTCTGTGACCTTGGAAATCAATTTCCACTGAGTTCTCCAGAGTTACAGGAGCACAAACAATGAGGCAGGACGCCAGAATGGCCTTATTGATAAAACTGTACCGATGTATTAATGGTGGTACAGGGCAGGTCAATGAACCCGCTGGTACAAGGTACAATATGAGTCAAAGTTTGACAGCCAGTAATGATCATCAAATGCTCCGTCACATGGTGAACAGATAAAGGCTGAATCGTCACACCGACATGCCATGTCTGGTCCATCCTGCATCGTGAAACATGGCATGTTATTAAAAAATGTCTGTAAAGATTAAGAGCTGAGAGAACTTCATCTTCTGGAAGTTCATCTTTAACCTGACATGAACAATTAAAACCTCAGAAGAGAAAATGTTCTACAGTGTACACAACTCAACCTAACTCCAACATTCACCTAAAGAAAATAACCATGACACACACACACACACACACACACACACACACACACACACACACACACACACACCTCACTGACTTCACTGTAACATCACTCAGAAGTCCTCAGCTTGTCTGACTTTGATATCAATGGTCTTGGCATCACCAGCCTTACAAACAGAAAAACATGGGTAGAGTTTCTCAGTGAAAGTGTCTCTATGAGTGTAGATGTGAGTTTTGTCCTCAGGGTTGTAGAAGGACACCTCCCCCCTGTCATAGTCCAGCTTGGACTCTGATCCTCTGGAGACTCTTCTTCTTCACTGTGACGGTCTGACCAAGACCATCAGTGTATTTTCCACTGCGATGCACTAAACACCAGATTCCATATTCTGGTGAGGCATATAGCTTCCCCTTCCTGTCAACTGACTCTTTAGCCAAACCCACAATCCAGTCAGGATGGTCTCCCACCTCCACCTCCCAGCTGTGTTTCCCTGAGCTGAAGCCGTCTGATCCCAGAACACTGGGATATTCTAGTGTTTCTCTCTGGGTTGTCAGGGAGCTGCTGGCTATGTGTCTCCCCTTCTCACACTGGTCAGGTCATCTGACAGAGAGAGCCAGGGGTTGCAGTGTTTGGGTCCAGAATGACGGGACTGAACTGGACCTTCCCCTTCATCTTCTCCCAGACTCTGAAGGACAGGTTGCCCAAGTGTTTGGCCACATCTATCAGCGCTCCTGAGACCAGTTGTGGATCCGACAGTGAGCACTGGGCTCTGGCGCTGGTCTGAGTGGCTTTATAACTGGTGAGGAAGGACACATTGTGTTTCTGCAGGTCTTCTTCAACAGCAGAGATACTGTCTGAGAGAGAGGAGATCTTCTCCTGAAGGATCTTCATCTCTCTGCTGATAGTCTTCCCCTTCTGCTCCTCTTCCTCCCTCAGAGCTGCCAGTCTGGCCTCCTCTTCCTCTTTCAGGAACTGGTGGAGCTTGTTGAACTCTGCTCTGATCTGCCTCTCTGTGGCCAGCAGCTGTTTCTTGGAGTGTTGAACCACTTCATTGTAGGTCTCCTCAACCTCTTTGTATTTGTCCCTCTTGTCCTCTAGAGACTGTAAGTCAGATTCCAGCTGGTCCTTCAGGTCACCGACTGCTTGTTCTATAGGAACCACCTTGTGACCGTGGTGGTGAGGGAACTCACAGACAGGACACACAGCTCTCTGTTCCTCCTGACAGAACAATTTAGGCTCTTCTGGATGTTTACTACACACCACCTCCACTTCCTCCTCTCCTTTATCTGTCTCAGATGACCCAGCTTTCTGTCTCCCAGCAAAGGAGTCAGCTAGTTCCTTCAGTGTAAAGTTCACTACTATACCCCTTGATGATTTTCTCTTACAAATGGGACAGTTCTTGTTTTTAGCTCGTTCCCAGAATTTTTGCAGGCAGCTGGAACAGAAGATGTGGCTGCAGCTCAGAGACACAGGATCTCTGAAAGTCTCTGAGCACACGTGGCAATTCAGGAAACTTTCAAGAAGAGTTTTCTCAGCCATTTGCTTTGGTATCTGAATTATCTTTCAATAGCAAGACTCACCAAATCACCTTCCCTCCAACTCACTGCTTACGATCCTCCAAACGTGTCTTGTTCAGTAGAGACCTCACCCTGTAATGGCGTCTCAGCTGTTCAACAATGTCAAAATCTACTTTCTGTTTCACCTACTCTGTAAATTATTAATGGTAGGAAATGCTGACATGTGCTTTTGTGACCAGCAGATGGTGATGTTTCTGTGGTACCTTACAGAGTTCAACATTTTCCTGTATAGTCGATCCAATTATGTTGTTCGTGTATACTTACTGGGTACTACGGAGCCCCCTATGTGTCAAGGGATAAAATAAAATTATAATTGGTGCCCTCAAATTACTCAAAGCCCTGATTTACGAGGCTATCACCTCCAAGTCATTTCCCATTTCCCTGTTCGTTCTCTCGATAGTCATTATGGACCACGTGGGTGTAATACAGGTTTTACACCCACGTGGTCCATAATGACTCGGGTTGAAATACTGTTGGCTTTGACTGCGGTCAAGTGAGCCGCGCTTTAATTGTTCTTGCGCCTCCGGGTGTAATTACGGTAAAGACACAGCATTGGCCCAAAGACGGTGGAGCAACGCCGTCTAAATGGAAAATACAGCCAGACTCAAACTCAAACAGTTTATTATTGTGTTCATATGATAAGAATTAATCAAAAGATGTGTCTGGATTGGGTCTTGCTCAAGACATGACTCCGGCTGTTTTTCATTTAGATGGCCGTACTGTACACCAGTAGACAGCAACACAATTTAAAACGCGGCTCACTTGATCCCAGTGATCATGTAGCCACCATAACCAGAGAGGGAAATGAGCGCATCACTAACTCGTGATCATGTATTACTAAATCAAGGAAACGAATTAAGTTATTTGAGCGGACAAATTACTAATACGAGGGAACAAATTCCATTTTTCCCCTTGACACCAAGGGGGGCTTCGTACAAAACACAACTTTACACCTAAATAATGCACCCAAAAATGACTAGTGAAAAAAATAACGGCATTAAAAAAGATAAATAACTTATAAGATATTTGAACAGAAAATTAACAACAAAAAATGCTGTTTCATTTTGAGCTGCTTCCTCTCCTAACTGTAAAATGTCTGAGATTCAAGGAGGAACAAGATGAGTTGCGTCCGCTTTTTTTCCTCAACTCACGTGACTCAAACAGTTGTTAAAGCAAAACGTCATTAAATATCAATGCATTTTACAAAGACTTGACAATAAATATTATTTGAGTTCATTTATTGGTGCATCAAAAAATTACAAAAACACAGAATACAATTCAGTTCATCAAACAAGAAATAAAGAAAAAAGCGACAAAGATGAGAAACTAAAACACCTCCACGACTTCCCCCAACACTTAAAAAATAAATACATTAAAAAAAACTTACAAGTACAAAGATAAATAACTTAAGATATTTGAAACAAAAAAAGTGCTTCATTTTGAGCTGCTTCATCTCAAAATAACGTCTGAGGTTCACCGTCTTCCTCCATCAGGCCAGTCTCACCAGTCTCTCACTGGCCTCCCACAGTTTCTTTGCTACTCCGGCGTCTCTGGCGAAAGGACGCAGAGTGGCGGGTCGGCAGTCGGCAAAGTAGCCCCCGCTGTACTTGGCAGCCTCGTCTGACACAGCACAGTAGATGACCGTCTGAGCGCCCAGCTCACACGGCACAAAAAACATCCACATGATCACCTGCATCAGCATCCGGAACAGGATGGAGTAGTAACACGTCCAGCCACTCTGGACAAAACCTGAAGCACATATGTAAGCAGAGACATTAGGATGAGGATCAGACCGTCAGCGACATATCATTTAGAATAGTAATGATTACTAATAGTAATCATTTAGAATAATAAACTTTATTTATATGATGACGAACACCGGATCAGCTTTGGTCTTGAGTCCAGACTGAGGAACCGCCAGAGGACCTCAGGCAGCACTCAGGTTCATTGGAGGTTAAAAGGTCTGCAATATATCAAGGGGCCAGACCTGACTGAGCTTTAAAAGTAATCAGTAAAATCCTGAAGTCGATTCTAAAACATTATAAAAATGCTTCAATTAGGGTGATATGATGTCTTTGTTTAGCAGGGGTTAAAACGAGACTGACCTTCTACCGAGGCAGATGTAAAGAGGGTTACAATAGTCTAAACAAGATGATATATCAAAGCATGAATGACTTTCTCCAGGTGGGCCAAGAAGAAAAAAATAATGTTCATTTTGGTGGAATAGTGTCAAAACGTAGGTGTCTTTGCTGTCAACACACAATCCATGCATGTGTTAATCTAAGCAGATGAGACCGGTACAATACTGAAATGAGTCAAAATCATCTGGAACTGTAGGAACTCATACTGCCAAACTGCATCTTACCAGCCCCCATAAGTAACGTGTAGGTCATGGGGGATAGGGTTTTCTTTCCCTCCATGCCAACCATGACGCCTCTTACCAGGATGCACAGCATAGGAGGTCACTCCTTTCCCCTCAGTGATGCGGGCCAGTTCCTGGCTGAAGTAGATGTTGGCCAGTTTGCTGCGACAGTAGGTGAAAAAGGGCAGCAGGTTGTAGTTGAGGTCCTGGAAGTCCAACTTCTGGTATTTGTAGTTGGAGCAAGTGAGGGTGACCACCCGGCTTGGGGCACTTTCCTTCAGACGAGGCAGGAGGAGGTTGGTTAGGAGGAAGTGACCCAGGTGGTTGACCCCAAAACACATGCTGAAGCCATCGTCCGTCCAGTCAAGGACACTGGGCATGCCTGGGGAAGAGCCCACCGAGGGCAAAGAGAGAGGTCAGAATAACGAGGTAGAGAAATTAGTAACATTTGGTTGAGGGTCTCCTCCAAAACATCCAAAACCATGAGTACATACATTTTAAGCACCAGTGGGAGTCAAACCCTTAACCCCCAGAAGTGTCAGTGGGCGATATGGACAGAAGTAATATCATACTGTATTCTGATATTCATATACATCTGCTAACATATGGGAAGTCACATGTTAAATTGAGGTTCATTACATTGAACTGCATGATAATAAAGAGTATTTCATATAATATATTATTTGAAAGGTTTTTACATGTTTCAGGTGTAATTTTGAAGGGATTTGAATTAGTATTTGCCTTTTCTGATTCATTTAAACAACAGAACTGTGCATCACGATAACCTGATCACATTATTTCATCACAATATGATTCTATTTAAGGACAATAAACTAATAATATTAGTTTATTATTGAATTATTGCCTAGCCCTATCTTTACCCATTGTGCTACACAGGACCACAGTATGCTAGTATGGCCAGTCAAACGTCTAGGGTGTTTTCGTGGAGAGGACCAGATTTCGTCTTCAGGGGTGAAGACTTTTCATACTCTGATGTTGTTTTCTATATCATGCTTCACGCTCACCTGCACTGTTGACCAGAATGTCGAGTCTCTTCTCTTTCTGCAGAAAGCTCTTGCAGAATTCCCTCACGGAACGGAGGTTGGCCAGATCGAGCTCCATGTGAAGGACGTTGAGACTGTGACTCTTGAATTTTATCTCTCTCACAGCCTTCTCAGCCTTGTCCACATCTCGGCAAGCAATGATGACGCGGGCACCTCGCACTGCCAAAGCAACAGCTGTCTCTTTGCCAATGCCGGAATTCCCGCCTGTAAGAGAGAAAAAGGACGAAAACAGTAATGACAAAAAAACAGTATTAGTAAACAAGACTATTCAATGACATATAGCACAAGTTCCATGACCAATATTTGTCAGAGTCTATGTTGCAAATGTCACTTATTTTTAATATCTGATGTGAATGTCCAGGTCTTATTTCTGGCTCCAACTATCATTTAGGACCGATACTATCAGGATTGGTGGGTTTGGGTTTTTATTCCTCAAAGGGAAGTGGATCAACAAGCAGCCAAGCTTGACATTAAAATGTTCACCGTTTACGACATTTACAAAATTACATGCACATGTTCCATTTTCCACAACTTTTCCAGGTCTGGAAAACCATGAATTCCATGACTTTTTCATTGTAATATCAGGTTGTAGCTAAAGTAGGTATTATCTATAATAATGATGTTGGTTGTGTAATGTAATGTCATTCAGCATTATAAATAGGTAGACTACCATTCTGCATCCATTAGACCTCTAGTTATCCTCATATTTAGTCCACTGACCAACCAGGCTGGCAAAATGAGGCAACTTTACCTCAATGGTATTTGAGGCAGTAAACAAGACATGGCTCACCTGTAATGAGAACTGTTTTGCCATCAAGTCTTTTCAGCTCAGTGCAGTACCTCCTCTTTTTCATCCATTTCAAAATGAAAAATGAAACTAAAGATGCGATAATCGTGTACAAAATATACATTTCACCTAGGAGTGATACCTTGCTAGCTTGTAGCTCAAGGTACTGGTCGCCTGCTGATGACTGTGTGAGCCTGGAGCTAACGTTAGCTAACTTGCTAGCTGGCTAATTGACCAGGAGAACATCGTTATCATTTATTTTCCTTTTACTCCTCCAGTTTTGTTTTATAAATTTTGACGGAGGTTATTCGAATTCAACACCATGGAATAACAAGAGGATGGTTATTTCACTGCGTTGTACCGGCTCTCTTCCTAGCCATTCCGACACAGCTGTCAGAGTCACAGAGACGTGTGAAATTGCATCGGTGTGCCCATGCGCCAAACGCACAAGATACCGCAACCTCTCGCGAGAATGATCTCTTACTTTTCCATAGCGGACTAGAATGTGACATGACTTTATTTTATTTAGAAGGTGCGCCGTGTCTTAAAGTATATATCATGTATTGTTTATCGCACGTTAGAGGAAAGAAATAAGTCAACATCAAAGCGAGAGAAAATAAAGGTTTGTTTGTTAGCGGAAAGACCTTTGTAACATTGCACAACTCGACACCAGAGGTTCCAGTTCATGATTATACTTGAACTTTAGACAGAGGTGATCATGCATGCAGTGCTTTGTTGTTTAAGATAAATATGAGAGCCAAATCGAGGGAGACCATTTTTCTCTTTGGGTTTTTTTTTAATTTGCTTATCTAAAACAACTGGTAAGTAACTTATAAAGATTTCTCAGAGAATGTAGATTAACATTGAGTTGCTATTTATATTATATATATATATATATGGCTATTCAAATTCAAATTGATATTTCCAGTTAGTATAGAGGGACTCAAATTGTTATGCTTATATACATAACATGTCTGTATTTGTATTTTATATTTAGTCATCACAGAATACATCATGGGATATGACTAAAGGTGTAATACTATGTAATAGATGAGTGTCATGGCTTACAAGCAGTTGATTCCAGTATTAAATAGGCATGAATTTGTTTTACTTTCCGAGGCATCATTTAGTGTGATAAATAAATAGTAAATAGACTTTC
Organism: Hoplostethus atlanticus; assembly: GCA_034670405.1. Taxonomy (NCBI): domain Eukaryota; kingdom Metazoa; phylum Chordata; class Actinopteri; order Trachichthyiformes; family Trachichthyidae; genus Hoplostethus; species Hoplostethus atlanticus. Next base: position 17,828,227 of record JAXDDX010000002.1, on the reverse strand, counting down.
TTTTACCAGGTCAAACATGCAAGGGGAAATGTGGTGACATATTGGAAGAATGCTCTTGCCATGCAACATGTGTGTCTTTGCTGAACTGCTGTGCAGACTACAGTCAGTCATGTCTCCAGGTAACCCCCTACTCCAGCTCCATGCTGGGTGGAAGCGCTTTCGTGATCCTCAATGTTGTGTTTCGTCCTGATGAGCGCCTCCTCTGCAGGTTTGTGACCTTTGAAACCCAGACTCTGTTTTGGTGACACGTCATGGTTTAACGCTTGCATAGACCCCATGACTAAGTCTGTGAATTTCCATGCTGCTCAGTACTTCTATCTCATGGTATGTTTTTGCACTGCTCACTGCTGGACTCTCCCATACAGCTGCAACCTGCTGCATGCCACGCTTCAAGAATGCATGTAGTGATCCATTTATACTGTATATAGAGTGATACCTAGTGTACTGTCTACTGTATGTGCTGCACTGCCTTCTTACACCAAATGTTCCTGTTGTCTCTGTGCCATTATGCAATTATGACACTAAGTACTTAATAAAGTCGTATGAGGATGGGGTCTTTCTGAATATGTATGCATTGTTGTGTGCCTTAAGACTATCATCGCCTGGGGGTCATAGGTCACCCATCTTTTTATTTACCACTACATCACAGACAATGGTAATAGTAGAGCAAGACAGAGAGAGTGGAAGAGCTTTTCTTTAAAATCCTCACAGTCCTTACCGTAGTCTAGTGTCGTAAAATGAAAAAGTTTTTCTTTCCGTTGCAGGTTCAAGGGTGAGATTGAAGTAGAGGGGTTTGTTGATGCCGAGGGCCGCGCCCACTGTATCTCCCCTTTACTGTCTGAGACCGGATGGGTAGCGTTCGACGTCTCGACAGATGGAATTAACTTTGATAGATCTGGAGAGTATTTGTCAGGTAAATTGTTTGATTAGCTTCCACCAGATTTGTCCAATCTGAAATCCAGTTCATACTCAACTGACTGACTTTATTTCCCTCTGTTAGTCCACCCCAGCAAACTGGATCCCGCTTCAAGAGTCGCCCTGGTGAACGCAACACAGTGGCAGTATTACGGCACGGCGAACACGGCGGGACCGCTGGAGATGACATGGAACAGCTCCCTGATTGGAGCAGACAGGGTCAGCGTGGAGCTGTGGGGTTACAGAGAGGTCAGCAGGAGTACAGGGGCAGAGGGCAACGGATCCAGTCTGCGGGCCGAGTGGACCTATCTCTACTCTCTTGGCCGGGATCTGCCCAACGCTGGTACCTTCAGCTTCACCCCCAAGCCTTCCACGAAACCCTCCTCTGACTGGGACTTGGGGAGTGTCCGCGTCAGTGCCAGTTCAAAGTCAGATGGAGCCAGGTATTAAATATCATCAATATAATATAGATATAAGATATAATATAGCTTGTATGTTTCTAAGGCACATGTATAACGTCTGCAAAATAATGGTAGGTTAGAGTCTAGTGTTGGTACAGGTGGGTAAAACAAGTCAGTGTTGCTCAGCGCTGATATGATGGAGGTGTGGATAATCTTACATCGTTAGACATAATCAAATTGTGATCCTCAATGCATTCCAGGAGTCTTTTGTGTTTTGTGATCTTGTGTTGTAATTTACTTTTTCGGTGGGCCCACTTTCCCCTCACCCTGCCTCGTCTACTTCTACCTCGCTTAGTTATCTCCTACGTTTCCCAGAATGCCTTTCGATAACCCCTACACAGAAGGCTGTGCTGCATACGTGTAGGTGGAGAGAGCAACAGCGATACTGTAATACATTTCTCCGGTCGAGAAAAGGTGAGAGTGAGATCCAGTCATAGTGGGAGGACCAGGATCACGAGCCTGTGGTCAATGATTGTGTGACGAGGTGCAATGAGTCCTTCCTGCTTCGCCCTAAACTGTTCATAAAGGTGATGCCATTGAGCTGGTGGACAACTAAACAATAACCTTTAAACAACAATACAGATGCCATCTCCAGAAAAAGAGCCTCTTCTTTTTCAGAGGAAATCTGCTCTGCAATGATAACTCTGTTCTACAGATGTTTTATTGAATGTGTTTTAACCTTTTGTGTAGTGGCCTGGTATGGAAACTTGAACTTGTCCAGTAAGGACAGGCCAGTTGGGAGCCTTGTAAAAGTGGCAAGTAAGACCATTGGAATAATTCGGGCCCAGCTCTATGCCACTCCGGACGGCCTTGACCGCCCCCGGCCTCCTCTCTGGAGAACGAAGAGGCATTGAAAGGCTCAGCAGAGCTCCTGCACTGTAACTGCTGTCCGGCCCTAGATGGCGCTGTTGTTCAGCACTCACCTATTTTCACTGTGGTAACTCCACTCTGTAGCCACCGCTTGTTTTTGGTTGGTTGATATTGTTGGGTGTGTTGTCATTTGTTGTTTACCGTGTTTCTCACACCATTGCTGCAAGCCAAATGTCCCCTCGAGGGACAATAAAGAACCGGACTGGAGTGGACTAGACTGGACTGGACTAGACTAGACTAGACTGAAGAGTGGAGGGATCAAGCCGTAGTGAGCTGTGCCCGGTTCGGAAGAGTGCATTGAATTTTGCATGCTACTGACAACATAGATGGGAGCTGTGGCTGCATTGCATTGTGGTCTATCGAGGCTACTGTCTGCCTCTTCTACGATGGATTCCTCCCTGTGTGATTGTTGAACGGCGAGTCTAGAAGGACCCACCAGGGACTGACACAAAAATGTGACGTTTACCATTGATGTTTTAGAGACGTAAAGACGTTTCTGCTATCAAACTTTGTAGCTGCCCATAAAAGTTTTTGCATTTTCCTTTTTTCGTTTTAAAGTGTTTTAGGGTGGATTTTTCTTATAGGACCTGCTAAGCCATAGAAAAGACTTAGTGTCCCGTGGTGTAAAATGCTGTTTCAGAAGCTTTTCTACACTTGCCAAGAATCGAATTCTTGGGGAAACAATGAATACTTGTCATTTTCTGAAGATTTTGGCATGAAAACTAATTTAAACCAAACCAAATTTAAAGATATTGAATATCTGCACAAAACACCAGCTATCCTCAGCTTAAACCGCAAAAATAGCAGTTTTGGTACCAGCCTTCAAAAACCCTCCACCCCTAACAATAACCCTATATTTCAGGTTAGCTTACAGCGGTAACTGTGTGTCTGCAGGCATGTGCAGGGGCTCTGGAGTGTAGCCCACGCCTTAGCCTGGCACCTGGAGCAGGCCTTCAGAGACGACGCTGCAGCCTGGGCCAAGGACAAGTGTCTGGAGTGGGACGCCCTGGAGAAGAGCCTGCCCAACTTCCTGGATGAGATCATTGACTGTCCTTGTACTCTGGCCCAGGCCCGTGCAGACACAGGCAGGTTTCATGTGAGTGCCCTTGAATGAATCTAATTTGTATAACTTGCAGTATTAATAAATACTTCAGTGTTTAATATTATAGTTTATTAAAATGACTATAATGAGTTAGACAACATACACGGACAATGAAATATCCAACAATAATAACTGTATTGTACCTAGAACAGAGAAGAGCAGAGATATCAGATAAGATAGAATTATTATATTTCAATTTGTATGAAAAATAATTAAGGAAATGTTCTGAGAATGGATGACAGCCACATTTTGACCATGCCCGCTCTGGGTTTCAGTAGATAAAATTAATTACTGGACTGAGGAAAAATGATTGGAATTCATCCATGTTTCTGTAAACACGAGGGAATAAAGACTATTAGAAGATGAGAAACCATCAAAATTAAATCTTGATTCAAATGATGAATTACTTTATTGTGGAAGCCAAAAGGATGAATGGACCTGCTGACTCTGGTTCAGGGAGTTCAGGGAGCACTTAATGAAATCACCAATTACATTTGATCCCTGAATCTACCGGGTATTAGAGTTATTAAGGGAGCCGTCAGTCTAGTTGTGTAGAACATTATAACTCCTGTTGGATAGCTTCTCACCTTCCTTCTCACCTTTATGGGAACTGTGTTGTTTCAGACGGACTACGGTTGTGACATTGAGAAGGGCAGCGTGTGCACGTATCACCCCGGTAGTGTGCACTGTGTGAGAGCCATTCAGGCCAGGTAGGAGTGAGAAGAAGACAGATCGTTATGGTACCTTTTTAAAAAGAAAATGCAAGCCTGTTCTTTTTGATTTTTGACGTGGTTTGATTCTCATTTCCACAGCCCCACACATGGGTCAGGGCAGCAGTGCTGCTACGACAGCGCCGGGGCCCAGGTTCTGACAGGCGATTCGATTGGTGGCAGCACCCCAGATAGGGCTCACGACTGGGGCTCCCCTCCATACAGGGAGCCCCCAAGGGTGCCGGGGCTCTCCCACTGGCTTTACGATGTCATGAGTTTCTACTATTGCTGCCTGTGGTCTGATCACTGCCACATCTACTTCAGCCATCGACCCTCTAGTGGGTGTCAGACCTACCAGCCCCCAAGCGCTGGTGAGAAGATTCACACTGTATTAAGTCAAGTCCATTCATAAAGTGCTTTTAACAACCAGTAAAGTCACACAGGGTACAAAGCAGGATGATGAACAAGGGACAAATTACCACATTCATTCATTTATTTTAAAGGTTCCCTAGTTGATCAACTGCCTTCATCTCTTCTATGGAGAATAAAGTAACAGTATGCTACTTGGCTTATAGCACAAATCATACGTAGAAACACTGCTTATACAACAACATGCTGCTTCTAAAATGCTGAATATATATATATATCATTTTACTTTAACTATAAGTCTTCCCCATTCGGACGGGATTAGTTTCTCTAGGGGAGGTCAGGTAATTCAATTTATTACAGCGCTATTCAGTAATTTTAATCCCGTCCGGAACGGCCATGTCAGTGATTTTTCCGTCCTACCCCAGTAATAATTCCGGCCCCAAATACCTTCTGTTTTTCAGCAAACTCACGGGTGCACTGATCATTTTAGTACCGTCAGGATAGACATCTTGGTAATTTCATTTCAAAGTCCAGTCGCGCTTTCTCAAGCTAGCTAGCTATTGGTGCACAAGTGGCGTAAACTTCCGGGTACGTCCGACAATTACGTTCCTCCATCTGTAAATTTGAATCCCGTCCGGATCGATGACTGAAATTACCGAGGAGCCATGCAAATGTTTTATTACCCACGTTACCCTGTAAAACTAATCCCGTCCGAATGGGGTTTAGCTGTGATTTTAATCTCCCATAATTCTCTCACAGTAATACTACTTCTGTGTTGTTTTATCAGTCTTATATTGCTCAGTAAACAGAGTTGACTTTTAAGTATAAGTAGGTCCAGAGCTTGTGTATGAGTGTGTAGGTATGTGTATGTGAATGTACACTCACCGGCCACTTTATCAGGTACATCTATCTAGTACCTGGTAGGACCCTTTTGCCTCCAGAACAGCCTGAATACTTCACGGCATGCATCCAACAAGGTCCCTTCTGCTCACCACTGTTGTAAAGATGTCATTGGAGCACTTGTGGCCTTTCTGTTAGCTTGAACCAGTCTGCCCTTCCTCCTCTGACCTCTCTCATCACCAAGGTGTTTCTGTTTCTCCGCCATCGTCTGTGAACTCCAGAGACTGTAGTGGTGAGAACCCCAGGAGGGTTCAGCTGGTTCTGCTGTCTGGCACCACCAATCACACCACGGTCAAAGTCTCTCAGATCAGCATCTTGCCCGATCTGATGTTTGGTCCAACAAAACACTGAACCACCTCACCACGTCTGCACGCTTTATATGTTGAGTTGCAGCCACGTGATTGGCTGTTTGGAGCAGCAGGATGTCTGTTAACGAGCAGGAGTGCCTAATAAAGTGGCCGGTTAATGTATGTGTGAGTGCATGCCTACCTGCACATACTATGAGTGAAATGAGAGTACCGGGTAATCGCAGGGCAGGTCTGCAGGAGAAGTAATTGAATGACAGACTGCAGCTAAGATAGGCTGTAGAGATGTATTAGATCACATTATTGATTATCTGCTCTCAGGGACCACACAAGCCACACGCTGAGATTAGAAAACCAATCTTGAGATAAATCTGAGATTCATATCTGGAGTGTATCGATCGAAATAAATGAGTTTGTGCCAAAATATGTATTTGCTGTAAAAGCGCCTTTTGTTTCCCCCGATGCCTCACAGGTGCTGTCCTCGGGGACCCTCATTTCATTACGTTTGACGGCCTCAGCTACACTTTCAATGGTAAAGGGGAGTACTGCCTAGTGTTTTCGCCAGACAAAGAGCTGAGTGTTCAGGCCAGAACAGAGCGGGTGAAACTTAAGAACGGTGAGTCCACACTTGATGTGAAAGCCCCGTCTGTATCCCCTCTTCTCATCCCTGGGGTACGACCTCTCGCTCTTAGCCCAGCCCTTTGTTCGGGTCTACATCGTTCCCAGATACACCTTCTGATTGTTTTTTGTTTTTTGTCACAGCCAGACTGAAAGCCTGTCTAGCATTTGCGCGGCTGTAATAAGACCTTGTTACATCTTTGGGAGTTTTATTTGCCTTGTTTTGCTGGCGCTTCTCTCCAAGGCTCGCCGTGTCTTCTACGCAATTCTGCGAGATCCTCGTGGGAGTGAAACATGTTGGCGCTGTGAAATGACGGTCCGCCTCCTTCGTTTCCTCTTGTTCTCACTCAGTATCTCCTGGGATCAAATGTGGCGAAGGAGAACAGATGTTGGGTTCATTGGTTAGAATGTCCTCCAAACTATTAGACAAAAGCCACGGGTCTAGTGACTGCGGACGGCCAGATGTCATTGTTATTCTCTTCACTAGTTCAGACGGTGAAGAGAAACATCTGGAGTTGTGATGCTGAGATTGCAGCACTTTTAATACCATTCTTAACTTCAGAATAACCTGTGGTGCATCTGACAGCATGATGTTTGTGTTACTAAGGTACCTTGGCCAAAGCAACACGGCTGTCGTCTGTGGCGATGAAGGAGAAGGCCTCTGATGTCATCGAGGTGCGCCTAGCAGAGCCTCGGGACCATCTACAGGTGCTGAGGAACCAAAAGGTCCTCTCCTTCACTGAGCAAAGATGGATGGACCTACACGGTGAGATGTTAGGACACCTATTGTCCTGTCAGGAAGCTACACAGTGGTGGGGGAAAGGAAACAACCTTTGGCAGCAGGTTCAAGCCAGAGATCGAACCCGACACCGGAGCGTCATTTGGGCAAATAGTTCCCGATCTGGACGTCTCAATCAGGGGCGATGGGACACTCTTCTGTGATGGGTGTTTTTTGACATACTATCAGCTTTAACTGCATTGACATCTACAATATTGCCTCCATCGGTCTTATTGTGATCACGTTGATGTACTGTTATGATTATTCTTTTATAAGAGTGATTGGAAATACAAACGTAGCCTCTCTCTTTTCCAGGAGTATTCATGTTCTCGCCGAGTCCCCAGGAGGTGACAGTGATGTTCTCCTCTGGTGTTGGGGTGGAGGTGCGTAGGCATGAGGGAACCATGGCAGTGACCGTTCTGCTGCCAACAGAGTTCACCAACCACACCCAGGGTCTCCTCGGCCGGATGAACTCTGACCCCTCAGATGACCTGCTGACCCGCCTTGGAGAGGTCATCCCCTCAGCCAGCCCCACGGCTGAGGACATCTTTACTTTTGGAGCAGGCTGTGAGTATAAACAACAGTTATTACAGAGGACTGTCAAGGGCTGTGGCCATACTGTGCAAGTGAAACACAACACAAACCAAGCAATCTGATTGGTCAAACACGTGATCCAATAATATTGCCATAAATCACGACCGGGACATACTTCGGTTGCTATGCCAACTCTGTGGTACAAAAGGGGCTAGTAAGCATCATCTTGTTTTCCCTTTGTTTTGTTTTTTTCATGTATTGAACTTTTTAGACAGCGGTAATATAATAATTATATAAGTATAATAAATGATATTATCTAAACTCAAGGCCTTAAATGGTCTTGAATACGGTTAAATTCAGTTTTAGAGGTCTTAAATCTTGGTGTGCTGTTCCTCCAATGAGAAATCCAGTCAAGCGGCGCCTATTCTGATAGGTCTACTGTTGTTTTCATTTTCAGCTTTTTTCAAATGTGAAATTGATCTTCTATTTCATTCTAACTGGCACTAAAAATGTCTTACAAAGTCTTAAAGTTGATGAAACCTGCAGACACCCTGTGCAATCCCTCTGAGGATGTTCTGTAGTGTGATTGTGGATACTTCAGACAGTTATTGGATGCGCTTCTTAGCTGTCGGTACTTGGTATTATTGCTCAAATGCAGCAAAAACAAAAAATCTATACTTTGCCATTATACCTATATGACATATGACATCTTTCACATTACTACTACTACCACCGCCCATGTTTATCTCCATCATCTTGGGTCAGGGCTTGGTCAGTAATGATGGTTCGTTTGACTTGTGTCCACAGGGAACATTTCAAAGGAGACATCCCTTTTCACGTACGACTCCAAGTATCTTCTGGATACATACTACCACCCACCGACGCACGACCCTGCCTTTGTTCCTGCCTTCTCTCTACCCGAGAGACCCGATGACCCTCTGGTAGCAGACATGTTGCAGATGTGCTATGGGGATGGAGCACAGTTCTGCAAGTATGACACCCTGACCTCTCGCAGCCTGGCCCTGGGAAACGCCACCCTCGGGGCCTTCCTGGGTCACATGGCCCTCATACAGGACTTGGAGCCAGGTACCGTCACCGAGTCGACTAAGGATCGGTCTCCATCCATTCATGAAGCATCTCACCACTGCATTTTTGTCCAGCATTTTCTAAAATTAGAACCACATATCTGTTACTGATTGGCCCAGAGAGGGACTGCATCATCCTTCGGGGAAACACATTTACTGTTTTCTTTCATTCACACAAAAACAACCAAGAAACAATTTTGAAGGTCACCTAAATTCATGTACTGTCCAGGCATATGTACACCTATTTGATTACCAGTATTCCAAACAACATATTGATTTTGATACTGATTTTGATATGCTATTGACCCCTTAGTGGTGTCCTGTGGCTGGCTGCCCACACCCAGGAATGGGAAGAAGAATGGGGCACACTACCTGGAGGGGAAAACGCTGAGCTTCTCCTGCAACGACGGGCTACCAGTTGTACGGTTCACCGGAGCGCACTTGCCTGGACGACGCGACGTGGACAGGAGTGCAACCCTACTGCATGACAGGTCGGCTCCAATTCACAACAAAATGAATGCCTCTCTCTCAGATTGATCCCAAGAGATCAGTATGCACACTGCCGCAGGTCCAACGGTAAACATGGTGCCTTTTTTTTTTTTATGTAGGAGTTAACTGCTTGATTAATTCCTCACTTGGTTGTATTCGGTTGGCCTCTCTCTCGTTCTAATCTGCTCAGACCACATGTTTTACATTCACTACTATTGGCAGCGTCTTTCCAATGAAAACTTGAGAGGAAAAAACGTTGGAAAAAAACCTTCTTCTTTCTTTTTCTTTGAAAGCAGAGATTGCCCCGCGCTCTCAGTCAGACCATTAGCTACGAAGCTCTAATAGTCTGAACCTGGATCGGCTTGGCTTTCTGTTTTGCAAATTGGAACCAACTGGGCCCCGCTAATGGTTCACCACTCCCACCGTGAACTCTCTGAATGACTGATAGTGTAGTGCTCAGCTGTCGCCATCGGGTGGCAGTGTTTCCCATTGAATCGTCGTGTTGGGTTTGTCTGTTCCGTTGTGCAGTGTGGGGCAGGTCAGTTTTGGGGGGGAAATTGAAAGAACGACTAGTAGCAGGACAGTGTTCATCTGCATTGCAGTGTCAGTAAGATCGGATGACGTAATCACGATCGATCAGACGGGGAAGCACACACAGAAGAATATCACTGGAGCAAAAAGCTGCAGTGATGTGAGAGGAGACAGAGGAAGGAAGCCACTTGACTCGTGATCCAACCTCTAGTTCCCTCCTCTAGTTCATCCCTTCATAGCCTCGTCCCACTCCTCCATCCTTTTCTCGTTAGCGCTACAAACAGAGACTTCCTCTCGATAGCTATCGGGATCGAATAGATTTCTTACATCAGATTTGGAGGACCATGAAACCACTGGCTGGGTCACAGCTGGACACAATACAACCTGACTTCACCTCCCTTCCGCCAAGCAGACGTATTAGTTTCACAACTCGGTCCTGCGTAGCTCTTTTAGGTGGATGTTAGTTATTAAGCCGGGCAGTTCCTCTTTTGTGAGGCATCAGAAAAGCAGGTCTCAACGCCGGGTGCTCTTTGGCTGTGCATGTGAAAAAAGGCGTTTTATGGCGTTTAGTTGTCCGCTAGTGTGGTGACCAATCCGACATTTTCACATTAGGTGATGGTTTTAGAAAGTGTCTCTCCTATACAAGTGGCCATGTGATGCGTGTGTGTCTGCAGATTAATATATAACACACACACACACACACACACACTTACATGCATTCATGTAATTTCTAAACTATTACTAGATTGAATTATGGCCTTACACACACACACACACACACACTCGGGCAGTTTAGATATGTGACGATGATCACACGGGCTTTGCCACTCTCATTACACAAATCAGTGCTAACAACTGTCAACATGACCTGAGGTGTTCAGTGGCAGGTGTTGCCTGAGCTGCTACCTCCGCCGCTCAGACGTGACCCCTGGCCATGTAAACAACACTAAATACAGACCTGGCAGGAAACGCCCCGACGGATTTCTCCTCCTCCCCTCACATGAGTCAGTCGAGCACGAAGAGCAGGCTGAACCGCCGGCGAGTCGTAGTCGAGCAAAGGCCACCGCATCCAGTTGGACCTCTTCCCCCGAGTCACTTTAATGAGCCGCTGTTGACACGGCACCTGTCAGCAGAGGTGACAGGACGTTCCCTCTGTCAAATACCTCCCAGTCACCGGAGAGAAAGCCCCGCCCATCCCGAGACGGATTGCCCTTTGCCGCCGTTGAACCGCCGCGCTCGCCGCCGTGCTTTTTAACCACGGTGGACTCTGCGGGGCCGCAGTGAGTTGCAACGATCAATTTGAATGTCTCGGAGACGAGAGGGCGGGGCTTTGGATAGAAAGACCTTGGAATGTTTTTGATCTGAGGGAGTATAAACAGGAACAGAGGAGACGGGAGGAGGAAGGGGCTAGCTCGGCTGGGGCCTTGTCACGATCTCCTCGTCATAATGGTGTTATAATATTAATACAGTCCCTCGCACAGAGGAGAAGAAAGTGATTAAAGGAAAGGTGACAGCTGCCAGAGACGGCAGAGCAATTTACACAGCACAAAACACAGGTTGAAAGACAAAGTCAATTTTCTGCCTGTGGTTTTCTCCTCAGATTCCCCTGAGATACAAGAGACAGGCAGAGAGACAGGGAGAGAGAGACAGGCAGAGAGAGGGAGAGAGACAGGGAGAGAGAGACAGGCAGAGAGACAGGGAGAGAGAGACAGGCAGAGAGAGACAGGGAAAGTGAGAGAGGCAGAGAGAGAGGGAGAGAGACAGGGAGAGAGAGACAGGCAGAGAGAGAGAGAGGCAGAGAGACAGGAAGAGAGAGAGAGAGGCAGAGAGACACAGGCAGAGAGAGGGAGAGAGACGACAGGTAGAGAGAGAGAGAGAGAGGCAGAGAGACAGACAGAGAGATAGGTAGAGACACAGGGCGAGAGAGAGGCAGAGAGACAGGGAGAGAAACAGGCAGAGAGACAGGGAGAGAGACAGGAGAGAAACAGGCAGAGAGACAGGCAGAGAGACAGGCAGAGAGATAGGGAGAGAGACAGGCAGAGAGACAGGTAGAGACACAGGCAGAGAGACAGGCAGAGAGACAGGAGAGAAACAGGCAGAGAGAAAGGCAGAGAGAGAAGCAGAGAGACAGGCAGAGAGATAGGGAGAGAAACAGGCAGAGAGACAGGCAGAGAGACAGGTAGAGACACAGGTAGAGACACAGGCAGAGAGACAGGCAGAGAGACAGGAGAGAAACAGGCAGAGAGACAGGCAGAGAGACAAGCAGAGAGACAGGAGAGAAACAGGCAGAGAGAAAGGCAGAGAGAAGCAGAGAGACAGGCAGAGAGATAGGGAGAGAAACAGGCAGAGAGACAGGCAGAGAGACAGGTAGAGACACAGGCAGAGAGACAGGTAGAGAGACAGGCAGAGAGATAGGGAGAGAAACAGGCAGAGAGATAGGCAGAGAGACAGGCAGAGAGACAGGTAGAGACACAGGCAGAGAGACAGGTAGAGAGACAGGCAGAGAGATAGGGAGAGAAACAGGCAGAGAGATAGGCAGAGAGACAGGCAGAGAGACAGGCAGAGAGATAGGGAGAGAAACAGGAGAGAAACAGGCAGAGAGACAGGCAGAGAGACAGGCAGAGAGACAGGCAGAGAGATAGGGAGAGAAACAGGCAGAGAGACAGGCAGAGAGACAGGCAGAGACACAGGCAGAGAGATAGGGAGAGAAACAGGCAGAGAGACAGGCAGAGAGACAGGCAGAGAGACAAGCAGAGAGACAGGCAGAGAGACGGGAGAGAAACAGGCAGAGAGACGGGAGAGAAACAGGCAGAGAGACAGGCAGAGAGACAAGCAGAGAGACAGGCAGAGAGATAGGGAGAGAAACAGGCAGAGAGACAGGCAGAGAGACAAGCAGAGAGACAGGCAGAGAGACGGGAGAGAAACAGGCAGAGAGACGGGAGAGAAACAGGCAGAGAGACAGGCAGAGAGACAGGCAGAGAGACAGGCAGAGAGAGGAGCTGTTGAAATCTCCTCCAGACTCCAGGGTCTTTCTGAACAAAGCTCTGTCTGGGGAGGTCCAGCAAGCAGGACTCACTCTGTCTCCTTTTTCTTTCTTCCTCTCGCCTCCTCCTGTCTCTCTCCTCCTCCTGTCTCTCGCCTCCTCCTGTCTCTCTCCTCCTCCTCCTGTCTCTCTCCTCCTCCTGTCTCTCGCCTCCTCCTGTCTCTCTCCTCCTCCTGTCTCTCTCCTCCTGTCTCTCTCCTCCTCCTGTCTCTCTCTCCTCCTCCTGTCTCTCGCCTCCTCCTGTCTCTCTCCTCCTCCTGTCTCTCTCCTCCTGTCTCTCTCCTCCTCCTGTCTCTCACCTCCTCCTGTCTCTCTCCTCCTCCTGTCTCTCTCCTCCTGTCTCTCTCCTCCTCCTGTCTCTCTCTCCTCCTCCTGTCTCTCGCCTCCTCCTGTCTCTCTCCTCCTCCTCCTGTCTCTCTCCTCCTCCTGTCTCTCTCCTCCTGTCTCTCTCCTCCTCCTGTCTCTCGCCTCCTCCTGTCTCTCTCCTCCTCCTGTCTCTCTCCTCCTGTCTCTCTCATCAAATCAAATCAAAATCAAATCACATTTATTTGTACAGCCCTTAATCACCGTTACAGTCTCTAAGGGCTTCACAGTGCCCAACATGTGAAAATAATAAATGGTTAGTACACGACATCCCCCAGCCGTAGACCCTCACAGAGGACAAGGAAAAACTCCCACAAACCCTCACTGGGAAAATTGGGAGAAACCTTGGGAGGGGCTACTCAGAGAGGGATCCCCCTACCAGGACGGTTGGGCGTGCAATAGATGCCGAGTTTGGGCAAGCAGCCTATACACAATATATGAAAGTTTATTTTGGTGGGACATCCAGATCTGCTCCTCCTGCTGCTGGTGCTGCATATGACTTATGACTTTTATGACTTTTATTCAAACGATTCGATATTTTAAACTTTTACCTCGATTACGATTAATGAACGATTATTTTATTTGTTTTGTTTTATTTTGAAATATGTTTTATTTTGAAATTGACCGGGTCCTCTATGCCGTTCCTGTGTCTGACTTCCTGCCCGGCTTGACACATTCGCTCGCGGCTCGCAAAAAAACGAACGGCAGAGAGACAGGCAGAGAGATAGGGAGAGAAACAGGCAGAGAGACAGGCAGAGAGACAGGTAGAGACACAGGCAGAGAGACAGGTAGAGAGACAGGCAGAGAGATAGGGAGAGAAACAGGCAGAGAGATAGGCAGAGAGACAGGCAGAGAGACAGGCAGAGAGATAGGGAGAGAAACAGGAGAGAAACAGGCAGAGAGACAGGCAGAGAGACAGGTAGAGAGACAGGCAGAGAGACAGGCAGAGAGATAGGGAGAGAAACAGGCAGAGAGACAGGCAGAGACACAGGCAGAGAGACAGGCAGAGAGATAGGGAGAGAAACAGGCAGAGAGACAGGCAGAGAGACAGGTAGAGAGACAGGCAGAGAGACAGGCAGAGAGACAAGCAGAGAGACAGGCAGAGAGACGGGAGAGAAACACGCAGAGAGACGGGAAAGAAACAGGCAGAGAGACAGGCGGAGAGACAAGCAGAGAGACAGGCAGAGAGACGGGAGAGAAACAGGCAGAGAGACAGGAGAGAAACAGGCAGAGAGACAGGCAGAGAGACAGGTAGAGAGACAGGCAGAGAGACAGGCAGAGAGACAGGAGAGAAACAGGCAGAGAGACAAGCAGAGAGACAGGCAGAGAGATAGGGAGAGAAACAGGCAGAGAGACAAGCAGAGAGACAGGAGAGAAACAGGCAGAGAGACAGGCAGAGAGACAGGCAGAGAGACGGGCAGAGAAACAGGCAGAGAGACGGGAGAGAAACAGGCAGAGAGACAGGAGAGAAACAGGCAGAGAGACAGGCAGAGAGACAGGTAGAGACACAGGCAGAGAGACAGGTAGAGAGACAGGCAGAGAGATACGGAGAGAAACAGGCAGAGAGACAGGCAGAGAGACAGGCAGAGAGATAGGGAGAGAAACAGGAGAGAAACAGGCAGAGAGACAGGCAGAGAGACAGGTAGAGAGACAGGCAGAGAGACAGGCAGAGAGATAGGGAGAGAAACAGGCAGAGAGACAGGCAGAGACACAGGCAGAGAGACAGGCAGCGAGATAGGGAGAGAAACAGGCAGAGAGACAGGCAGAGAGACAGGTAGAGAGACAGGCAGAGAGACAGGCAGAGAGACAAGCAGAGAGACAGGCAGAGAGACGGGAGAGAAACAGGCAGAGAGACGGGAGAGAAACAGGCAGAGAGACAGGCAGAGAGACAAGCAGAGAGACAGGCAGAGAGACGGGAGAGAAACAGGCAGAGAGACGGGAGAGAAACAGGCAGAGAGACAGGCAGAGAGACAGGTAGAGACACAGGCAGAGAGACAGGCAGAGAGACAGGAGAGAAACAGGCAGAGAGACAAGCAGAGAGACAGGCAGAGAGATAGGGAGAGAAACAGGCAGAGAGACAAGCAGAGAGACAGGAGAGAAACAGGCAGAGAGACAGGCAGAGAGACAAGCAGAGAGACAGGCAGAGAGACGGGCAGAGAAACAGGCAGAGAGACGGGAGAGAAACAGGCAGAGAGACAGGAGAGAAACAGGCAGAGAGACAGGCAGAGAGACAGGTAGAGACACAGGCAGAGAGACAGGAGAGAAACAGGCAGAGAGACAAGCAGAGAGACAGGCAGAGAGATAGGGAGAGAAACAGGCAGAGAGACAAGCAGAGAGACAGGAGAGAAACAGGCAGAGAGACAGGCAGAGAGACAAGCAGAGAGACAGGCAGAGAGACGGGAGAGAAACAGGCAGAGAGACGGGAGAGAAACAGGCAGAGAGACAGGCAGAGAGACAGGCAGAGAGACGGGAGAGAAACAGGCAGAGAGACAGGCAGAGAGACAGGCAGAGAGAGGAGCTGTTGAAATCTCCTCCAGACTCCAGGGTCTTTCTGAACAAAGCTCTGTCTGGGGAGGTCCAGCAAGCAGGACTCACTCTGTCTCCTTTTTCTTTCTTCCTCTCGCCTCCTCCTGTCTCTCTCCTCCTCCTGTCTCTCTCCTCCTCCTCCTGTCTCTCTCCTCCTCCTGTCTCTCGCCTCCTCCTGTCTCTCTCCTCCTCCTGTCTCTCTCCTCCTGTCTCTCTCATCAAATCAAATCAAAATCAAATCACATTTATTTGTATAGCCCTTAATCACCGTTACAGTCTCTAAGGGCTTCACAGTGCCCAACATGTGAAAATAATAAACGGTTAGTACACAACATCCCCCAGCCTTAGACCCTCACAGAGGACAAGGAAAAACTCCCACAAACCCTCACTGGGAAAATTGGGAGAAACCTTGAGAGGGGCTACTCAGAGAGGGATCCCCCTACCAGGACGGTTGGGCGTGCAATAGATGCCGAGTTTGGGCAAGCAGCCTATACACAATATATGAAAGTTTATTTTGGTGGGACATCCAGATCTGCTCCTCCTGCTGCTGGTGCTGCATATGACTTATGACTTTTATGACTTTTATTCAAACGATTCGATATTTTAAACTTTGACCTCGATTACGATTAATGAACGATTATTTTATTTGTTTTGTTTTATTTTGAAATTTGTTTTATTTTGAAATTGACCGGGTCCTCTATGCCGTTCCTGTGTCTGACTTCCTGCCCGGCTTGACACATTCGCTCGCGGCTCGCAAAAAAACGAACGGTCATAACCTGTCTTAACACGGCGTTATTGGACGGGGCGGAGGGACGTGACTGAATACCACGTAGTATTTTTTTAAGGGGACAGTTCATGAACGCAGCATTGGGGAAAGTATTTGGCCCGTTCATTCGCGGGAAAGTGATGTTACGTCTGATGCGCGCGCACACACACAGACACTCACACTGGTTGCTTTGCTAACTGGCGCTTCTAGACGTTCCTCGTTCTTGTAGCCTAAATAACAATCGAAATGAACGATTTTGAAAATTTGCCACGATTACATAATTAAAATGACGATTACGATTATAAACACGATTATCGCCCATCCCTACTGTATACCCCCTGTGAGTGTCTGGACATGAATCCAAGGACAGACGCAGGATAGCGGGGTTAGCGCTTTAGCTGGTTTGCACGTGTGCACAAGCTCGTACGTAGAGCATTTGATGTGTGAAGCATCCCGAACGACACTTCCATCACAGTCAGGTAGGCTGGGTGAGACAGAGCAGAAGAGAGGCACGGTGTTACCTGGGAGGAAAAATCTACAGAATTATATCAGCTCTGTCAGAAAACTCATCTCTTTCTCAGAGAAATGCGATAAGAACGTAGCTCAGGGGCGGATGGGCGTGCCAGGGCTTGTGAAAACAGCCTCAGATTTTTGATGGATGTCGTCTGTTCGCTATCTCTTGGAAAACAGTATTTTAATCTGTTTGAACTGTGACAAGCTCGGAAATCTCAATTTTCAAGGTTTTTGGGGTTTAGATTTGTAACAAACCGTATGAATAGGATTCAAAATAAAATGGCACTTTCACAAGTACAACTAAAAAAATGTTTTTTAATTGCTAATATTTGTAACCACGTGATAAGTCAGTAAAGACACAGATAGAAAATATATTGAAAACACCTTCTTATGGTCTCTGTCAACCTCAGTCTGTTCAGTCCAACACCAGCGATGTCTGTCATGTTTTAACTCCCCTTGGTGGCAATGTAATGGTCCAGGCCAAGTACTCTATTGCTCCCTGGGGCTTTACTATTTCATCAAGGGAGGGGGGCTCAGTGAAGTAATGAAATAGCTTTGGGGTTTAGCCAGCAGAGGAAAAAAAAAAGGTGAATATTAACACTGATTGGCTGCCAGTCCCCCACATGCTCCCAGTACTTGTCTGGGCAGCTTGTCGTACTGACGCCCAAGGCTTCAAAGTCCAGCCGTTGGAGTCCAGCTCCGCAGGATCCGAGGGCCGGCTGTGTGAAGCGAGACTGATTGAGTTGGAAGCTTCAGGGAATGTTTGTATATGTGGGTGCGTGCGTGGCGCTCAGAGGCCGACAGCACGACGCACTGCGAGCAACGCCATCGGCGAGTCACCAGAAATCAGTTAATTTCCTGTAGAGCTGAGTGACCAGGGAAACTCCGCCGATGTGTGGACGGTCAACAAGCTTGTCGGCCACGGCTGAGCTTTTTGTTTGTCTAAAATCCACAGATGAGACCTCAGTGATTGGTCTAATGTGCAGACCTGATGTAAATATGGTGACACGGGTGGTCTGGTCTGAATGGTCGACGACCCGGAGATAAACCCGGTACAGTAGTTTGGTCTGAATGGGTCCAACGCGGGAATGACCCGTGTTTCATAACCCGTGTAAATCCCGGGATTTGTGTGTGAAAGGGGTATCAAGGTCAATAAAAACAAGAGATCAGTGTGGATTTCAGTCCCAAATCACTCACACAATCAATGGGGCATCTGTTGAAATTGTTCAATTTCTTAGGCATCCTGATCTCAGATTCCCTCTCCTGGTCTGTCATCTCCTAAAGAAGCCGCAACAGACTTTTCTTTGAAATGTCTGGCAAGATCTACCAAAACGTTGGTGCATTTCTATCAATGCAGTATGGAGAGCATCCTCACAGCGTGGTGTGGCAACCTCACTGAACCGTAAGGCTGGGTATCGTATCGATGCTATTTTTGGTTCTCCTTGTCCTTTAGATTCTTTATCGATTCCCTTATCAATTCCTATTAGACAAATTGTTACGGGGGAGTGACTACAGTTTTAATGGAGTGCACTCCAGTGCACTAACGCAATACGTCATTGTTTGCAATCAGCGGTGCACCGAAAGGCCCAAAGGTCTGTTGCACAGCTGTCAGAACAAACACTACCCAGCTGAGCAACAGCCTCTTGGCATCAGGAAGAGGAATTGATACTACAGGAGTTAATCGATTCCAAGGAATTGGGTAATTTGGCACCGGGACTAATTTGGAACCTCCTCTCGATAGCCACCCCTAGTGAACTGCACAAAAAAAATCCTAGGTACAGAACTACCACAGCTCCAGGATCTTCACATTACTTGCTGTAAGATGAAGGCCATAAGCATCGGTGAGGACTCCAGTCATCCAGCTCATGGTCTGTTCTCAGTTGTGCCATCTGGAAACCCAATTCAGAGACAGTTTTTACCCTCAGGTGGTCAATCATGAACAGTGGTCATGCAGTCTGAGCACACACATGCAGCAGGACTGTCCTTTACTGTTGAGGCTTATTTGTGTTCCTTTTAATGCTTTAATCCTTCAACATCATCTTTATGCAACTGTTGTTTTGTTGTTTTTGTTATCTTGTCTACAGGAGTAATGCACTTCATTATTTTATGGGAAAAGAGCCAGAGAACAAGCTTTTCATTGCATTCAAACGTGCAAGTTGTAGTTTTTAATACACGTGACAATGGACGTGAACTTGAACTACAGCGTGGAGGCATTGCAGTCGTCAAATTTCCTCCACATCTGGCAGCCTCGTGGGTGTAGGTCAATTCAGTAATGTTATAAGTAAAAGTGAATGTTCTGATGAGGTAGATTTGTTTCTAAATTGACTGAGTGACACAGGAAGCTGCCGTTCTTTAGCCCTATCCCCTTTGGTACTAGTCTTTACTCGAGTCAGCTCAGTTAACCTAAGCATACACTTGGTCACTAGCCAGCAGGCTAATTTAGCAGAGCAACCAATGTTAATATGCAACCAGCTGGCCAGTGTTGCCCAACTGAGGACCTCAACTATGGACACCAGAGGGTGTGTTAGGTCAGCTGAAAGCTCTATTGATCTAGCAAGTTTTTTGTTTTTTTAAAATCTTTATTTACCCAGGTAACATAACAGACTGAGTATGCATATTGTATTTCAGCCACGCCCTGCTACACACAAACAGTTACACTCATTCACTCCTGGAAGCTGCCCAGTACAACCGGTCTTCTACTGTTGGCCACTGAGCAGCTCCCTGGACCTGTTGGGGGTTAAGTGCCTTGCTAATTGCTAACTTTTCTCATTCAGTCTCCCAACACAGATTTCCCTAGCCTTCTGGTCACAAACCTGCTTCTCTAACATTAAGGCTACCCTGGTTTCCATCTGCCCTTTACTGTGTATTGATCCAGAGATTCAAAGATGTGAAGGCTAGCTGGATGGTGCAGAACAATCAATGGTAGCAGTGACTAATTCTGTGTTGTTGTGATTTTGACAGAAAGTGACCTGGGGTTTATACTGGGTGCTGTCGGTTCCCTCTCAGCGTTGATCACAATGGCAGTGATGATCAAATTACACAACAGGAAACAAGAAAGGTGGGTGTACACACATGCTATTTGCTTTACAAAAAATCGATTTGCTCTAGCCCGCCAGTGCTACAAAAGGCAGCAGCGCATTTGATTCAGGTAACATGAAAATACAAAAGAAACAATGATTAAGTAAGTGTTAGCTGATGATGCCCTCCTTATCAGGGTAGTTGATTTGAGTTGTCCTTCACACTTCATTACAGCTGGAGATTGCATTTTTCCTCTGCTGCTTCTACCTGTTCCAATAAGAGGCGACACTCACTAGTCGTTTTTATAACCCAGCCTACATTATAAACATCATCACACTACCTGCATTATGAATATTGTGTTACTCCCTGCAGTCTGTGGCCTGTAGTAGGCTATTGAATTTGTCACTAGAAAGCTCAGAATCTCAATGTAGGCCACGGCACATCCGTCTAGCTTTAAGTGAACATTACACTTCCACTGGTATGTATGATCAATCTGTGATGTCCAATGCATTCCAGGAATTATTTGGTGATAAAGTTGTAATTTACCGTTTTGGTGCCTCATCTCCTTCTACGTAAGTTAGTGATTTCCTACATTTCCCAGAGACGACAACCCCCAGAGAACATGCCTGGACTTGTTGTATTCGGCTGGGCTTTACGTGCACGTGGAGAGAGCAATAACGATAGTGATAGTAAGATAGATAGGGAGAGTTTCCAAAAAGCAAACGTCACGCCCATTTAAGCGAAGCGCAACGTGTCTTGCAGCTGCATTGCATTCTGGGCTATTGAGGCTACTGTCGGTGGAGAAATTAGTATCTCTTCCATGATGGATTTCTCCCTGTCCCTGCAAACCACCAAGGAGAAGCACTCCACAGTTTGAGATACTCTGGATTAAGACACAGATAATCACTTTGTCCAACAGACCTCCACCCAAGGCTCCCATATATCTGTCATATATTATCCATCTGTCTTTGAATAGACAGATTACATGTTGGGAAGCTCTCGATAGCTTGTGAAGACCGGCATATAGCTAGGGGTCGTCTTCCCCTCCCATTTCCTCCTGATAGTCAAGTCCTCTTCACTGCTCCAACAAAGACTACAAAGACAAAGCCTATGAATCCCACCTGCTGTTTGATTTCCAGCATGCCCCAACCTCCCAACCCCAACTCATAAATTCCCTTTCTGATATGATCAAACCAAATAAACCCATATGCCCCGTGGGATCAGACTCATACCTTCAGTCCAGGAAGAGGCGAAGCTAACGCTAGAGCTAGCTCCTGGGCCTACACCAGCAAATTAAAGGCCTGTTTTATGGGCTCATAGACTCCGTATGGGCTTCCCCCTCCATAACTCTGGTAGGGGAAGAAGAAAGATGTGTGTCAGGAGGAGTCAAGAGCCACCCCTTGCTTCCAGCTGCACTTGGGGCGGGCGGGCGGTGAAACTGCTACGGGTTCAACTCGTGAGGGCAACACCTGCCCCCTCTTAAAGCCTTGATCATGGGAGGCCAGGTGTAACGAGAGACGAAGAGTGTCAAAGGTCTGCAGATGTGAGGGAGGTGATCTCACACACACACGGACATGCCGATACACATGCTAGTGTGGGAGACACGGGACACACACAGCTAGAAAACATGGCATGTCTACAGTAGCTTACACGTGTAAGGGGAAATCTTATACATTCCACATGAGTGTGTGTTGTCTCCTTACACATAAACACACACACACACACACACACACACAACCCCCTACAAGTGCAGACACATTGATTCATCCCCAACATCAGAAGCATAGCAGAGTAGAAGTAGCAGGGCCTTACAGTATTTCACATCATGTCTGGGTTGCCTGTCTGAAGAGAGAAGCTGTGATACTATATTCCTGTGTGTGTGTGTGTGTGTGTGTGTGTGTGTGTGTGTAGGTGGGTAGTGCAGGCCTCAGTGCCCTGTCTCAGACCCAGACATGCAGGGGTACTTTCCACATCTAGGGTTACTCTGCAGGCCTCAACAGGTACACTGGCAGCTCACCACAGGAGCAAGAAAGTCATTAAACCATGAGGGGTGTGTGTGTGTGTGTGTGTGTGTGTGTGTGTGTGTGTGTGTGTGTGTGTGTGTGTGTGTGTGTGTGTGTACCATCATGTATATTCCACCTCTGCTTGCTATATGACAGATCAAATAGGTAGAGGGGGGCTGTGACTGAACCTGGCAGGGGGTTCAAAATGGATTGGAGGAGTGAGGAAGGAAGTACATTTATGGAGGTTTTGTTCTCTACACAGAATACCAGGACACGTTGTCATCTCATGCCACTTCCAATATCTGAGGAAAGATGATACGTTTTCCAAAATACGTTCACAATTAAAATAATTTCAAGTACAATAGATTTTGTCTTTGTGACATCAGAGCAAAGACGCTCGGGACAAGTTATTGATTACAGGGTGCCTGCAGGTCCTGAAAAAGTCTTAAATGATATTATCTAAACCGACGGCCTGACATGGTCTTGAACACGGTTAAATGTATGATTTTAAAGGTCTTAAGTTCAGTTTTATAGGTCTTAAACATTTTGTGGTTCCTTGTTTCGCTTATCTTCCGTCATGCAGACTGACGGGTATACAGTTGTTTTCATTGTCACACTTTTTTAAAATGTGAAATTGGTCTTTATATTTAATTCTAACTGGCATTAAAACTTTAATATGTTTTAGATTTAAGTTGATGAACTTAATGACTTGAGTTTGATTGAGTAGAATGAAACTCATTGCACCTTATTTGATGTTTGAGCATGTACGTCTCAAGTGGTAGTATAAGTATATGACAGGTGATAAATGAGAAGTATAGTCAGTAGAAAACCTGGATGAGGATGAGAGGTTTCCGATCCATTTCATTCCAAAGTGTGAAACGTGTGAAGAACAAAGCCACCATCAGTCCAGACAAGATACGTACTACTGTCCTCTCTCTGCAAGCCCGTCCTGAACTAATAAATAAAACGAATGCATTGGTAGGACAAATACCTTGGGCCGGCTGGGTCATAGCTCAGCTGACTGCAGCTACAGTTTACCTCTCTAACTTGCATGTGCACCGGATGAGTAACTAGGCTTTGTTTTGTTTTTTAGCGAAAACATGATATGCAGTGTAAATGACAAAAGAAGATTTTTGTAAACGAAGCATGTATCTCTGTGATGAGTTTTAAACGAGTCCACTTACTCAACTCCCACGGACCAGAAGGACATTCAGTCATAGGCCGCAGCGAGGTGAGGATCATCACGTTCAGAGTGAGGACATACCTGTATGGGAGAGGTGGTGAATTGTTTTATGCTAGTGGGTTGGTTGTCATACATTTGAGTTATTTATTTCTAATGTTCAATTGACTCTTTTCTGTATTTTCAGAGGGAGCCGAGAGAAGCGGGACCAGATGGCGACTCATGAACAGACTTGCTAAACCGTCAAAGTCCTTTGGGATTATGGATCACACCACTCTGCGCCGAAACCTTCAAATGTGGCCCATGGCTTGCATGTGGGGATTGCTTTGCGGCATTTCCAACTAGCTGCAACAAATTCTGCCAAAAAAAAATAAAAAAAATCTTGAGAGCTGAACATTTGGAATTCATATTCAGCAGTATTGTGTTGGACCGCGTTCATTAGGCTGGTGGTCTTCTATTGACCTCCTGACCTTATCAGGAAAACCTCAGGCGCTAGTCAACATGTTGTTTGGCTTAATGTTTTTCCTCTTATTTAGTCTGGAAAACCTCCAGGTCATGGTAAATGGCCCGTAGTGAAGATTTGGGGCATTGAGTTAAAGGAAAAAACGCCATGATTGTGTTTTTATTCCCATCTTCGCTAGAGAGAGCGTTGTGTAAATACTACCCACAGATACCATCAATACAATCAACACTCCCGTCTCCTATTAAATAGCACCAGATGTGTTCATATTCATGTTGAACGTGAAGTCAACCTGATCATTTTTAGGTTGAAAGACTTTGAACTCTCATGTAGCCCATGTGTGGGGCCCGCGGCGTTCAGTCCAATGTTTTGTTGAGCACGTTTTGCACTAAGTCAACGCATGCTGTTTTGCTTGTTTTCTTTGTATCATCAGCTATCTGCATTGAAAAACAATGGTTGACTGAACACATCTTTAAATGTTTTCATCATAACCCAGTGAGGGAATGAATAAATGATGTTTCAAGGTTTATATCAGGTGTAGTTTTATTTTGAAAACTCTGTTTATCCTGTGGCTTTGTGTGTGTGTGTGTGTGCGTGTGTGTGTGTGAGCATGCATGGTGCTGTACGTGTGTGTGTGTGTGTGTGCGGTCTGGTACAGCCGCATGCCCCACCGGACAGACCGTCATCTCATGTTACCCTGTGGTCCTCTCCACTACGTTGAACCTGACTCACCTCTCCTTTCCAAAACAAACCCCTCGGTGGGGTAAGAGGAAACAGGACGACGAGGTCCTCTATGGTTGATCCCTGGGAGTGATAGGTGGGGGTCCAGCTGGGGAAGAAGGGGGTTCCCGGTGGGGGCTAATTGAAATAACCTGGCCTGCTGGTGGTGGAGGGCTTTGAAGTATGTGCGGTGCGTTGAGCAGTGGCCCCTAACTAGCGGTTGCGCAATGATGTATCCATTACCAACTCCTGCAGACGCTGTCAGAGACTGCTGCTGCTGCTGGGCTCTCAGGCCTCAGGGACCCTTGGGACCCTATTCGTTGTCACCCAAAAACACATTAACCTGCTTTACAAGCTTAAATAGATGCACATGCATACACAGTGAGTACGCTCGCGGAGAAACAGGTCCCGATACCCCGACAAAGGACAGTAAGTCTCCTGGTGTATTGCTGTCTGAAGTCTTTCTACACTATCAGCTTAGATCGTCTGACTGAGTGTATAATCTCCTAACTGGGTGCAAATTTCCCTGCTTTCATGTGTCAGTCAGAGCTTACGAGAGAGGCAACAGAGCGAGACGCTGAGCCTGTTTGCGGAGTCAGATGCTGATTAATTGCATGTGGATGAAAGTGGAGGTTTTTCATCTCTGCGCGGGCCTGTCCTAACCCCACCCCCCCCCACCCCCGGTGTTTACACTCGCTTAGCGTCCCAACAACCCGGCGTAATTAGCTCAATCAAATTCAAACACGTGCTCTTGTGGAAGCCTGTTGCTTTCACATGGGACTTTTCCCGTCTCTCAGATCCGTGCTCTATCCCTGGATTAGGAAGAAAGGCTTCTGGAGTGGCTTTGGATGAGGCTTTTGTTTTGGGTGTGCTTTTTTTTTTTTTTTTTTTGTTTCAAGTCATCTCCAGCTTTGCAGGTGTGCGTTGTCCTTTACCCCTTGATACCTTTTTGTCTCTTGGTTCAGTAGCACCATCGCATGTTTACGCCTTAATTTAAAGGCCTAAATTGAAATAAAGATTGATTTAGGGATTAGGGCTAGTTTGCTCAGACACACAGTTTTGTGTTTGATTGAATCGGTGCCAACGCTTAACGCTGGGAGGGAAGACTTTAGAAGAGTAAGCTAATCCTACAGTGGATAAACACTTTAGGGCAATTTTACCCACAAGCTTGGTTTAGTCAAAACTTTAGCAATGTAACCAATCACCTCGGAGCGGTGCATGTCGACATGCCAAGCAGGCAAAATCCACACTTAAGTCCATTTTGACCCAAACCTGAACCTCAGCTTCTCCGAGGATTGGTAGAAGTAGCCCCGTTTAACACAAACTGCTCCTGACATTAACACTCAGTATAACTTTATCACTCGCAGGCCGGCTACTAGTGTTCCCCTATCCCCGTCATCAACATCAGAGGCTGAACTTGATCCCCTGAGGCCCCGTAATCCACTCACCGACCAGCGGCCGCTAGGACCCAAGGCTCATTTTTCATTGGAGTCAGTTCTTTTTATAATGGGGCACGTCATTCTCCCAGGCCGCAGAGAAGGCAGATACCTCACTTTACTACACCACAGATGAGCGTAGCAGAGCAAAACAGACCCGGCATGCCCAATCCGCCCTTACAGATGTTCGTCCGAGACCGTGCCCAACACAGGAAGTCATTAAAGAGCAAATC
This sequence comes from Hoplostethus atlanticus, assembly GCA_034670405.1. Classification (NCBI taxonomy): domain Eukaryota; kingdom Metazoa; phylum Chordata; class Actinopteri; order Trachichthyiformes; family Trachichthyidae; genus Hoplostethus; species Hoplostethus atlanticus. Next base: position 17,802,299 of record JAXDDX010000002.1, on the reverse strand, counting down.
AATCAGTTGACACTATGGAAACCGGGGTGGGGGGGCGGGGGCAAACCTTCATGGAAAGCTTGCGGAGAGGCACGTTGCCAGGGGAGTGAGATGCACTACGTAGCCTGTACCAAATATAAATTCATTGCAGGCTCTTGGAAACTTGTGTTTTCATAAACACGAGGACCGGGTGGAAGCGACTTTTGCGATTTGGAGCGATTGAAATGCAAAGCAGCGCCGGGCCCGGACAAAAGAGGAGCGAGGAGGGAAAATAAATAATGAAACGTTATCGTTCGCCGTTTATTCGCCTAGAGGGGAAATATTTTCAAAGCGCATTCTCATCTGGAGAAATCATTTTAGTGGTGATAATCCTCAAACAACATTCCCCTCTGATTCCCCAGCTGAACGGAAGACAAACCGTTTTTCAAAACAGAGCTCAACTGTTCTCTCATGAATAAAGATGTCCGTCGTGGCACTTCTTCACGGCATGCTAAGATGAAGTTTCAGCCCTTTGAAGAAGTTCAGCACCTCGGGACACAAACTGTTTTGTTTTCTGTGACCTGCATGACTACTCTCTGAACTGAACCTGCGACCGCGGCGATTTGGTCCCATCGAGTCCTATCAGATCCCAGGTCCCATCGAGTCCTATCAGATCCCAGGTCCCATCGAGTCCTATCAGATCCCAGGTCCCATCGAGTCCTATCAGATCCCAGGTCCCATCGAGTCCTATCAGATCCCAGGTCCCACCATGTGCTGCAGCACTGTGTGGTCCTCTCTTTACTCAATAGTTTGCAGGCCAAGGCAAATAAGCCATTTAAGTAGCTGACATCTGACATCTGTTAAGTGAAACAGTTGCACATTTGCAGCAGATATCAAGGTTTTTTTTCCCCCCATAATTTGAAAGTCACTAGTCCAAGTGATTCATTCATGGACTTATTTCACAGTAATATTTACAATCATACAAGCTAGCAACCCTGGCATCTACCCAGATACTCAGACATAATCTATCTAAGGATACCTTCATCCCCACCTACCTCAATCTTTCAGTATCCAAAGCTGAGTCAGAGCATTACCCGACTCTAGATTTATGATACCACCTGTCTGTTAGCACACATCAAACTGTTACAGAGCAAAGCAAACTGTTCCAGCAGGCCGGGGAATTCCCATCAAATCCAACTCCAGAATCCCCCAAATCATCAGCAACTTTGTTCTTGCCATTAGAGATAAAGCTTTTGAATCCTCCCCGACTATTACGCTTAATGATCTGCTTAACTGGCCACGTTATGCCAAAGCTGCTTCGAAGAAGAAAGGGAACTTCAAAAGGCCACATACTCCTACACGCTCCGTTTGAGCCCCCCCTTCTCCTTATCATGCGACGTGGAGCTGCGACTACGATGCACAGAAACGATAAAAGGGGGACTGAAATCTGTGGTTTATGTATGTGGGGTGTGTTTTCCGTGGGGATTGAAAGATATATTGTGTGAATCCAATCTGGAGAGCCACCGGTATTAGTACACAGACACCACACACACACACACACACACACACACCTTCAAATAAGACTGTTTCAGTTGCTGCTAGCCCAGACGTGACTGTGTCTGCCTCTGCTTCACCGACATTAGTGAACAAAGTGCCTTAATTATCCAATACCTCTCGATATTCATTACAAGTGATCCCAACATGTAGTGCTCTTTCACTCTTTCACTACTAGTCTTTCACTCTGGTGGCTTTTGAGTAAGAAAAGTGTGTATCTACGTAATGATTTCGATGTGAGTACAAACAGAAAGATAATGATGTTGTTGCACTAGATTATGAACAGGGATTTTATTGTTATTGGTGTGTGCAGAGGAATAACGCTACCTTAATTGCATAGGTATTTTATTTTGAAGGGCAGGGTGAACAAGCCATTGTTTGAGGGCGCTATCCTGGTTTGAAAAAAACATTTCTAAAAGACATATTGCGCAATATTGATGTCTTAAATCGTTTTTCAGAATATATGCCTAAACAATTGTAGCTCACTCATAACTTTTCTAAGCAAGTAGCAGGAGGATTGAGTGTAACGGACTATTCCATTGTGGGCGGAAACTTTTCGCACAGTTAACGTCGGTCCTCTTGGCTACTCACAGAGTGGCTGTGAGACTGTATCAGCATCATCGTTTTCTACTATTCCAATGCAGGCAGACCACTGTGAATAAAACCCATCCATCGAACCCTGTCGTGGCAGTGTGTTCAATAAATAACACGGAGTGAAACCCGTTGACTTGAGCGCCATCTGCTTCACTTGTTTATTGAGATCGATGCTCACTTTGGAAATGTTACGCTCCATTTGGTGTCTGGTTGTAGTTAGGCCTCCGAGGTGAGCATTGCCTCCTGTCTAGACTCTCTCGCTTGAGTCGTATCCGTGTGGGCTTTCCCATCTTGTGTGTGTTCCTTGTGAATACATTGTGTTTTTGGGCTCACCGGGGGAATTGAAGGTCCTCTTGTTTCTCTCTCTCTCTCTTGTCTTATCATACATTCTCACCCGCTATGACTCCCAGCTCGTTCTCTCTTCCTCAGCGTGTCACGACCCACAAGGTCAAAGATCTCATAAGCATTCATTCATCGTCCCTTGCTCAGCTCTGCTCTAATGGAGCAGACAGACGCAGACACCACCTACACTCGCTGCACCGTCAGATTCTTTTCATACTCACTTGAGGAAGGAATAGTTTCACTTCCAACCAGACAAGTCCTGTCATTCAAACTGGCTTCTGAACCGCCGAACATTCGTCGGCCGGGTGTAGTGGGGATGTCTGACACTGAGGCGTAGCGTAGTTCACTTTCTAATAAGTAAAGTTCAATAGAGCGCAACAGTGACCGCACACTTTTTTTACGGCTCTGGTTCCGGAAGTACATTTTGCATTCATTTACTCCATTGACATTTCAGAAAATCCTTATATAAAGAGTTTTAAGGCTGGAACCAAGCCAACCAGCTAGACGATGAATCGTGACCATAAAACATTTGATTCTGAGCAAAAAAAAATAGGAAAATGGAAGAAATGGCAAAGGTACAAGACTGTGTACATAATTATTTTATGAAGTGAAGGAACTACTCATCCCATAAACCATTGCGAATGATACTTTTCCAAAAACTTCCAAACTAACGATAGTTTAGCGCGCTTCTTCTTGAATTTAACATTTGTCAATAGTATAGTGTTGATATTGTTGTTGTTTTGTGAGCGTATATATAGTGTTTCATATAGTATAGTGTACTGTGTTGTCATCGACATGGTACAGTGATTCGTTCCAGCTGCATAGGATAAGCAGCTAGCTAGGTTACGTTAGTAGCTAACGTTAACGTTAGCTGACAAGACGTTCGCGGGTGCGGTAAACATTTCCATGGTAACAGCGAGCTCCACCAATCAGAGACGTCGCTGTTACACTTTAGGATTGTGGGTAGTGTAGTACTTCTCCATGACATCGCAAATAAAACATGTTTTCCTCAAAACAAGGTTGATATCATACGGACTTGTGGCTTCTACAGGAGCATACACCATCGTTTCACAATCTACTAGCTTGTGGTGAGTCAACATTGGATGGTTACGACATTATGGCTAATAATCAAAATCCCTATGCAGAATATGAATGGGATTTTCACTTCCGGAACCTCACTGTTGAGCTCTATTACACTTATGGGACTTTGTATGAGACGACGTGCTGTTGTGTAGACACCTAAGGAGCTCGACCTCTGTCTTGGTTAACAGCAGCAGCAGACTGACTGTTATTGATCCTTGTCTCTAGGGGGAGAAGCAGGTGATCAGGGGAAGCATCACAGCCAGATCTCTTTCATTCTCTGGATATATGGCAACGTTGATCATCACAGCAACTGGCCTAGCTGTGAGTGTTGACGATGCAGTGGGACTTGAAGTTTGTTGCTCAAGTTATTTTGTTGGCAACCAACCAATAGTGTGTTAAACACCACCCACATGTGTTTGAGGGTTTGAGTGACACAACCGATAGTAGGGGAAAATACAGAAATAAATATACAGGGAAATAAATTATTGGGGAAATAAAGGACTGCCTAAATTGCATTTATTTATTTATGCTCGCTGTTATTTATTTATATTTTTATTTCTTTTTGTTTATGTATTTATTTTTCTATTTATTTATTTATTTATTTACTCTTCTGTCCTGCATAGTGTACTTCTACTACAGCTGACTGTAATTGTAATTGTACTTACACAACTGCTTTGCCTTTGAAGGTTTCAGTGATTTATGGGCAGGGATCTGTCATGCTCTCTGAATGGGATGTCAGGAGATGGCACAGCTGACGTACTTTCCCCTGACTAGCTTCATGTCATAATTGGGATTGAGTTGCGGCGGGAGACCTGCCACGCATCAACAGAGCATCAACGTGGTGCGTCAACAAGGACTGTGCAGGGGATAGCCTTGTCTTCAGCCTGAAACCATAAACCTGCAAACATGCTTTTGTTCCCGAACTCTGCGGCCAGACGCCGTGCTGACGAACTCCGTCAGTGTCGATACGGGGCGCTATGGAATCGTGACAGTATTTTTGTTTGGCCGCGGGAATGTTTAGCTGCCGAAATGAAATGTCACGTCAAGACACTTTTCATCTTCCTTTCGTTCGGCTGTTGTAAACACCGTACCCGGACCAAAGTTTGCATCCTCAAAAGTGTGTTTCTCATCAGCAGTTCACCCTTTGCATATGGCGGATTGTGGTTCTCTCCAAGGAGACATTGCATTCCCTTAATGGATGAAATGAAAGGACACCCATCAGAGGATGTTTGCGGTGTTGTCAAATTTGACATGGAAAAAAAGAGGTACATTGTAGAAACAGGTCTGTCCTCAATATACCCCACAAAGCTAAAACACCCTCGAGTTGTTTACGCTCAAAAGGGAACATTTGAACTGAGCTGGATTTGGTGGGGTGACCATTTTCTACAGTCCTTTGAAGACCAGGCTCAGAAAACTCTTCAAGGAAAAGGCATTATTTCCAAATATAAAGAAAGGTTTCAAAGAATTATATTCATTCTATTTTTTGGTAGAATTCCCTTGAATTTTCCAGGAAACTTTACAACAAAGAGGTGGATATGTAAGACCTGTATGAAGCACCATTCCAGGAATTTGGAATTTGACTCGGTGCATTAAAAAACAAAAACAAAATAAAGGCAGACAGACACCACAATCAAATAAAGTCACTCAATATATACAAAGACTTTTGTTGTGCAAATGACATCAACATCCGACTCCTTCCGGTCATGAAACTGTGGCGATGTTTGGGTCGTGTCCTGTAGTTAATTGGGATTAGGCTCCAAACCCGCTTGGAAGAGGACCGAGACCGGCGTTGTCAAGCGGACTCTGTGCGGTTATTTGGTGGGCACCCTGAGTTCCAATGTATTGTTCTGCCCAAACGAACCGAACCGACGGCGTAAACGCTCCGGGGTTCGATTCGGCCACACTGAACAAGTAGATGTTTGTGAAAAAGCATTGCATTACTCTCTCTTTTACCACTGGACTCTTTTTGTTGTGAGTCAGATGTGCTGCTGTTGTCGGCCCACGAGGGAGATCCACCTCAGGATGGTTCCCACAGACCACAGAACTGGACGGGGACATGGTGCTTTGGCGGGAAGAGCGGCGCTGCTGGCCAACAACCTTCTGGCATCTGGCACTCGGCCTGCTGAGTTTATCTGCCAATATTTCTGATTGCGATGTTGTGATGTCCTTATCTTGAATATCATGAGAATTTTCAATATTACTGCTTCACTTCACCTCTTGAATCAATTTCTGCGTAACCCAGTGATCTATCTATCTATTATCTATCTATCTATCTATCTATCTATCTGTCTATCTATCTATTATCTATCTATCTATCTGTCTATCTATCTATTATCTATCTATCTATTATCTATCTATCTATTATCTCTCTATCTCTCTATCTATCTATCTATCTATCTATCTATTATCTATCCATCCATCTATCTATCTATCTATTATCTCTATCTATCTATCTATCTATCTATTATCTATCCATCCATCTATCTATCTATCTATTATCTCTATCTATCTATCTATCTATCTATCTATCTATCTATCTATCTATCTATCTATTATCTATCTATCTATCTATCTATCTATTATCTCTCTATCTATCCATCTATCTATCTATTATCTATCCATCTATCTATTATCTCTATCTATCTATCTATTATCTATCTATCTATCTATCTATCTATCTATTATCTCTCTATCTATCTATCTATCTATCTATTATCTATCCATCCATCTATCTATCTATTATCTCTCTATCTATCTATCTATCTCTCTATCTATTATCTCTCTATCTATCTATCTATCTATCTATCTCTCTATCTATCTATCTATCTATCTATCTATCTATCTATCTATCTCTCTCTCTCTCTCTCTCTCTCTCTCTCTCCCTACCTGTCTGTCTGTCTGTCTGTCTGTCTGTCTGTCTCTCTTTCTCTCATGTCTGTCTGTCTGTCTGTCTATCTATCTATCTATCTATCTATCTATCTATCTATCTCCTGTCTGTCTGTCTGTCTGTCTGTCTGTCTGTCTGTCTATCTATCTATCTATCTATCTATCTATCTATCTATCTATCTATCTATCTCTCTCTCTCTCTCTCTCTCTCTCTCTATCTATCTATCTATCTATCTCTCTCTCTCTCTCTCTCTCTCTCTCTCTCTCTCTCTCTCTCTCTCTCTCTCTCTCTCTCTCTCTCTCTCTCCCTACCTGTCTGTCTGTCTGTCTGTCTGTCTGTCTCTCTTTCTCTCATGTCTGTCTGTCTGTCTGTCTATCTATCTATCTATCTATTTATCTCCTGTCTGTCTGTCTGTCTGTCTGTCTATCTATCTATCTATCTGTCTATCTCTCTCTCTCATGTCTGTCTGTCTGTCTGTCTGTCTGTTGCAGGAGATAACACAGACTGATGTTACAATAAGCATTCCAGAGGGTGTCACCCCCCCGAGCCTAATTAAAGACCTGGGAGGCAAAGCGAGATGGATGACTGCTCTGTGTGTCAGCGGTGGAGGAGGAGGAGGAGGAGGAGGAGGAGGAGGGGGGTTGAGCGGCTGCTGGTTATGTGCAGGTGGCTAGGTGTAAACGTTAGCTTTTATCTTGACTTTGAACAAGGGCAGGCTCAGGGGCCTATGCAGGTGAGGTTGGGGGGGGGGGTGAGGGATAGGGGTTGAGAGAGGAGATGGTGTGGGGCGGGTTAGTGGGAGAGAGAGGGCCGGAGGCAGTCGTTTGTAAAGGAGAACTTCAGTTGAGCTTTGAGAGTGACGTGATAATGTGTCTTGATGATGTGGGTCACATAGACGGTGGTGTGGCCATAGGGGGGTGTGGCCTGGGTCCGACAGACTACAGACAACAACCAGATGCTTTGGTTGAGTAATAATATTGACTCACTGTGACCCCCCATAGGAGTAGACGCAAAAAACATGTGTGTGTGTGTGTTTTGTTTTTAATTAATCTAATGAGCCGAGCGATGGCAGAGATTTATTTTGGCAGTGAGGAGAATTATCCTGACAGCAAACAAAGTGACTCAGGGGTGATGTCAGAGCCGAGTGGGAACAAAATGTTATCACGTTGCAGGCGAAAACAGAAAAGCACGGTCTTTCGTTAGAGTGTAAGTCACACTTGAACTTTTCCCCAAAAAAATGTGGCCTCAAAAGCAAGGTGTGTAATCATGGGAACACACTCCCAGTTAATCGCTGCATGCTTCCCAATTCTGTACTTTCTCCAGTGCATCAAATTATGAAATGGCTCATCCAACAAGGCATTTTTCATGTTTAGCCAAGAGGGAACAAGGACATTACACAGTCTTGGCTTCTTCATTTGTGAATGCTAAAGCATCTGGGCTGTTTTTTTATTCAGATATGCATGCTTCCCATTGGCAGGCAAGTCAGGGGTGCCAAAGCACTTTCTGAGATACCTCAGTGAAATATTCTTGCTATGACCTCCAGCCTCCATCTTGCATAACTCAGTAGAACGCGCTGCCAGGGTTAGGGGCTCGATTTCCAATGGGCCACCCATGCTAAAAATGTACGCACTGCTGGATAAAAAGAAAAGCACCCACTAAATGGCGTACGCTTGATCAGATACACGACCAGGTTCATTGAAGCTCACGGCAAAGTGTCACGTATGGAGGTTGCGGTGCAGTTGCTGTACGGAAAGCCTGAAAGACAAAGAGAACAGAATTACAGTAACTCCGGTAGACCACAAGGAATGTGGCCAGGCAGCGTGTGCAGGCAAGCCCAACATGTGATCACACACAGAAACACACACACACACACACACACACACACACACAAACAAAGGAGACAAAGGGAGCCTTGCTCTCTCAACTGAAAATCAGGGGAGGTGGGAGGTAACGATGGAACTCCAATTCAAGTTCATTTTCATATGGAAACAGTTTTTATTGAGTGAGAGTAGTAAGCCAGGGGTAGTATATCACATGAGCAATATACTATACTTTATATGAGCTTGAAAAAAAATGAAAAAGGGTTTGATATTGATATATACTTGATATATATACTCTGATGCACACTTGAGACTGAAAACTGTTCCATTTGACCATAATGCCAACATGCAATTTGACAGATAAATGTATAAATGGAATTTCTTATAACAGTTGATTGTGATATTGTAAATCCATTGTTCTTAAACAGTCTCTGCCTTTGCTGTAATGTAAGTGAATATATATATATTTTTTTTTACTAGCCAGTATCTTTGGGCCACACTGTTACATTTCTGAAAAGGGCACACGTCATGCCCGATTACTTTCCCAGCACACCCCTTCTAAACCCCTTAGGTTTTGGCAAAATAAATGTTATTTTCTTCAAGACTGGTGAGATCATAATGGATTTTCTATTTTCGGGCCCCTGACTGCTTTCGCTTGGACACTGTGAAGTGATTCATGATGCCTGGAGTAAAACACACGAGGGTGCTGTTTTACACCTAACATCCGACTGGCGATCTGACATGGCAAGGTGGGTCAGATGCACCGAGAATAAGCGTGCACACACCCTCTGCACCTGTTTCTGCACAGTGACCAAAGATACGAAAGTCTTTGATGGACGTGTGTGAGGGAAGAGCACTAAAAACTGTTTTCACGTCTTGATTTTCTCTGTGAAACACAACGAAAAGAGATCCAAATCTATACTGGCATCCAAAATCACTGTGTGTCTTTTTTTTAATGCTACTTCAAAATATGTCTATGATTTCTGTGGCTCGGGAAAGTCAAATGAATAACTGTGAAATGAACAACTGAAGCCTACACCAGGAAAGAAAGGACTGTGGTTCCCAAAGTGAGGTTCGGGCACCCACAGTTGTCCGCAGCAAAATATGGGGGGTGGTGGTTTGATTGCGGTATCATTTAATTTGGTAGAAATTAACTGCAAAATGGCAAGAAATGCATTCCGTGTAACAACTGATCGATATTGAATTGGGTACGTTTGGAAACCCCTGGGCTATGACGTCATTAGTAACTTAAACTCAATAGCCAGTCCGAGGACCACACCGGTAAGTCATGTAATAGCATTACTAGAGTACATAGGGACAGAGGAGACAGTTCTGCACGTGGTTATGTAGACTAGTACTGCAATTTAGAAAAGAGATGATAATATTTCTATACGGACTCATGGTGTGTCTGTGGTACTCAATAGTACGTTTATAGTGAGTTAATCACACTTTATGGTATCACTATATAATATTCCTATAATATCACTATAGGGATTCATAATTTTGCTGTGATTTTTAGTTTAATAGTGACCTTCTTGTACTTTGGTATCACTATAATATTCCTATAGGGATGTCTGTGGTACTCAGTGAGTTTATTATGGTGCTTAATGGTAGTTTCTATCTGCTATAATATACCTATAATATTACTATATGGATTCATAATTTTACTGTGATTTTCAATAGTAAGTTTAATAGTGACTTATAGTTTTAGATTTATAGTTTTTCTGTGATATTGAAAAGTAAGTTTATAGTGATCGTATTGTACTTTATGGTTTAGCTCCTATAGTATCACTATACTATTATTATACTTGACCTGTGTGTGTGTGTGTGTGGTAGTTTGTCTATAGTGTTTTCAGCAAGGGGAGGGTACACTTTAACAACAATATCAATATTAAAGATTAAAAAGGGGGTTATATTCTATTAACTTGCTGTTTCATTGCTGCACTGACTCCCCCCCCTCCCTCCTTCCCTCCCTCTCTCTCTCTCTCTCTCTCTCTCTCTCTCTTTGTGCTGCGTATATCCCCAGCGCTGCAGGTTGAATCTATTGCCCCTATTTCCTGTCACATGGGTTGGAAATAGGATCCCTTCTTTCTACTATCTGGTCTCGTCTTTGTGGTGTCAGTGTAGCAGCAGGACCTGCCTTGAAGTTCAGGGACTTTTTAACGCGGCCGAGGAGCGACTCCTGCAACAAAACCCGGTCAGCCAGTCAGGTCTGCGCATCAGTCCGCCAGACTCCGGTTCACCTGAGACCCAGTAAGACTCTTTAATAAGCGATGGATTCCTGGACAGTCACCTCTGCTGTTCTTCTCGCTGGGTTTATTTCTTCGGCAGCTTTCAAACATTTCGAGACCGGTAAGTGTTGTCAAACTTTTCCCCCCGCGCCTTCTTCTTATTGAGACATTTCTACTGTACGCGTCTCCAAATTGCTCTATTGCGCACTGGACAAGCCTTTATCCTGTAATATATTATAACACAAAGACAGCTGTTCACAGCAAGACTAGAAATCCGTTTTATGGGAATATTCTAGTGATATCATAGGGAGAAAATACCCTGAAGTACGAGAAAGTCATTGTTAACTCGCCGTGGAGTACCACAGTCTCTATTGGGATATTATAGGAATATTATGGTGATGTTTTTATTTGAGAGCGAACAGGACAGTGGGTTATAATCGCAATAACTTCATTCATAGTTCATCGGTTGGATCAAATCTCATCATGGCAGTGAGAATAACAAACCGGTGATTCCCCAAGTGGGGTCCTGGAAACCCCTCAACCAGCAGTCCAAAGCAGATCCAAAGGTCTCCTCAAATGGGGTCGGGGGGTGTTTTGGGGTGCTTGACATGAAAATGTTTGGGAACCTGCAATAGAGTCTACACACACACACACACACACACACACACACACACACTTTTCCCGCTGATTTAACCAGGGGGAACGATTCGGACAGGCTTTCTACCCAAACCAGCAGCTCACGCGCTTGAGGCTCGAGCGGATGCGCCTCTCGTCCCGTCCTGTTTACATGTTTTGCATTAGATATAGCTGATGGATGCCATATTACCCCTCCAGAGCCGATTAGATTCACTTTTCAGCGGTTATAATTTAACGAAATATACCGAAAACGGGTATAATATCCCTATAATATTCCCCGTGGTGCTCAGTAGTGAGTTTATAGGGGTCGTATCGTCCTTTATTTATTTTATTCCTTTTATTACTGCTGGTTGTACATTGCTGGCTATTCCATGCGCCCGTTTTTTTCCTCTTTCGCTTTAATTGAAGCATTCATTTCATTTCCCCCCAGAATGAACTGGAACTTCTTTCTTACCAGTCGGATCCTCAGCCCAGACATTTGATATCCATTTAATCTGCCATCTAGTTCAGACTAAAACACGATGATATGCTTGGTCTACAGAACTTCAAAGTCACAGATGGATCCGCGTTCAAAGCTCCCTTCCCGGAGAATATTCTGTTTAATGTGAATATATCTAATAATGGTGACCACACAAACCAAACCTCTCCTGCTGTAATTTGCGCTGCGTTTCATGTCGAAGCAGCAAATCCTCGTGCTTTCCTTTTTAATTTTTTTGTCTCTTAATTATACCCTTGGATTTCAAATTAGAGGGTCCACCATCTGGGCTGGTGCGTAAGTACTCCCATGTGTACCTATGTATTAACAAAGTATTTAAAGCTATGGTATTCCCCCTCTTCACGCTGGGGAGAAAAAGGGCAAGTTTATGTTGAGTTGAAGTCAGCTGTGCCATATTTACTATACAATAAAACAAGCATATCGTGTGTCCAGGAGAAGCCCGTCTCTTGTTGTGGATGGAGTGTTTTATTCTATCTCTGCTCTATTTTGTCTGGAGGCCCTAATTACATTTCAATTCCTGCAATTAAAATGTAGGGAAGCTCCTGTAATGATGAAACCGAACAACACTTAAAGGGTAATGCCACTCAATTCAGCAATTCCTGTGTTATTCTCACGCGCTAGGGCGGTCCAGGTGACATTCAAGAGCGTGAACAACTCCAGGGCACTAAGAGTTGAACCTGTGATGCCACTAAGCCCTGAGGATTAACCTGTACAGGTTCTTAAATGGAGTGGGAATTCACCTTTAAACTGCTGCAGGCTAGTTTGTGCAACACCTTATCGATGCTCCGGTGAGAGTTAGGAAACAGGCAGTTGTCGGTGCTCGTGTGATGGAGTCTCTAAACCCATTATGCTGAAATGGGTTACGCAGCCCTCACAGTCCTGGTAGATTTCAACATCATATCAAACTGAAATGCATCTGAAACACCGAAATCATATGCACACACACACACACACACATACAAAGGGAAAGAGAGGTAAAGTGTAGCTAAAAAGATGAAGTGTGTGTGGAGAAGCCAATTGCCTTCATCCAACCTACTATATATAAAATACGATCCTCTGCACACTTCACATTCCCAAGAGTCTTAACCATATCCGTAGCGTAGCATCATTTCTCCCTCGGCGCTCCACCTGAACTGAGGAGCTTCACGAAGGAAACCCGCTGAGACTCCCACATGCTATGCTGCCTAACCGCGTCCTGCCGTTCGCTGACTTGGCAGCCGCGTAGGCCGCTGACACAAACGTACACACACACAAATGGAAGCCGGGTCCTGTCAGAGCTGTCACGGCGAGGCGTAATTGAGTTGCGCTGTAAGCCGGTAATGTTTTGGAAGTTGTAGAGCTGGTTAATCTGTTGGAAGTTACCATGTTGTTGATGAGAGTCCTACAGCACAGCGGATGCACTTTTTGTTCATTTTTAATTGCTGCGTTGTCTTTTTGCACCGAGACGATGAGCATGCTGCTGGGATGAAGCTGCCAGTGTTGCTGTTGCAGGAAGAGGCGTCTGACTGATCAAATGATCAAATTAAATCCAGCAGCAGGGTGAGCAAGGTGTGTGTGTCTGTGTGTGGTGTGTGTGTGTGTGTGTGTTCGCCTCCTACTGTATGCTCACGCAGGGATAATCACATCTGATCCAACAGCAAGACCTCTTAACAAGAGCAACAAAGAAACAAGCAGACTGGCGACCTGAGTTTCTTCCAATTACCTCTGAAGGAAAACATTTGCAGCAGCTTCGGTTGGGTTTGTCAAGGCCAAGCTGTTACATTTGGCGCTCTGAATATTTGATCAAAGGAGGCGAAGCTGTCAGAAATATGGCTGCATTAAGAAAACACCAGGTTGATACCTGGCTGCACTCGACCAATTCAGTTTTGGACTGATAGGAGGCGGGGCATCCTCAGCCTGCGCCAAGTCTCTGCTGAACTCGACGTGCATGAAATAACTTGTAAGGTCGCACAGGAATGATGTGCAGCGAGGGCTCACATCAACCCAACTCGCTGCAGGCTCAGCCTCAGCATGTGACACGACCGAACCGGAGATCCTCGTTCAACAGCAGCACCCCCCTCCCTCCCTCCCCCTCTCCCTCCCCCCCACCTCCCCCCACCCGTGGCCCCTTGAAGCAGCACAGGCAGCAAACAGATGGATGGATGAAGGAGACCGTGCGTTTGTTCGGTTCGATCGTTTGTCTTTGTAGGTTGACGCAGCACAGATGAGTTGCTGCTGGAACTGGCAACCCCGCTGCTGGATCTGGCAACCCGCTGTCTCTCCTGGTCTGCGTCTGATCGCCGTCCAGCAGGGCACAGCGGCGGCCTGCACTCTGTCAAACCCACGAGGCGAGGGTTTGAAACCCGCGTGGACTGCTGCACAGTAGCGCAGACAGAGGTTTGGATTGTAGTTGTTGGTGCTGGCAACAGTTGCGCAACTGCTGTGCTCACTGCGCTGACATGTGATTGATAGGGATCTACAGTATGTGCTTTGTGTTATTTTTCAGATGTTTGGATAAGATCAAGGCGAAAGACACAGTGTGTGTGTGTGTGTGTGTGGGTGTGTGTCTGTAGCTGTAGTGTAGTGTGTCAGGAGCTTTTCAAACGCCATTTCCTGTCGGGGTGTAGTTCCAGGGGCTCGTCAAATTCTTTGTGCGGGTGTGTGTCAGGCCAAGTGTCAAACCTAGGGGTCTCACATCCTCATCCAACATCCACCATCCACCATCCACCCCTCCGTCGCCTGTCCGTCTGTTTGCCCACTCCTGCACTCACACGCCCACATACCCCCACCACCATATCTGTCTCCGTTTAATTCCCCCTCTGGTCTTGTAAATGCAACTCATACAGTGTAAGTTATGACTGGGCTCAATCAACCTTTGCAACCCCCTGAGACAGAAGGATCATTGCGTATGTGTGTGTGTGTGTGTGTGTGTGTGTGTGTGTGTGTCAGAGAGAGAGAGAGAGAGAGAGAGAGAGAGAGAGAGAGAGATGACGCTGGATCCTCTCCCTTAGAAGATAATAACAGACCATCTTCAGCCGTCTGGAGAAATGTGAGCTTGTGTTGGCAGAGCAGATGACGATGGAGATCGGGTTAGAGGGCAGATGGTGGGTTCTTAAGGAGTTTAACGTAAGGGCCTTCGGCATGTGGGTAAACCTCCTGGCGTAGTGCGGGGGAGTGTCAGAGGGCATTAGAGGAAGAGAGTGCATAGGGTCTGGGTCTCAGATGTGGGCCCTGCGGTACCCCTGCCTTTCCGGCTGGGAGATGGAAACCTCTCCTCCCCTGACGGGCTTCTGTGCAGCAGACACTGTTCAGACAAACCACTGGGGTGGATCGCTCTATGTCGGTGTGTGTGTGTGTGTGTGTGTGTCGTTGTGTGAACTGCACATGTGAGTAACTGTGGTCATGATTATTGATGTGACTGATGTGACTGATGTGACTGTGACTCACGCTGTGTGTGTGTGTGTGTGTGTATACCAGTGAACTGTGAACCAGTTTTAGATCTTTTTTAGGACATTTCTGCGAAGTGAGGTCATCTTGGCCGGTCCTCACTTCTTCAGGGGGGCTAGTTTAGAGTTAGGACTAGAATTAGGATTCGGCTTAGGCAGTGATGTCGTAGTAAAAATAAATCAAAAGGAGTAAAGGTGGGTAAACTATCACCTCAGGTAAGCAATTCATTTATCCTTTTTTTTATCCTCCAAGACCCTATCTATGTAGTTACTATGATGTATGCTATGGATTCACCTCAGAAAATGTAGTTGGGTAAACTATTCCACAAATGAAATGTGGTAAAGGTTAAGGTTAGGCATGTGGAGGTGAGGGTTAAGGTTAGGGTCAGAGGTCAGAGGTCAGGGAATGAATGTAGTCCTAATAATAATCCTAATAAGGATGTGTGTGTGTGTGTGTGTGTGTGTGTGTTATGTATGTGGATTTCAATCTGCTTGTGTGTTTCCGTTCACTGGTCTTTGTTAAAGGAGGTCGTCTCGCTGGCCAACTTTCCTTGGCCCCGCTGCTCCATGCTAACACTTTAGCATACACCAAGTTGGGTGATAGCATTAGCTAGCAGTGGCATCATCCAAAGTAAGAAGACTTACTGCTATTCATATTTTTTACGATTCGTAACTTTAAAAAATAGAATTAATTTCCTTTTTTTTATATTATTTTTATATAATGTTTTGTGTACATTTTACACAAAACTGGGAAATTTTCCCCAAAATCATTTAACATTACTTAGCATTTAGCTTAAGAGCTGCTCATTTTTCCATTTTTGAGATAATACTACTACTACCAAAAAATATATATGTATATATATATATAAAACTAAGCAGGTTCCACCCAGGTCCAGTCAGTGTGTCCTGGTTGCTTTCACAGTAACCCAGTCGAAGCCTCTCTGCTCTCTGGGTCATGACCATGGATAATCATCTCTGTGCACCGGCCCATATGGAGCCCTCATAAATCTTTAATGGCATGCAAGAGGAGGTTAACTGGAGCAAGACAACAAAACACACTAACAAAATGAACTACGGGCTCCGACAGACAAGGTGCCAGGGGGTTATAGTGGTGAGATCTGTTAGAAAATGCTACTTAGCTAATTGTCTACGGCCCTCATAGAGTGTAACAGGGGCTCGTCGGCATTAGCCTGCCAGGGTTGAAGTGTTTTGTGTGGGTGGGTGTGAGTATTTGTGCTTGTGTGTATGTGTCCCATGTTCCTGTTCCTGTTTTAAAGAGGCCATGCCAAGTGTCAAACCCAGGGGTCTCACATCCTCATCCTCATCCTCATCCTCATCCTCAGGCCTGCAGTAGCTAGCTAGCCGTGCTAACAATGTTACATGAATGAAGATCACAGCAAATTGGGATCAGGGTGGGTTTTTTTTGGGAAGGAAGACAATGCTGCAGAGAGAGAGAGAGAGAGAATGAGAGAGAGAGGTTGCAGCCATGAAACAGCAGGTTAGTACTGTCTTTGGATAATCATTTTAAAGTTCACTCTATCACATAAATGCTGGAAAAACAAACATGATGAGGCTGTGACTCGGCAATACCACAACCATCACTCTACCAGGTTCATGTGTCTGTTGTTATTTGACTGTTCATGGAGTGCAGGTTACTAATTCAGCCATAGCCTATGATACAGACACCTCTTATTCAAAGTGATGAGATATAATAGAAACTGCTGCATCGGTCCTCATGTACTGCATTCACTGTAACATTAGAGAGAGAGAGAGAGAGAAGCCAGATACACAAGAAGGAGAAAGAGTGGAAAGGAGGAGAATAAAGCAGAGCATTTCCATATCCCTACACTCCCAATACTCAGCAGTAGTTAATATGGCCCGCCTCCTGTCAAAAAAGTTTGATGGATTGACCTTTGACCCCATTTGATTGATTGACAGCTTGTCATATTTGACAGTTTTGATTGACAGCTTGTCTGACGTCCTTTTGATTGACAGTTTGTCAAAGTTGACAATTTTGATTGACAGCCTGTCAGTAATGTGTCAGCTTTGAATGATGCCCTGTGTGATGTGTCATGTTGTGTCCTTTTAATTATTTAATGATCCTAATGATGAGGTATTTCCGGGTGTGTGGGTGGAAGCGTCATTCATTTGTGCTTTTGATCCTGAAAGGGAGGTATTGACCAACTGAGGGGCATTGGGGGGTGTGACATCTGGAGTGCTATGGGAAAGTGTTTTTGTTTTATGATCCTATTGATCAGAAGCGTATTTTCGACCGGAAGGTTGAAAAAGAAAAAAGAGAAAAAGAAAAAAAAAAAAAAGAGGCGGGATTTTAAAAAAGGTTAAATACGGAGACGGAGACTAATGGCGTCATCATTTGGAAGCTCATTTTGGAAGCAATACCATCCGCTATGGCCGCCTCTCCAACACCCTCACAACCCATCGAGGATCAACCCATGTCGGGTAGCTTGAGCTATCAGAGCCCGGACCCTGAGAACCGATACGATGATGTGCCGGTGGTCGCACCGATTGCGCCCGTCAGAAGAATCAAACCCCGGCGTCTGACTAGCGATGATCCGTGGGTATGTTGCAAGCAGTTGTTCAACAAGAAACTACCGCAAGATGAGACAGCAAGAGGTGATGGATATGAAGGACATGATGATGAAGATAAAGAAAATAAGCCATGGCTGTGTGGACATGATGAATATCTAGGCCGACAGAACCTCACATTCCTCAGAGAAGTGGAAGAAGATATGAACGGGATCGACGTTGCTGAGCAAACAGGTCAAGCGAAGACAGATGTTGGAGGGCCTGCTCAAGACTTGTCCCCGCGTCTACCTTCAGAGGCTGTAGATCTTTTAAAGGCCACTACATGCATATGTATCGAAAAGCTTCTTAATACAAAGCTGGAGCAAGACTGTTGGGGTTGTCAAACAAACCACCCTAGCCAAAGAAGGCATACCTGTGTATATGGAGTACCAGCCTATTACTTTACTGACAAAGTATGTGATAAGCTATTTACAAAGTCTTTCTTAGAAATATTAATACAAGTTTTAGGGCGCACTCTGAATATATATACAACACCTGACAAGATTCTTGGTGTGGCTGAAACAGTGGCTGTCGAGCTACAAGCAGAGAGCGACATTGACAAGAAACTGGTTGAGATAAAAGAAAAACTCATCACCCCTGCCAACGAATCTAACATCTTTGAAGCTGTACAGAGCTGGGTGGTGTCCTTCTAGAGAATTGAATGAACGACACGACGAATACAGATGACTGTGACAACAAACCATATATCTATTTTTATTATTTTTTATTTCAATAATCATGTATGGGGTATCGATATTGTGAATAAGATTGGGCGTCTATGTATCTATTTGTACATGTATGTTGATGTATGAGAAAAAACCCAAAACTTGTAAAAAAAAAGGGAACCCCCATTCCAAAAACAAAAAGACGGGTTTGTTCCCATTCTTTTCTTTGGGTTTAGGGGCATCAAATGGATATTCCCTTAGAGAAAATTTTTTTGGGGGCCCCTGAAACCCCCGGGGGTCATTTGGGGGTATTAGAAAATTACACACCGCTGTAAAAGGAAAATATCGGCGGACTCCACCTCTACAAGAAAATAAAAAAGGGGTTTATTTAAACAAGATGCTTTTACTTTTAAATTGCCCCCGTTTTCAAAAAAAATTTAAGGGGAAATTTGGGTTTAGTTAAACGGGATGGTTGGACAGTTTCAGGAGACTTGGTGGAAAGGGGTTTGTTTCAGTTTGAAAAACATGGTGTGCGTTTTTATTTTGACATTTCATCGACGTCTTTTAAAAAAAACGCTTGGGTTTCGCTGTTTGATTTAAGACCGGGAATAATTTTGCCCAAAGGCCCTTTTGTAAACATTCAAAAACCCAAAAGGGCCCGTGTCCCCAAAAGGAAACTACAAACGGGACCCCGGGAAAAAAGGAATTTTAAAAAAGCCCTTTTTCCCAAGGCTGAGGGAAAAATTTATAATTTTAAAGGGGATTTTTTCAACGTCAAACGAGCCCAAAAGGTTTATTTTGGGGTTGGAAGCTTAAAACAGGATCAAAAAAATTGTATTTTGGAAAGATATTTAACGGGGGTTTAAAATTCCCACACCCTTTAGGGTAGATAAACTGCTGGTTTAGGGGGTGTTGGCAAACCCCAACGCTTTTCATAATCGACCCAAAAATGTCCCCTGTTTCAAGTAAAATCAAGACAATGAGAAAGGGGGTTTTTTTAACAATCTATACAAAACAAAGCCCGTTTAACCTTTTTGAATTTAAGTTTGATCTGGGGCCCACCGTTGGGAATTTCAAAGCTTCGAGGGGGCCTTTTCAAAAAGGGGATTGAAAAGTTTTTACGATGAATTTTTACAAAAAACACAGCTTTTTTGCACCCCGACCCCCCGTCTTTATTTTTAAAAGACAGGCAGGAGATGTGTTCAGGGTTTTAATTTTTTGAGAAAGGTTGCAAAAAGTAATCATCGGAAAAAAACAAAAGTGTTTAATAGAAAAGATATTGGTAAAAAAAGACGGGGGGCGTGGGAAAAATGTTGCTGGTTAAATGGTTTGGAGGGCCCTGAAAAAAATTAAATCCGGGGTTTTCAGAGAGTCCTATCTAATGTTTAAAAACACATAAACATCATTCTACATTGTGCGAGTAGGTGTAAGCACCAAATCGTAATATGGCCAACAAAGGGTTTTTTTTTGTGACTTTACCCAGAAATTTTGTCTCTTCAGTTTACCCCCAGAAAAAGATAGGGAAATTTTATAGAAAAAAAATTAGCTAAGACTAAAATTAAAGGGAAATGGTATGAAGTGGGGGTATGAAGTTCAATCCCCCGGGCACAGGGAACAGTTTTTCAGGGCATGAGGCCAAAGCGGTAGGGATCGTTTTTAAAAACGAAAAGTTTAGACACTATATTATACCAGGGGGACATTATGACGGTAAAACCGGGAAACCCTAGAAAAATTTTTAAAAAAAGGGGCTTTTTACTTCCTTAAAATACCCGGAGGGGCTTTTTGGGGGAATTAAGGATTAAAAATTACTTTTTTTTAAATGGGGGCCCCCAGCATTTAGAAACCCCCTTTTTGGGTGGGCCCCTTTTTACGGGGAAAACCAAAATTTTAAAAAGGCCCCCAAAAAATTTGATTTTGGGGGGAAAACGGGGCCTCTTAAATTCTTGGGAATTCCCCAAAAAACCCCCCCCGGAAAAATTCCCCCTTTTCCTTTGGGCTAAGACGCCTGGTAAGCCGGGTTTTAAAACCCGGAAAAAATTTTTAAAAAGCAAAACCCCACCGGCCTTGGGATTTTTTCCATTTTTAAAAAAGGTTTTTGGTTTAAACAAAAAAGGTTTATTTTTCCCCAAAAAACCCCCCCAAGAAAAATAAAGGGTTGGGGGGATTATCAAAGTTAAGGTTGGGGGAAAAAAGCCAAAGTTTCCAAAACTCCCCAAACCAAAACGGAAGGTTTTTTAATTTTATTTTTCAAGACAAGGGTTTAAGATAATTCCCCTTTTTTGGGGTTTGAAAAACCAATGGCCCTTTAAAAAACCCACATAATCAAAAAAGAACCGCCCTTTCCCACCAGGGGAAAAAGGGGCCCTTCTAAATTTTAATTTTCCAAGACAAGATATAACTTTTTAAAAAATTTTGTGCCTAGGTTAAAATCACCGAAATTATTTAAAATAACCCTTGGAAAGGTAGGGGATAACCCCCCCCCCCCCCCCCCCCCCCCGGGCCATACCGGGTAAACATTTGGGGGGTTTGTTCCGCGGGTCTTTTAAATCCTACCCTTTTAAAAAGGCCAAAAGGGGTTTGCTAAAAACAACTTTAGCCCCAAAACATGCGGAAATTTTTTAAATAGTCCCCGCCAAAAGGAACAAAATTCAAAATTTTAGGGGGTGGAGGGCCCCTAAAAAGACCTTAAATTTCCCCCCACCAGTAAAGTGGGCGGGCCCTTTAAAAAAAGCCGCCAAAAAATTTAAATGAAGGGGTTTATTTAAAATTAAATTCAAAGAAAAAAAAAGGGATTTTTTAATTTCATTAAAAATGGGTTTAAAAAATGCCCTTGGAATGTTAAAGGTTTTGAGACATTCAATTTGGCCCAGCCAAAGGAAATTGAAAAAACCCAAATCAAAAACCCCCGGTCGGCCATTTAAAAACTTTTAATTTCCATACCGGCGGACCAAGATTTTTTTAAAAAAAATTTTTTTTGGGGGTTTTAAATCTAAAATTTACCATTTAAGGTTTTGGTTGAAACAAACCAATTCAAGGGGACACTTTTCCCCCCCCTTCGATTTAAACCATTTGATTAAAGATTTCCCAAAAAGTTTTTAAATTTATACCGACGGGGCAAAAAATTTATCCGGTCAAACCTTTCCAACCCAATTTTAAAAAAGGGGGTTTTTTTCTTTATCCCGGCCGGAGATTTTCAAAAAAATTGGGGGAAAAAAGGGGGACAGTTGAAAGGACCGGGGTCAGCCATCGACCCTTTTGAAAATTTTTTTGCAAAAAATTTAAAAACATTGTTTTTTTAAAATTTCTTGACCAAGGGGGGTTTTTTGGAAAACCAGTTTCAGGGAATCAAAAAGGAAAATTGGTTCCCCTTGGGCTTAGAAAAATTTTTCGGGTTGAACCTTTTAAAAGGGGGGAACCAAAAAAAGCTTTTAAATCTAATCAAACCCCCAAATGGGAAAAGGTCTTTTTTAAAACTACTAATTACCCCGGGTAAGTTTTGAACCCCAAAAACAATTTTTTTTTGGGTAGAAAAATTTTTCCAAAAGGGCTTTTTTTGGGAAGGTGTTTGCCTTTGTTTCAGATTCCCTAGTTTTTAAAGAGGGGCCCGAAAATTTTTCCCGTTTTAAAACTCAAACACCCGGAGGGTTTTTCCTTAACGGAAAAGGGGGGCATTAATCCCATCACCAGCCCGGTAGAGAGGTTACTTTTTTTGTTTTTTTGGGGTAAAAAAACAGGGCTTTGGCCCCATAAATTTTTCCAACACAGAACTGGAAATGTTTTTTTAAATTTCAGGGTTTCAGAAAAAATTGGACCAAGGGGAAAACCCTTGTTGTTTTTTATTTAAATTATCGAAATTCCTACCAAAAGTATTAAAAAAAAGTAAGTGATAATTTCCTGGTAACATATGGTTTTAAAAAAAATTTGAAAACCGGGATTTGGCCTTATTGTTACCTTTACGATTTAAAAATACTGTATAACAAAAAGGCATTTTTCCTAGTTTGGGTTAATAAAAATTTCAAGCCCGTTAAATGGAGGTTATTTTTTTTTTAAAACCCCCTTGGGTTTTTGGGCCCATATGTTTTTTCCCCCATTGGGAAATTTTTTTTTTTTAAAAACCCCCAATAAAAAAATACCAAAAAATTTTTTAATATTTTTTTTTTAAATAAAAAAATTCCAAAAAATTTTTAAAAAAGATAAAGGAAAAACCATTTGAAAAAGCTTTTCAAATTTTTAAAAGGAAAATTCAGTTAGGTACCCATTTTTTTTAACAGAGTTAGTGAAAAGTTTGAAATTTGTTTAAAGATATTTGTAGGGAGAAAAAAACGGGACCCATGGTAAAAAGGCATATTTTTTTTTACCCTGAAAAGTTTTATTTGAATAAAAATTAAAAAAACTTATTTTTTTAAATAAGTTTTAAAAAATTAATCCTAAAAGGTTGGAAAAAAAAACATTTAACATTTGGGGAAATTAAAATTTTAACCAAAAAATAAATGTGGCCCCTTAACCAACCCCCCTTAACATAAGTTCATTGCCTTTTCCTGTAAAACCAATTTTTGGGAAAAAATTTTGGGGGAATTTTAAGCATAAAAAGGTTTGTTTAAACATTTTGCTTTTGGGGTTTTGGGGTTTTTAGAATTAAAAGGGGCCCCTTTTTGCTTTGCTAATTTTTAAATTAATAAACCCAAACCCCTCAAAAGGGAAAAATTTTTTTAAAAATTTGAAGGGGTTTGGACCATTTTTCAACTTAAAGGGTGCCCCCTTTTAAAAATTTAAACAATAATTTCCTGCCGCTAAAAAAAAATTTTTCCGGAACCCTCATCAACCCTTGAGGGGTTTCAATTTTCCCCTGTTTTTGGGGTTGGGAACCCCCTAAAAGGCCGCACCCCGTTTTTCTTTATCTAAACCAAACAACAAGAAAGCCTTCGAGGAAAACCCCGGCCCCGCCCACATCAGCCCACATTTTTCTCTTGGCTTTTAATCAAATTTTTAAACCCCGAAAACAGATTTCCCCCCCCTTTTTTTGGGCCCCGTTGTCAAAATTAGTTTTCGCGTGCACGGGTTGTCTTTTTGCTTTCAAACTGGGGTTTTTGGTTTACCAGATACTTTTTTTGGGGTATGTTCCATGCTTTTGGGGCCCAATTAAAAAAACCCTCTTGAAAAAAGTCTGGTGAAAAAGGGGTTAATCCCTGGAAACCTAAAAAAACGGCAAAAAAAAAAAACCCGTTTCCAGTCGTTAATAAACCTCTTCTTTTTTAAAAATTTAAACCCTTCTTATGGGCCCAAGCAGCCCCTGGGGTTCCTTTTCTTTTGTTTTTTAAACCCTTTGTTTACTGCGTTTGGTTAAAAAGGTAACCCCCTTTTTGGCCCCTTTTTAAGGCTATTTCGCATAGTGTTTTTGATAAAATCATCGCTCGGCAGTAGTCAGAAAAACTTTCCTCTTTTAGAAAGGGGGAAAGGCCCTTTATTAAAAAACTTTACCCGGTCTTTTTTTATGAAGCGTGACGTTTTTTTTTGCGGGTCCCCTTGTTTTTTGGCATGTAGAAAACCCGGGTTTTGGGTTCGGGACAACAAACGTTCGGGAGTCTTGGAGAATAAAAATTTTTTTGGCTTTAAAGTCAACAAAAAGGAAATCCGTATGGGATGCTTGTTGCGTCATTAAATGCCTTTTAAAAAATTTTCTTTTTCTTTTTGGGGGAAAACATTTTTTTGGGCCCAGTGACAGATCTGAAATTTGTTCTAGGATTTTTAAAAAAGACAAGATAGTTGGTATTTAAGCTAATTGTCCTCCCTGGTTTTCCCCTTGAAAAATAAGTTCTGCACTGATCCCATACAGCTGAGGTTTCTTTTGGTGTACTTATTTTGGTAAAAACATTCTGGATTTCCCAAAAATTCCGCTAGCATCATTCAAAAGGTCATCAAAAAATGAGCTAATTTTTTTTTTGGGCGGGGGTGGGAGGAGTCGTCGCAGAGAGACGCTGGTTTTTCCCTTTTCCCAACAATTTTTTATGCCCTTTATTTTCAAAAAGATTATCGTCAGGAGGTGCCAACAGAATAAATGTAAACAATGTTGTCAATCTTGTCAAAAATGAGTTTCTCTGTTTTTTCAACAACATTTCTTGAAATTTGTATTTTCCCCCAAATTTTTGGGGAAAACCTCCCAAAAACCCAAAAAAACTAAAAAGGGATGCTGTAGCCGATATCAAAACCTCTCTGCCTCTCGGGGAAATGACTCTAGTATCCATTTGGAAAAGTGTGGTATAATCGGAAAACCCCCTTCGCTTGTTGAAAACCCAATCGCAGCCGTTTCACTACTGTAGCGTTTTTAAGGGCTTAGCCTTTTTTTTAAATCTGGCTGAATGCCCCTTATCTCTGTAGTTATTCCCTCCCCTATAGCCCTGTTTTAGCCAAAAAGTTTTAAACCAGTTTTGCTTAGGTCTGGCGCGGGCAAACTGGGCTTTTTTTGCTTTTTAGAGTAAACCCCTTTACTTTTTTACCCAAATCTGTTTTAAAGTGGCAGTAGGGGGCATTTAGGCCCCTGAGGGAAAAGTAATCGGTAATTTAATCTCCTGCTCGGACCCCACAGTTTTCCCACCCGTCTTTTAAATCCCCTTCTTTTCAAATTCCCAAAATTACAAACCCCAATGGGGGAAAATCCATTCCCCATCACGTGACACAAAGATTATTCCCTACCCGGTTTGTCCCCCCCCGGGTTTTTTTTTAAGACCCTCTTGTAATTTGTCCAAAACTCGTACAGCATGAGTTTTAGCATGGGGGGAGGTGGTCATTGCCCCTACAAACCAAATTTTAAAAACTCTGTCTAGAGGCTTCGCTATTTTTGTTGGCCCCCCTGCACCAGAGCCACAGTTTCAGAGATGAAGCAAAAATGCGTACCAAAACCCTATATTTGGGAAAACCTTTAACTGTACGAATGTTCAGAGTCAGTTACTAGGTCGGGGTTGGTAGCTAGGTCAGTAAGTTTGAAAAAAAAGTCCCCCCAAACTGTTTTAAAAAAGGCTTGTTACGCTTCTGACCGCTTTTATTTAAAAACAAAATTTTTTGGGATCTAGTTGGGAGCCCTCTCTGTCGTTGTAATCCCTTTTTGTACCTGGGTTTTGGGGCCCGCACATTGTCCTTTTTTGGCTTTGGGGGATCCCGAAAACCTCTTGCTTTTCCCCTTTTAAAAAAAGGGTTTTTCCCTATTCTTTAAACCCGAGTGTCTGACTGTTGGGGGAAATTGCCCCTACCCCCGTCAATGGGGCGTTTTTTGTATCCCTTTTTTAAGGCTTTTTGGGAGCTGAATGACACCCATGTGCCTGAGATCGTTCTCTCTTCATTTCTGTGCCGGCATTCAAAAGGTCTGGTTTTAAACTCTTTGGAAAATGTCTGACACAACGGGGAACCCTCAAAATTTTCCCTGACAAACTGTATGGGAGCACGGGGATACAGACCTCTTGGGGGTAGTACAGAAAAACTTGACAAAACCAAATATTTTTCGTTTGACTCAAAATCTCTAAAGATAATCGGGGGATGTCCTAGAGGATATGCTTGCGAGACTGGGCCCCGTGGGGAGGTTTGAGAGATGTGAAGGTTTGTTTAGTACCCGATTTTTTTTTATGGGGGTTTTATGTTGTGTAGTTGTTTATAGGCATTTTGGGTTGACCGCCATATAGAGAAACTTGGGGGTTAAGCCTTTTGGGGGGGTTTTTTAGGTTTCCCTAAACCTTTACAACGCCGTCTGTTTTTTTTTTGTTTTTTCCCCTTCCCCATTGCAAAATAACTACCCCCACCGAGCCATAGTTTTTTTGAGGAAATGAGATTTTTTCACTAAACTCTCTTTTTTATGCGACCAAAATTTGATCCCTGTGACGGATTTTTATGGGCCGGATTGTAGCAAAGAAACACTCCGTGTAAAAAAATCCGCAAATTTTGTAGGCGTTTGCCGGGGTTTGGGTTTAATTAAACCATCTGTAAAAGAAGGACCAAACTGCTTTTTCCCGGATTGGAGCGTGTTGAATCTCTATACCCTGATGGTTTGCTAAAAAAATCAAGCCCCCTGATGGAGACATTGAAAAAAGGTTTGTGCTGTGTTTTCATATGCTCCCTCGTTTGTGAGGCTAAAGTGTCTTCCGGTAAAAATTTTGTTTTGTAGATGGCCATTTCCGCATGATGCCAGTGTTGGTGACTTTAGGGGATCTTTTTCCTGAAAAAACGAATGTTTTTTTCCGAAAGGGCCATAACGCTTTCGTAAAACCCAAAAACATCATTGACACCCCTACGCTAAGTTCTTTCTGGGAAAACAAAAAATCTCATGACCCGGAAAGGTTTTTTATACCCCGGTCATGAATGTGTTTTTTGTTTACCTCCCGACATCTTTCGTATCCATAATGGGCGGGTCTGGGTAAGGGCCTATGTAGGATTCATTTTGCTTTGTATTAAACGGGGTGGGGAAAATACCCCCTTTTTTACATCGTCAAAAAAAAGCGCTGCGGGTGGTTTTTGGGCAATGCATAGGGGGAAAGCAAAAAGAATTAAACCCAACGCTGTTTTTAATGGGTTCGTCGTCATCAGAGCACCTACTTAACGCTATGACCAGTTTAGGTTTTAATGCCCTGTCTTGTTTAAAAAACTCCTTTATAATGTTTGTTGTCGAATCATGAGGGATTGTGGCTACAAAAAGTGTAGTTTTTGTACCGTTCAAAATCTTTTACTGTTGACAAAATTTTTGGGACAATTGAGGGGCCGGGTTTGGGCCAAAAAGGGTTGTCATTTAAATGTTTTTTGCAGCTGGGGAAAAAAATTTTCCCCGTGTCTCCACATGATAGCGAGTTCAAAAAACATAGAAGTTTTAATTTTTTTTTTAGGCGTTCCTCTGGGATTGGCCCGGAGTAGTGGTTTTTGAAAATGTCAGCGGCGGGGGGGTCCGCAGTTTTCTTTCCCCTTTTTTCTCTGAGCATGTGTGGACCCGGGATATTTGCTACCGTCAGCGGCCCTTTTTTGGGGGTTTTTTTGGGACCATTATAATTCCGCCCCAAGTCGCAAAATTTTGGGAAAGTTTGCACGGAGTAAAAACCATGTGTTTGTGAAAAAATTTGGGAAAGTGTTTTAAAAACAAATGTCTGGGTTTCATTTACGGCTACACCTGGCCAAAATTTTATCGTTGGCCGGGGTTTGGGGTGTAAAAAGCCCGTTAGGGCCCTACGTTACAGTTTGGGAAATTTTCCATTTGTGATCCGTAATGAATTGCATGGTTTGTTAAAATGTATTCGCAGAGATGCTTTGCCCCCAAAAAAAACGTGTCTTATTCACCAAAAAGGTGGTAGTGTTCATTGTGTAGATAACAACCATTTTAGTGTCCCGGGGGGGGGCTTGCGCTCGTTTTAAATTAAAAATCCAGCTTTTTGTTGATTTTGGGGTGGTTGGGGTTTTTAGAATTTTCACATTCAGTGGGCCCCTCAAAAAAAAGAACTTTGAAAAACCAATCTTTTGAACAGGTGTTTTTACCCAACTTCTGTGCATTTTCCTTTTGCATAAAACCTTCCTAAAGGGCATTTTTACTAGCCACAATCCCTAAATTTCGTTAAAAATTAAATTTTTGCAATGTATCGTTTTTGCTTGTAACGCACACATTTAGTTAGATGGTGAGCAATACAAGGGAAAGCACAGATTGTTACCTATGTTTTGAGGGCCCGTTTAAAAACAAGGTCTTTTCTTACGTATTTTCTCATCAAAGGTTTGGCTCTTTTTTCAAACGATATCCTCCCCACATTTGTTCCCGGGCGACTGGGAAAAGACAAATTCTAATTCGTCATCCCGTCAGGGTGTGTTTTACTCTGCATCAACCCGTGCTAACTGCTTTAAAAAAAAGTTGCATTTAAATCTCGTAAAAATTTAAAAAAAGGTTTGAACATCGCTAGCGAGAAAAGGGGGGACCACGCAACACTACTTTTAAACCGACTGCCTGAAAGGGCATTTCTGGTACAGTGCGTTATTTACAATTTTGTTTTGCTTTGTCCCCATCAGATTTGGAACCCTTTTTCTAAATTTTCAAGAGATATTTCTTCTCAAATCTATTTGGGTGTCTAACTTCCACAGCATTTTAAAAAATTGGGTTTTTTGTGTTTTTAAAAAGGTCCACTTCCCCCCGTCATCTCTTGAGCCCCATTTTGGTGTTTGGGGCCGGGGTAAGCTATTATGCTTTAAAAAAATGTCCTGGGCTGAATTTGGGGGGTGTTAAATTTACAATAGTCCATGCTCTCTGTGATAGCTGTCATCGTCCTTCCTCCCTTTCCCCCATTTAAACTAAAACAAGCCCCGTTTTCCCGGACTTTTCTGTAAAAAGGGTAGGTGTTTCAACCATCTCACTATATTTTTAGTCGTTTCTGCACCAACTTTATCAACAAGTACCCTTGTGTGGGCCCGTGTTAATTCATCAAAAATTTTTGCGGCAAGTAAACATCTACACTGTTTATCCCCAAACCGGTTTCTAGCCTTTAAAAACCACAGTCTTTTCTCCCCCCCATCATCATCCTTTTATCATCATTAGTGGATTTTGTAATTTCTGGCCCCTTTTTCTGCCCTTTCTACGACCCTTCATGATTTGTACGATCTTTTCATTTGGTTTTTTCAACAGCAAAAAGAAAAAAAAAAAAAAAACAAATTTTTCTTTTTAAAAAACTCTCCCAAAAAAACATTAAAACCCCTAAAAAGCACTTTATGACACGCTGTTGGTATATGCACTACTAAAATCTCCCATTTTGTCGAAGGTTTTATCTCAGCAAAAAAGGGTCTGTGTGTGATGCGCGTTCAGCGAGTTTTGTCTCTTGTTTCCCTTTTTCTTGCTAAACAAATTTTTGGGGGAAAAAATGTTTAGCTGTCTCATAAAATCATCTTATTTTTTTAAAATTTGATTTGGATAATGCCTCTATGCAGGCCCAAATCACGGGTTTGCTCAACACCAAAGGGCATTCTCGATCGCTCACCCTTTTCAGATGACGACGGGTCGGTATGGTGGGTGTTTTCCGGGTCTTGGAAAGGGGCTTTTCTTTTGCTGAAAGTCTGTGTAACCCAAAGTCAAAACGGGTCCCGGGGTGCAATGTCGGGCATCAGTTTCCCGCTTTTTCCGGCCCTGCAGATTTAAAAAATATCCCCGGGGGAGGCGCTCGGGCTCCTCCTAAAAATTACTAAAAAAAAAAAGCAAATTAGATGGTATGTTTAAATTTGTCGTTTATTATTATAAAAGGGGTAATATAGTTTTTTAAAAAATAGGATGTTTCAGATGTTAAATACTATACCGTTTTCAGATCTTGGGTTTTGCCTTTGGTCCTGTTGTTCCCCAGGTTCTCCTCAACCGACGACTTTTTTAAATGGGTTTTTCAATATTGTTCAAGCTTTTTTTAACGCCCCGTTGGGTGTTCAGGGAAAAAAAAAAGAAAGAAAACAATATGGGATTTGCCGTTTAATTTTTTAAAAATTAAATTTTTTAAATTTTTATCAAATACTTACGGGGGTTTTGAGGAAAAACCCTTTCTTTAAGGGGGTGCGCGGTTTTTTCCTAGAAAACCCAAGAAATGCAAAAGGGGCAAAAATGGAAAACGTTTTCACCTCGTTTGAAAATTTTAACTCATTTTTTAAAGGGAAACCTGGTTTTAAAAAAATGCGCCCAATGTAGAAAAAAAACCTAATTTTGTTAGGGGGGTTTTGTCCCGGTACCCAAAAATGGTATCAGATTTTATGGGTTCCCGGTTTATCAATTTATTTTGTGCTTTAGAGGGGAAAAAAAAGAAAAAAAACATAGAAAAACGTGTATAGGCGTTACATATTTTAAAAAAACGTGGTAATGCATCTCAAACTAATAAAAACATGCATAGAAAAACATTGGATTTACCGTGGCTTGTAGGGGGCCCCTGGGAAGATCCCCAAATGTGTTGGGATTCCCCCCTAATCTTCACCCAAAACAAAAAGAAAAACCCTATTTGTATTTAGTTTTTATCCAACTATGGGTATCGGTTGAATAGAATATGACATAGTTAAATAGAATACTTACAGTAAAAAAACAAATTTTTCTTGGTTCGGTGATTCCGCAGCGTTTGGGGCCCTGTCTTGGGGAAAATGGGACCGTGCAGCGTCTATTTCAACGTGGGATGCGCTAGGTGGTTAAAACCCTTTCATCGGCTCCGTGGGGCCTTATATCCCATAAGACGACTCCCCACAATTCAGAATTGCGCAAATTTAAAATTTTGCGCTCCAAAAAAGTCCGTGTGATCTGGGCGGTTCCCCAATTTCTATTAAAACCAGATTTTTGGGGTCTGCCCCCCCCTTGCGCACAAAACCAGACTTAGACCCCCCCCAGCGTCGCAATTTTTTTCGGACAAATACACTTCTTTTTTCACTCAGAAATAGTTTTCCTAATAGGTGATTAAAAAAATTTTTAAAAAACATTTTTCGTGACGCCTTCCCATCCCCCCCGGACTTTTCCCCATCAAATGTCAATAACTATTGGGGTGGTCCTAAGGGATCATTTAGGCCCCTCGTTTGATGGTCGGCCGTATCGAGGGGCGTGCGTGGGGTGTGTGTGTGTGTTTTGTGTGTGTTGGTGTTGTTTGTTCTTTTTGTTGGGGGCGCAATATGTGACAAAATTTATTATAAACCACCCAAACCTTGTTTAATGTGCTATCTTTTCACATTAGTTTTTTATGTTGTTGGGTTTTGTCCAAACCTTTTAAAAAAAAAGCCCCCCTCTTTATATTAGTCTAATTTAGATGTTTCCCAATATAATTGGTTTATTAAACATGGCCCAAAAAGCCTTCTAATTTCCCAATTGTTTTGTTCAACAGCGATATAAAGATTGATTTGTCTTTGGGACAATTTCATTATTTAAATAAAGAAAAAAATCAGGGTTAAACCCCCCCAAAGACCCGATTTGCCCCTAGAAAAATAAAACTTCCTTAAGGATTAAAAAAACAAAATTTCAGCTCCCCTTTTTCCTTGCTTGACAAAGTGGTCAGTTAATGAGTTTAAAACAAAAAAAATTTTTTCCCATAGCACTCCAGATGTACCCCCAGATCCCCGTTGTCCCCTTTTTTGACACTGATCAGTTAATGAACATAAAACTAAAAAAAGACCATAGTGCCCCTGGCAACACCCAGATCACCATTGACCATTGATTGACACTGATCAATAGACTTCCTTAAGGATTATAAAACAAAAAACAGTCTCATGTGACATCCCACCATCCCGAAGAAGCACATCTGACATAGATCAACACACTTCTGAACAACGGGAGCATAAAACTAAAACAGACCATAGTGTCCCTTGTGACACACAGCTCCCATTGTTTGAACCTGGTCAGTTAATGAGAATAAAACTAAAACACATTCCCATAGCCCTCCAGATGTCACACACCCCCCAATGCCCCTCAGTTGGTCAATACCCCCCTTTCAGGATCAAAAGAGCTATTGAATGACACATCCACCCACATCCTCGGGAATATCTCCTCATTAGGGTCATTCAATAATTAAAAGGTCTCAGATTTCCCCATTGTCCATTTAAACTAAAACACTTTCCCATAGCACTCCAGATGTCATACAACCCCCAATGCCCCTCAGTTGGTCAATACCTCCCTTTCAGGATCAAAAGCACAAATGAATGACGCTTCCACCCACACACCCGGAAATACCTCATCATTAGGATCATTAAATAATTAAAAGGACACAACATGACACATCACACAGGGCATCATTCAAAGCTGACACATTACTGACAGGCTGTCAATCAAAATTGTCAACTTTGACAAACTGTCAATCAAAAGGACGTCAGACAAGCTGTCAATCAAAACTGTCAAATATGACAAGCTGTCAATCAATCAAATGGGGTCAAAGGTCAATCCATCAAACTTTTTTGACAGGAGGCGGGCCATATTAACTACTCTCAGCATGTCTTGACTTGTGAAGACAGGCCAAAGTTTTGAAGAATTCTCTCATTCACTTGGCTGGAAGTAAGTTGAATTTGGCCCACCGTTGGTAACAAAAGAAGAGGAAAAAACTTTGGGCCCGCATGGTGTGGCTCTGCGTCAGGCGGCCGGCGAGCTACTTCCTGTTGACCTCCGGGTGCTGCCCTGCGAAGGTCATGTTGTGGGCGACGCCCTTGTTCTGCCATGCCAAAGGGACGGACCGCCCAGAAAACCGCCAACCACCGAGACGGAGAAACAGACCCAGCTATTATAAACACAATCATGGTTATTATCATGCCACTGCGATTCCCGTCCTGTCGTGTTCAAAGGCTTACATTTGTTTGATCAAAGTACCTCTCTCTGTCTCGTTCCTGCTCTCTCTCCGTTTCTCTTTTCAAACTTCCGCTCAATCTTTCAATTTTCCCTCACCTTGTGCAAATCACCACCTGCTGCTGCAGGCAGCCGGGTGACCTGGCATGCAAAGCGACTGAGCCAGCTGCGGCGTCGCGATCCGCGATGGTGTCCGCGGCGGCGTCGGTGGCCGTGACTAGCACCCACCCTTCAGAGGTGACAAAGCATGACGGACGTGATAGTTATGTAAAGCATCGGTGTGGTGAGAAGAAGAGGCATCCCCAAACAAAAGTGGTGTCAGGTTGAGTGTTCGGTCCCTGCAACCGTCAAGGCAGCCCCCGTGAGACAGCATGGAATTAAGCTGTCAAGCAGCTGCCCGCTCTGCCACTCCGAGGCTGCGACTTCGATCCGGAGGCTGTGCGCAACTGTCGAGTGCGAAAGGAGATAAACAGCGTTGAGGTGGGAGAGTCCATTCGGAGTTCTTGTTCTTGTCACGCGGCCAGAATTGTGGTTTGTGAGGTTTTTGTTGCTCAAAGGTCAGTCAGGACCAATCAGGGTTGCTTTCTGAATGAGCTACGACATGTTGGTTTTGGACGGCGCTGCGAAGCCTCGTCACATCTCCATGTATTCATGCACTCTTCTCTTCGTCTCGAGGGGTTTAGATTCTTCTCCAACTTTCTTCCTCCTCTCTCTCAGCCTCACCCCCTCTCTCCTCTCCCCCCTCCCTCCCTTATGTATGAGCTCTGTTCCCCGGCCTTCTTGTGTACCTTGACATTTTGCGTATGCATGAGGAGACCCTCTGCAGTCATTGGCGAATGACATTCTCTCTCAGCTTGGCGAGTCCACTCAGCGGCAGTCAGAGCCCATCAGCTGGAAAACACTCCAGGGCAAGAGGGGTAAATCAAATAGTCTGAGAGCAGTAATGAAATACCATAGAGCCCTGTGTTTGTCTTTGAATTCTATTAACTCTCACACAAACAATTGTTTTCATTATCAAAACTCAATTTAATTCACAGGGAATGGGATTTTAAAATACGTTCCAAGGCCCCGGGGAGGAAACAGCACATGCATGGGAAAATTACACAAAATATGACTTTTTGCGCTGGATTTCTATAATGAGTTGAAATCAAAATAGAGTGTTGTCCGCTTTGGGCTTGTTGACAATAAGAGCGGAAGCATTGCTGTTCCCAAACAGTGCTCTTTGGCGGGTGTATTGTTTCTGTCTTTTATGGAGAGCAGAAAAAAAAACGGAGGCTTCGGTTTGATTTTTTTGGTTCAAGCTCAAAGCCGTGATGCCTTCTCGCCGCTGTATTTCCCTTTTTAAACATACTATTAATAAAGACTTGGACATAGTATGATGTTATTCTTTCTTTGATTCAAACATGTAACATGTTCCAAACATCACGCCAGTGATTGCTGGGGTGTTTTGCAAAAATCTCCCCAGACTGAGTTTCAAAGCAACCATGTATTTTTGTGGTGTCGCTTGCAGTTCTGAGTTTTGAGAAGCGTAACCAAGAACATAACGGGAGGATATTGAATTGCTACTGTGTGAGACATGACCTGTCCGGCGAACTTTGCTGCTTTTTATACTCTAGTTATGTTTGGTCCAGGGCCACTGAGGCCTGTGCTCTAGTGCGGTAGAGGAATGGCAACCACTTTAAATAAATGGAGAGTAATTTCACTGCCGAGCTCCGGGGTCTGGTTGGTATCCAGCTGCAGCAGTTTGTGGCCGAAGGGGCAAATTGTCGCCTTTCCTCCATGCAGGAAACGCCCACAGACAGGACTGGCTGGCGAGGCCAAGCAAGTGGACATGGCTAAGTGGACAGAACTAACATTTGGACAAGGGAAACGAGTAGACACAGCTAAGTGGACAGTAAACAAAGGAACAAGGCCAGTAGTGGCCAGAGCTAAGAAGCCATGACTGGGGAAACGTGCAACGGGCGGGAGGTGGTGGTGGATTGAAAGACTATGGAAATAAACGTCCATTAGCTGAACTGGCGATTCATTGACGTGTATTCTGCTGAATCAAACCTTTGAGTTCACTCAACTTAAACAGTTAAGATACATAATGGACCCTCCTTTAGTAGCGCACAGGAACATCTTACTCCACCGTTTTCACAAACAACCATTGTCCCTCAAGCCGTGGAGCCAATGATATCCCGTTGCAATGCGAGGCTCTTTGAAAGAGGCTTGAACTCAAAAGGGATGAAACCCAAGACGCCGAGAGGCCCTGATTTAGTTGTCTGTCCTGTGTCGGAGGTGAATACAGCTCCCCGAGGTGAAAACAAACGGACCGGGCCTGCAGCAGCCTACGTGGCACCAGCCCACGACCAACGCCAACCGAGGGGCGGTCACACTCGGCCGATGCCATGAAACAGGATCCGCTGGCCCTCAATAGATCCTCCGTAATGGATCCCCTTCCCAGGGAGGGCAGTGGGATGCCCCCTGTCTTTTACCAGAGCCATCTGGTTCCCAGTAATGCTGCTCTTCCCACCGCCACACAAACCACAGTGAAAAAGGATCGTTTTCACAGTCAAGATCAGGAACTGGAGACGGGGCTGGTTAAAAGGGGTCTGACTGTTGAACGCTGTGGTCCCCTCTGTAGCGCCCTATTGTGCTGTTGTTATTGTGTCCTTGGGAGTTTGTTTTGTTGCGGTTTATCTGCTGACCTTCTGTGATTTGATACAGCGGTAATGTGTCCGTGCTCTGACTGGCTCAACAAGGGAGGTTTAAACACGTCGGCGGGGAAATCACGAAGGACGAGGAGAACAATCCAGCAGCGGAGACGCTTTCGTGATAATGATCTAAATCGCTGATTCAAAGACCAGCATGTATTAGGAAAGTGTAGCGAGAGAGAAAGGTGAAATGTCTTGAGTGGTGTGTAACCGCAGTAAAAAAAAAAAAAAGCTTTTCTCCGCAGTGGAATGGGATTAAAAGTGTAAGAAATCTAAACATGCCGAGGAATGCCGAGGCCGGGGGCCAATGCCTCCATCTGTAGTTTACAACGACAGACAAAACAAACACACTGGGGCCTTTGGTGATGTGCTCGCCACTCGCTCCCAACGAGCACGCCGGAGATTCATCAGATGCAGATGGGAGCATGTTTATGCTGCACACATGGAGTCTGTTAATCCACCACTGCAAGCAAGAAGTAAAAGTTGCAGGGTGCTTGGACCTCAGAATTCAATACAGGTCTATGCATTCCCCTCCCCCCCCCCCCCCCCCCCCCCTGTCTATCTAATACTCTGCACTGCCCAACGGGTGAGCGAAATCCAATGTCGGTCTGCTTCAGTTACTGAACTCAGAACTCATTGCTCTAATCCCCGCTCAAGACATTTGATCAAATTAAGCCCAATTTCCAGAAACCGCTTTTTTGCCGTTACTGATCTCATGAAAAGAACAATTACCCAAAAGGGCCTCAAAGCTTTTGGATCCCGAACGATTTGACATTTGGCCTCTAGATGACATCCAGTCAGCACGACCCACAAGGCACAGTGTAGTTTGGTCTAGTTGCCTAGTGATAAAAACACAGAAGTGAAGAAGGTGAGATAAAGAAACAATATATATCTAGCTCTTCGTCTCTCTCTTGAACTGCCAAGCTGACTGAAGTAACATTGGGTGTAATGGGTCGACCCGTTCCAAGGGATTTGGCTTACTAAGTTTAATATGTTCCCTTTGTACTACATATCTAACACAATATAGTTGTTCTAAAGATGTGGAACAGATGATGAGTCCAATATTTACTTACTCCAGATGGTTGGTCTGAAAGCAGCCGGTGAGCTAGGGGAAACTGTTGGGGTTGGTTCTCTGATAAAAGCCATTCAACCATCAGGAACCATCAGGTCGTAATATGAACTCTTTCATATTTTTGACTTTTTTTTAGCATGAAACAACGTGATCTGTTGAGGTAAAAAAAATATATGGTACCAGATTACATCTATTGGTATTACAGCAATGAGACTCACTGACGACGAGTTACTACGAAGAAGGATCAGAGTCCAAGCAGTGTGCAGTCAACTGATGTCACATTGCATGATTTCTGGGTCCTCAAAAGTCAATCACACGTGCAGTGCAGCGTTAAAAATATCAATATCAATAATAAATCACATGTATTTTGATGTCTTCCATCTTTAAAACTCTCTCAACTCTCACTGCGTTGCATGCAAGTCGATGACGCGCCATCGATGACGATGTCTGTCAAGATCAAACAGGTGAAAAAGCCTGATGTTTCCTGTCTCCTTTGATTTAAAGCAGCATTGTTTTTGCACTAGCAGGGCAGGTCACACAGCACCACCCTCCTCCCCCCTCGGCCCAAGCCCTCTATTTATCTGAGTCAGACATCATCTTCCCTGGGCCCTGTAATCAAGCAGGACCTCGGAGAGAGAGAAAGAAGAGAACAGAGGTGGTGGTGGTGGTGGAGGGGGGGGTTCTGTAATGGCTGCACACAAGCCCCTGAACCAGCACCGACCAAACCAAACCACATATAATCAACATTCCTCACATGCCAGCTAACCTGAGCACAAACAGGACGATCGAAAACAGGTGTCTTTAGCAACCGCCCCCCCCCTTCCTCCCCCCTCTCTCTCTCTCTCTCTCTCTCTCTCTCCACAGTTCACCTTTCTGTGAGGTGTGCTAGCGATCAGGGCTACGCTTTGATGTTAGCTAAAGGTGGCTTAACATGGGGAGCTAAGGGCCCTGCACACGAGGTCCATCACTACAGACCGGGTTGTTATCGTTGGAGCAACATGAAAGGTGAAAATCATCCCATGAGACAGGAGAGAGGAGAGGAGGGGATCGACTGGGTGTTCTCACACGTGCACGTACATGCACATGCATGCACATGCTCATGCACATGCACACACACATGCACATATTCACTCAGTGGGCGGACATCTACTCTGGAATTACAGTATAGTGAGGAGTGGGTGAGAATGGCACCGCCACAATGACACAAGCCCTACCACTGAGGGAACAAAGGAGCCTGTGTGTATGTTTATGAGTGTGTGTGTGTTTTTGTGTGTCTGCATGTATGTGTGTGTGTGTGTGTGTGTGTGTGCGCGCCGTCTTTCCTCCACATCGGATCCATCTTAAAATACTGCGGCTGCTCTACTGATGAAAATTGCTCCCTTTCATTCTTACTTTAAGTGCGTTGGGGGAAGTAAGGGTATGAGGAGGGGGGGGGGGAGGCTGGAATGATGTGGGCAGGATTGAAGATTAATGCATGTCTCGTCACTGCATCTGTTTATCGGGGGCATCTGACAGCGCTAGTTGACAAAGAGATCGTTTTACCATCCATTTAGAGGGAAAACAAAAAGAGGAGCGGCCCGAGCTGGAGACACCCCCATGCAACAGCGAGCCGCCATGTCCTGTATCACGAGCCGTAGATCCTCCGGTTAGCAAAGCCCCAACGCTACGAGGAACCCATATGGGGATGTGTTCTTTCCCTCCAGAAGACACGCATTAGCAAGACTTGTTTCCCCCCTCTTATGCCCTGCATCGGTTGTTTGTTTGGTGGCATAGGGGCCCAGCGCGCAGCTGCGCCACAGAGCTCCTCTGGAATGGGATTCGGAGCTCCGTAGCGCAACGCCCCTGGTGCTGCAGACACTACCTCTGTGTTTGCTGGCCCTCTGGAACAATGGGGGACGGGAAATAAACCCAAAGTGTTCTTCATTACAACGTTAGAGCCCAGGAAGAGGCTGGCCAGCAATCTGGGATCAGAGAAAAGTCCTCTGTCCTCTGACTCATCCTGGTTTTCTCTTCCTGGATCTGCTGCTTTCTCTCCTCTCTTTTTTCTTTTCTGCTTTTTTTCACTTTCAATGCCAATCCTTCTATCTTTCCCTCTATCTTTCCCTCTATCTTTCCTCTATCTTTCCCTCTATCTTTCCTTCTATCTTTCCTCTATCTTTCCCTCTATTTTTCCCTCTATCTTTCCCTCTATCTTTCCTCTATCTTTCCTTCTATCTTTCCTTCTATCTTCCCTCTATCTTTCCTCTATCTTTCCCTCTATCTTTCCTCTATCTTTCCCTCTATCTTTCCTCAATCTTTCCCTCTATCTTCCTTCTATCTTTCCTTCTATCTTCCCCTCTATCTTCCCTCTATCTTTCCTCTATTTTCCCTCTATCTTTCCCTCTATCTTTCCTCTATCTTTCCCTCTATCTTTCCCTCTCTCTTTCCTTCTATCTTTCCCTCTATTTTTCCTCTATCTTTCCTTCTATCTTTCCCTCTATCTTTCCTCTATCTTTCCTTCTATCTTCCCCTCTATCTTTCCCTCTATCTTTCCCTCTGTTTCCCTCTCTCTTTCCCTCTCTCTTTCCTTCTATCTTTCCCTCTATCTTTCCTCTATCTTTCCCTCTATCTTTCCCTCTATATTTCCTCTATCTTTCCTTCCATCTTCCCCTCTATCTTTCCTCTATCTTTCCCTCTATCTTTCTTTATATCTTCCCCTCTATCTTTCCTCTATCTTTCCCTCTATCTATCTTTCCCTCTATCTTTCCCTCTATCTTTCCTCTCTTTTCCTCTATCTTTCCTCAATCTTTCCCTCTATCTTTCCCTCTATCTTTCCTCTATCTTTCCTTCTATCTTCCCCTCTATCTTTCCCTCTATCTTCCCCTCTATCTTTCCTCTATCTTTCCTTCTATCTTCCCTCTATCTTTCCCTCTATCTTTCCTCTATCTTTCCCTCTATCTTTCCTTCTATCTTTCCTTCTATCTACTCTAATCTGAAGTTGGGTTTAATTTTGGATGGCTCTGTCCCAAACACACTAATGGTATATGGTGGAAAGCAGTGAACTGAACACCCTCAGCTCATCTCTGCCTCCCCCCCTCTCCCATCCTCACCCCCCACCCCCCACCCCCTTTCTCCTGGCAGCACAGTCTTGTTTACTCTGGTGTCAACGTTGCTTCAGAGCGGGTTCACTGGCATGTGTTGAGTATGTGGGACATTTCCCTTTCTATTTGTTTAACCCCGTAGCCCTGTCTTCTTAGTGTGTGGAGAGGTGTGTGTGATCGTGGGCGATTGTGTGTGTTTGTGCACGTACCTGTGTGTGTGTGTGTGTGTGTGTGTGTGTGTGTGTGTGTGAGAGTAACTGTAGGAGACAAGGACAGCATTAGAGGTGAAGAAGCTTTTAATCATGTTTGGAAATTTGGCCCCCTTCTTTTTGGCAGATGGTCAGAGTGACTTGAGGAAATGGCGAGGAGGTGCCAGGGGGAGGTAATTGAACGCGACACCCGTCCGCCCTGGTGTCAGGTCGGCTGGCACGTCCCGTCGCGTCCACATTTTGCCAGCTGCTTTTCATCCCCAGGGCTTCAGCGAGTCCCTCAACGTCCTTTACGTCATTGACAGAATCTGCAGCCCATCAGTCACTGCCTGAATTTCTGCCAAACAAAACTCAAAATTGTCCCGCCTTGTTCCATCTTCATCCCAAATTACTCTTGGTCCATCTGTGCTGTGTTTTGTCAAATATCATCCCAACTCCCCCCCCCCCCCCCCCCGGTGGGAATTATCGCAAAGGTGCACGCTTTACCCCCTTTGATATATTTGCTGATAGATTGCTCAACATCAATCAAGACCTAACACTTTAATTGAGGGCCAAAGTGCAGCTCAAGGCAAAAACCCTTTCATGCTTTTCATTTTGTGACAGGAAAAACTTCAAACGGAGGTTTTTTTTGGCAGAGTGTGCAGCCCACCACCGGCTCCAGCAGAGTTACATTAGTCTCTTTCCATTACAGAGCTAAATAATAAGGGCCGCACGAGAACGAGAAGCAGCCACGTTTTATAGGTGCTACCCAGCCGCTTTGGCAAGGAGCCCCGTGGGTCTGTGGCTACTGTGGTGCTGAACTGGTTAGTTGGGGGGGGCGGCGGTATTTCGGGACCGAATGAGGCCTTGGTTTATTGCCTGGTTATCTGGGGCCACAACCTCTGACAAAGGGGAAACAACACAGAAATCATTGATAACTCGCTAGTCACGCTCACTCATTTTGTTTGGGCTTGGACTCAACACTGACCCTCCTGAGCGGGGGCGCGTTGAGAAAACCCTCTGCATACTTACAGAGAAGCAGAGAGGAGGTGGTGGTGGCGAGGTGTGGTACAGTAAGCGCCGATTTCCCTCTGAGAAGTCGGCGGCGGCGGCGGCGACTCCTCAGCGACTTCCAGCGGCGTTGAAAGAGCCTCGCTGAATCTCTTCCTACCTGTGGAAAAAATGGATGAGGAACGTCTGCCTGCCATCCTCTGATCGCCTCGCTCTCGGCTCTGAAGTCTGATGGCGGTTTTGATGTGGAAATGGATGCTGCTGGGGGGAAAGAGAAACCAGACTTCTGCAAGAGCCAGCTGTACCCCCTCCCAACTCCTCCAGATTGGAACTCTGTAACCCGCTACATCTGGCCTGGCTTGGCCCGGCCCGGCCCGGCCCTGTTCTTACTACACTGACATTAATGAGCACCACAACAGTAATGGCTACCAGGGCGCTGTGGTGGAGCAACACACTGCGGCGGGAGGTCACATTCAGATGAACTGTTGTGTATTAATAGTCCCGTCTTTCATCTTTTTCTGTTTCTTCTTTTTAAATGTTCTCTGACTGGAAGGTGTCTCCGACCTGGAGGAGCTTTTGGAGTCGTTCTGTGTAATTGCATTATAATGGAAATATTGCTGATTCGCTAAGCCCTGCCTGGCTGTCCCCGGAGCTCCCAAGCATATAATAAAGATGGAAGGAAGCTCTTTATGTCAGCCCTCCGTGAGGAAGCAGTCGTCTGTAATTATCGCCGCTTTTCATCCCTCGTAGCAAACACAACAAATAAGTGCTCTTGTGTGACCTGGCAACGCGTTTCAGAGGAACCGTTTGTTTGTGAGCTTGTTTGTTTGTGTTCTGGAGATCACATGACCACAGCCCCATTCTCTCTCTCTCTCTCTCTCTCTCTCTCTCTCTCTCTCTCTCTCTCTCGCCTCCTCACTCGGAGTATCAAGTGCATTTGAAGTTGCAATGTGGAAGTCATTAGCCACAAATCCCAACAAATATAATAACAGGGCGATTAGTTCTCAACGATCCTCTGCTGTTTCCTTTTTCCCCTGTTGCCGGGGCGGTGCGGTGTTCTGTGAGCGCGAGGCTCGGTCGAGGGCGAGTCCTCCTCCTCCCTTTCCCGGACTTTTTCTATTTGTAGATCTGCATGTATTTTATAGGAGTTTTTTTTTTTCTTTTTTCCCTTCTTTCTGTCTTTCATGCAGTGGTGGTTCTGTTTCCCATCACGGCCTGTGATGAGACCACAAAAAAGCCCAGGCCCATGTGACGAGAGCGCAATGGTTGCTTGGTGACAAGGGAAGGGGTGTGCGGTGGGGGCTGGGGGCTGGGGGGGGGGGTAGAGGGTCTGAGGTGACGACAGACCAATCAGCGGACGAGCTCTCTACCTCCTCTCGGATCCACGCCGCTCCATCTTAAAGTGGGCCGTTCTCCTGGGGCTGATGGATGTGCGGCTGTCCGCAGGGCTTTTAAACGCTCCATTCATCTTTACTATGGCCTCACTTATCTCTGAGTCCTTGCAGATCCGCTACTTCCCATTCCCGCCGCAAGCAAATGGTGCCTTGAAACCACACCACCACCCCCCCACCCCACCACCACCTCCACACCCCCCTCCGGTGGCAAAACGCTGCCATATTTACCATCTCGTCCTGGAACGCCGACTTGGCCGCAGCAGGGCGAGATGATTGCCAACAGCGGCTCGTTTCCAAGCAGCCCGTGTGCAGACAAGCTCCGCTCCGTCCTGAAACTCCAGACTGAAGTTTCCCGAAGGAGGAGAGGAGGACTTTCACAAAGTCATTGGGATCTTTCTGTTTGATACAGTGCGTGGAGAGTCCAGTCATCTCAACCCCCTTTTCTTTTTTTTTCTGAGGAGGAGATATTTGAAGGACGTGAGCTCATTTGGGATGCAGCCGGTTTGCCCGGTCCCTGCCTGATGTTATCCTCGCCGACTGGGGCGGTAACAGTCGCTGATTGCTTTCGGAGAGGAGTGACTCACGATGTGTGCTTCTGTGGGCGCCAAGCTCCGTTGCAGTGTTTCCTGTTCGCTGCAGCGGCGCCCCAGAGCTACAGAGATGTGAATACAATGAAAGTGTATCGTCCTGCCGCCTCCCCGCCCAGAGAATGATCAAAAACCCAGCACAGTTAGTCCATATACCATACTAAACTACAGGACCCCCCTTACAGGAAACACAGCCTGAGCCCACATCCATTACTCATTGTACACATGTGCAGCGTGACAAAGCTGCCGAGTCTGCATTACTTACCTCTGTCCTCTGAGTGTCAGCCCGACAGTGATAACTTGTTTTTTTCCACCAGAGAGGGCGACCCCGTCTCGTAACGCCGTAAAGCCGTACTTCCACTTTTATGAAGTCATGTTCCGCCTCAGCCGGGTCGATTTACGACCTGCTGCCGGTTGATATCCCTCCACGCCGAGGCCGTATTCATTCGCCGAGGGAGAGCCGAGCCATTTACAGACAATAGAGTAGTGCCATCGAACCCGACACCCTGGGCCCGCGCTGGCCAGACGGCAGCAACTACACCACTTTAATTAAAAGCGACTTTAGCTGATACGCTAAGCCAGGAGCTCTTGTTGTACTCTCAACTGAAGTACTAGTGGTATTTTTTGGGTGGGATGGGGGTGGGGGGGTAGATGCAAGATGTGTGTGTGTGTGTGTGTGTGTGTGTGTGTGTGTGAACACCGAAGCTAGCTTTACGAGGGAAATCTATAAGTTTGTGCTGTTAGCGTTGTGTGGCAGGACGGAAAAATCTGGGTATCCAATTACTACACACACGAGGCTTTGATCACTTTCTGCTCATTTGGGCTCCACGGTTCCACATTCATTCACTTTATGAGCGTTTTCTGTAATCTGAGGTTCTGTGATCTGTGAGTTTATCGGCCTCCCACAGACGGGGAAAGCAAATCTATTTGAGTCTGGGTCGGTGAGCCGGCATCGCTGATGCTGCCCAGCTCCTCTAGAGCTGTCTCGCCGCATTGAAACTACAGAAGCATCAGAAGGCTCTGAGACTGAGCGCTTCCCAAAGACCTCTGCAGAGGAGTTGAGGGGAGATGACAGAAAAGGGGGGGAAGAGGAGAGGGGAGGATGGGAGAAGAGAGGGAAGAGGTGAGAGAGAGACTCGCAGCCCAGCTGGCTCACCGAGCGGCGTGATGACTGTCATATTGCAGCGCGTTAGCTCATCCTCAGCCGAGACAGCTCCACCTGATGAAAGGGACCGGCCATTGGCTAACCGGGTACATAGCAACAAGACCCCATGGAGACGAGCCAAACAGAAGAGTGAAAGCCTGTTTGTGTTTGTTTGTGTTTGATTGGCGGGCGCAATACGAGACCGTTGTGATGTTGTTCCGTGTGCTCTTGGGTAACACATGGAAGAGCAGACAAGTTAAAACCGGTGTAAATTTAGAGAATGAAGGATGCATATCTGAGCCTTTTGCTGTGTCTCAACCAAAAAAAAAAGTTGTTCATGTCAAATGTTTAAATAAAAAAAGCCCTTTTTTTGTCGCCTGCTGGTTTCGCTGTGAACACCTGCAGTATGAGTAATCATAGCAGTCCAAGTACGACATTAATATTATTCCATCGTAATGTAATCAAAGGAGGAAGTCGGTCATAGCTGTTAGAGTCTCTTGACGGGAGGCCCCCTGAGGCTCAGTGTGATGAGCTATGATGGCTCATCAGACTCCCATCAGCCATTGTTTATTTGAATTCTCTGTTTCGGAGGAGAAGAAAAGGCTCCGACCATTGTTTTGCCTTGGGAACCAATCTCTCTCTCTCTCTCTCTCTCTCTCTCTCTCTCTCTCTCTCTCCCCCATATGGTTGTCATGCACTTTTCCCTGAAATTCAAGCCATGTTTGCTTTTGCTGTATATCTGCTGCTCTTTTTTTTCCTGAACTCTTGCGGTGACATTAATTGAAACAATGCCGTGTGATTGATCTTGCTTTAACACGCTTGGCCAGAGCTTCAATTAAGACCGGGCAAAGAATACAATTATTCCAAGACTTTCCAAATGCATTAAAACGTTTTAACAATACTAGAGCATTTCACTCCATCACGTTTACCCGGCAGGTCACTCATGCAGCTGCTTATTACATGCCTGTTTAAAACCACTTGCCAAGCTTTTGATTATTATCTGAATCGACCTCATTTTCTCTCTTCCCAGAGTGCTACACTGCCAACGGAGAGGACTACAGGGGCTTCCAAAACCAGACCAGCCTGCAGGGAGGCAAGCCCTGTCTGTACTGGAACGAGACCT
Organism: Hoplostethus atlanticus; assembly: GCA_034670405.1. Lineage (NCBI taxonomy): Eukaryota > Metazoa > Chordata > Actinopteri > Trachichthyiformes > Trachichthyidae > Hoplostethus > Hoplostethus atlanticus. The sequence continues at coordinate 17,757,449 of JAXDDX010000002.1, read as the reverse complement.
TCCAGCACCCCTACAACACCCTCAAGTACCCCAACGGAGAGGGGGGTCTGGGCAGCCACAACTACTGCAGGTGAGTCCTGCCTCTGGAGCTGGAGGTAGACTGCTAGTGTCAAAGTGTAGAAGATGCAGCATGCTGTCAGACCCACCGCTGTCCCTATCTGTCGGGATTTGAATTACAGTACAACTGAGTGTAGAACCTCATCGATGAGGATGAGGATGAGGATGACGGTGCAGTGAAGTGGTGGTGTGAAGGTGCTACCTGCTGCATCTTTAAATGTCAACACATCAGTGTCACATTCATTGTGATTCCTTGGTGTAATTGCCATAAACGTTGGTAACCTCTATCCTCTTAAGACCTCATTTCCCATAAACCCCATTACTTCCTGTGACAAAGAGGATGTTGCTACTTGTCCCCTGTCCCCCTCCCATCCATCGCACCGCGAGCAAGAAGAAGCATGAGAGCTGATAACTGATAAGGTGATTTTTTCCCATCGTTTCACCATCTACCACTGGTAGGAAATGAAAGCTTTAGTTCCTTCGTGCGGGAAGAACAGTTTTCTGTTTTGTCCTTTATTCTGTAAAGCAATACATTACATTACATTACATTACATTCCAGTCATTTAGCAGACGCTTTTATCCAAAGCGACTTACAATGAGTGTATTCAACATAGGTAGGCAAGAAAACTACTAGTCATCAGAAATCATAAGTGCATTTCCTTCCTAAACAAGCAACTAAGAGCAGAACTAGTGCTGAGGTAGAAGTGCAATATGTTAGCAACCTACTTTCCTTAAACAAATGAGACAAATAAGAAAATCAAATAAACAAGAGCTCAGACAAATAATTGACGACAAATACAGGAGATCTCCCTCCAAACCCGACCTGGTGTAGAGCTCTGGTAGAGGCTGCCAGTCTTCTCTGCAATGGTCTCAGTTGTTTACGGTAATTACACTAACGTCCCATAAATAATAACAGCAGCACCTTAAGAACTCTTTGTCTAAGACAGACTGATGTTGATGCGTGACGAAGCTTTCAACTTGCTAGACAACGCCTTCGACTTCCTGAATCATTTAAAGCCTAGACAAAAGTAGGTCCTTGTCATTTTGGCGTTGGGGTTTGAACGCACGGGACCCGCTCAGACATTCAGCCTCTGAATACTTTATTGGTGCCACTCGAACGGGACGTTTAGCGCCGTCGCCACAAGGACCCAGCCACGCTTGAAGAGTTTGTGCAAGCAAATCTCCGTCCCTCACCCCTGGAATGTGAGGGGGGGAGGAGGGGGGGGGGGTACACGGTGGCTTTCTATTGGTCGGTCACGCTCAATGTACGACTGTCAGTGTTGCACGCACGGCTGTCGGACGTTGTGTATTTGTAGAGAGCCGCGCTCCTTTGTGAGTCAATTCAAATTCACTTGAGACTTCCAGAACAGTGGCTTGGCCCAGATCGCCAAGCCATGAGAGACATAGCACCCCCCCCCCCCCCCCCCCCACCACCCCAAAGCCTCTGAAACATTTCTCTAAGTCATGGTTGTAAACTCATAAGGCAACAATGCTTTGAAGTGGCACTGGACGGATTTGTTTTTACTCGGCCTGGACGGGAATTTGGAAGATTTATGAGTCGGATGCATTCGGAGGATCAAGGAAGGCTCTCGCTGCACATTACAAGTGTATTATGTCCAAAAAAGCGATGCAAAACGGACATAATTATTGTTTGGATTTGACTGTTGGTTTTTTTTGCGATTCTCATGCAGTTAGCAGCACTTTCCTCGACTCGCTGACAGCTCGCTGCCTCGTTGCTTCTTGACAAAAGGGATTTCTGTCAATAGACTTCACTTAGGACTGCAGCTAAACCGATTTCAGTCCCTCTCCAGTCTCTCAGACACCCTCAATCTAAGAGTCACTCATCAGCAGTAGTATGGGGACTAAAGTGGCTACTTCACTGTGAATAGATGAGGGATGGCATTTATGGCATGTCTGCATGGGGTCAAGTGTGTGTGTGTGAGAGAGAGAGAGAGAGTATTCCTACCACAGAGAGAGAGAGTGGGAGACCTTTCATCACATGCAATGGCTGATTTGTTTGATCACAGAAAGCTGGCCAGTGGGACGGATTTTTTCCAGCCATTTGGGGAAACTAGCTCGGATGTCTCTGCAGAATTTGGATTGCAAATTTCCTCCTTATTTACATCAAGGGCGTCGTGCAATTCAAATCCTCTTTCCAGAACTCCTGCACACCCCCTCTCTCTAACTCCCTCTCTCTCTCCTCCCCCTGCCCTGCCGCCCGTCTCTCACCTGGGGCTTACATTGTGCGGAAGTCTCTGGATAATGCCTCGGCTCCACAATAGGTGGTAAGTCCTAGACATAGGGGGGAGTTAACAGAATGAAAGAGAGAGAGAGAGAGGGGAGAAGAGGGGGGGAGGGGAGGAGGGGGGTGTGGCCTGTCTGATCCCAGAGCGAGGTTTTATGAGATGACTGCTTAGGCCAAGGCACAGGTGGATATAGCGAGGCCAGGAACCGTTGCATGTCTTTACTTTAACCACGCGGCCTCAAGCACGGACCAGATGTGCAGGGGTTAGCCACATGTGTGTGTGTGTATGCATGTGTGTGTGTGTATGCATGTGTGTGTGTGTGCTCCCTGTGTGTAAGGCTCAAGACAGTGAAGCAGGTGGGGTGGTGGTGAAACCGGGAGAGTTGTCCCCACCCCGCCGTTGGCTGGTTGAGTTGCGAGGAGGGCACCATGGTGGCGCTAGAGAAAGAGCCCTAATAGCCCCCATATTTCATCTTTACAGCGTGCCATAAAATACCCCAGTGAAAACAGGGAGAAATTGAGCAGAGGGGAAATGTCACATTACCCAAAAGGCCGGGGAGAGGGAAGGGGCTCTCATGTCTCGACAGTCAATGTCACATTCCTGATCACCAGTTTAGTTCAGTTCAGGATTCTGTTCATTTCAAATGGAGTCGGAGGAGGAAACGATCTCCCCCGTGATCTTGCTTTTAGTCAGGACCTCTCCTTCATTTCTTCCTTTATTGAATACCTCACCATGTTCACGAGGATATCACACACATGGAACGGGCAGATTTATATTTCATTTATTGTTCCTTCCCATCTGCTGAGACGGGGCTCTGGGCTCTCCTCCAGTCCATTAGTATGAGGGTGTGAAGTGCATGATGGTCCGGCGGGTGGTGGAATAGCTTGGCTGGCCGTTTCCTGGCTGTTTATATGCAGGTGTGTGTGTGTAGAGTCGACTTTATGAGTGTCCGCTATAGCCGCTAATGCTTTCCCCTTACACATATGAGATAATGCCAATGCCAGGGCGAATAGTGTTATTGAATCTCCATGAGGGTTAGGTGCAGATCTGAGGTCAGCCAAGTTGCCCACGACTACAGTGCGACATTTCTGCACATCCGTTATGCCAGAGAAGTGTGCAACAAGTCTATGTACGACATGCATGAACGTCAGAGAGGGAATCACTTCATCCGCTAAGTGCAATGCATGTACAGGAATTTGGTGCATCCAAAATACCCCCCTATCACCGCGTGGTGCAGCGTGGCATGCAGCAGGTTGCATGCTAAGACACCCAAGTCTCTCAGGCTCTGATCTGCTGCAGCATCTCTTCTCCGTCCAGCGCTGCCAGGCAGGGGAAGTTCAGCTTTCATCTTTTTATGTGTCTTCGGAGTTTCGCCGAATGCAGCCGGTCTAGAATCTCACCTAATAACACTCAGAGATTCAAGTCTGAGAAACCCGCTTTCGACCCGGCACACCGACGGCGTGTTATTCCCAGCCTCCTGCGCGCGTTTTCTGCAGTTTGATGTGAATGATTTGGAGGTTTTTACGGCCGCACACACGCCAGCGACTTTAAAGGTGATCATACATTTTCTGATTAAGGTATGTGGAAAACGGTTATTAAAGAAAAGCTTTTGAACAGCAGCCAGCGGAGAACAGCTGTTTTTCTCAGCGTTCAGATGTAAAACCACGCTGCCTTCAAACGCCAGGCCGGAGAGCCTTGTGGCTGTAATTGGCCCGGTGCTGCGAGTGTGTCGGCTCGCTCCCAGCAAAATGAGACAATCAGAGTAATTGTGCCAATTAAGTGTCCAAACATCCTCAGTGATCCACCTCTGGGTATGGGAGTGTTTCAACAAGCTCTTCTGTTACAGATCATCTCTGACGCATGTGGATGTGAATGCACCTACACCCCAAAACACACACACACACACACACACACACACACACACACACACACACACACACACACCAAGCCTTGCTCCGTACTACCAGGTTAGAATTATGGATTTGGGTCCATTCCCTCCTGCTCTTATCTGCACCGCGGCACCTCAGCTAATCTGATACCTTCACACACACACACACACACACACACACACACACACACTCTCAAACACATGCACACACACACACACACACACACACACACACACACACACACACACTGGCACCTTGGGGCAGGATTGACTCTTTTTCACTTTCATAGGGGCTGGCATGTTCACCTTAGCTCCATGGATGATGTTCCTGTGGTTCCACTAAAAGTGTGTGTTTGTGTGCATGAGCGGATGTGTGTGTGTGTGTGTGTGTGTGTGTGTGTGTGTGTGAGAGATGAAACGCTGTTTGTGGTGAGGCTTGGGGCGAGAGAGAGAGAGAGAGAGAGATGGGGTACACCACATCATTTGGTGATCAAAGATGCTGGTGGGTCAGAGATGGGATGGGTGGTCTGGTGACGTGTGTGTTTTTTTTTTTGCGCTGATGGTTGTAATTCACGTCTGCCTCCTCGGGGGGTGATTAGCAGAGTGCAGTAAATTACATAAGTGGCTATGGATGAGTTCTTTGGGAATCTTATTTCAAATAGGGCTATTACGCGTTGACAGGCCTGATGAGTGTGTGTGTGTGTGTGTGTGTGTGTGTGTGTGTGCCCAGCTCCCCCTCTCTAGCCTCGGGCCAAACAAACAGGTGTCTGTCTCCCATCTGGGTGGAGGAACAAACAGATCTGGGCTCAAGATAGGGTGTCCAAACTTCATGGAAACGAGGAGGCCGCTTCGCTGCGTACGTGGGGATGTTTCAGCTTGAGCTCAGAGGAAAAGTCGTGCATGTAGACTAGATGAATTCCAGTCCGGTTAGAAGGAAAGAGAGTGATGAAGCTTCACGAGATATGGAGAGAGAAGTGCTTTCAAGCTACTCGGGTTCACCCAAAGAAAACACCAAAAAAAAAGCAACGCAGCTAAACGACAACTTGGTCAATACCTCGTTATCGCCGTGAAAAGAGAGGAGGAAACTCAGGAAAGCGTTTTTGATAGGAGAAGAAAAGAAATGGAAACGCCCTTCACAATTTCGCCCACAAAAGGTGAAATGGGATAGCGCCCGAGCCCCGGGGGCTTTCTTTTTTTTTTTTTTTTTTTCAGGATGCTACAATAAGATGTGTCAAAAGAGAAGAGAAAAGGTCTCTAGCAATTACAGTCAGGGCTGAAAAAGAACAGCAGTGTCATCTTAGAAGGCCTTTTTTTTTTTGTCGACGGCGGTGTGCATTTCTACCGTTTCACAATAATCCTGAAATAGAACTAAAACTGCTGAAACGGCATCCAGAGGAGCTCCTGCAATAAACTACCGGCTTCCATTTTGATTATCAGCAATTCGGAAGCTGTCGTAAAAAAAAAAAACCGTTATGATTTACAAAGTCGTTGTGTTGTAGTGATTACTCCGCCTGCACAGAGCTCGCAGGCGTTTGTAGTTTTCAGTTTCAACAATTGAATCTGAAAAGAAGAAGCACTGCAGGGCCTGTCAGTTTTATGATGACGGGTGGAGGTTCAAAGAGGCCGTGGCCCCAGACAAAAGCGTTGCCCCCGCCCCCCCCCACCCCATCACCCATCCTTTTTTCAGGTCTGTGTCTGGGCCAGAACAAAGAGATACCCCACCACCACCACCACCACCCATCAAAGAGCCACAGGTCTGGCCCCTGACTGACACGCATGGTCAAGCCTGTAGAGGCTAAAGCAACAAGCGGCTAGCACAGCGCCGAGGGGGCTACTGGGGATGATTGACAGATAATCTCCCTCTGAAATGTTATTGAGTATTGAGCCCTCTGTTGATAACCTCTCTTCATGTTGTTTTTCTCACCCTCATATCCCCCCTCACCCCCAACCCCCCAACTTTTGCCTTTCTCTTTCCATGTCTACAGGAACCCGGACGGGGATGTGCAGCCGTGGTGCTACATCGCCGATCACGAGGATGGGATCTACTGGAGATACTGCGACATCCCTACCTGCCAGAGTAAGAGAATCACATTGCCTCTCTCTCTCTCTCTCTCTCTCTCTCTCTCTCTCTCTCTCTCTCTCTCTCTCTCTCTCTCCCCATTTCCCCCCAGGGGGCCACACATAGGAATAGGCACTAGCCACTTGCATTGCTGTGCTCATCTGCCTGCCTGCTGTGAGCGATCAGCTATTATCATCTGGGGGAAAAAAAGTGCCTCTAATTGCCTCCCGTCACCTCTCCCCCTGCCAAGCCCGGGCCTGCCCTCACTTTAATGTGAGCTGTCAATCAACTGGCTGTGTGTGTTCATGAGTTTCCCTTTGGCTTTTGAGCTTGCATTGACATGTCTTTTTGATGTGACGTGATCATTTGCTTGTTGGTGGAAGCGTTTGTGTGTACATGTATACATGATGTGTGTGTGTGTGTGTGTGTGTGTGTGTGATTGTGTCCAGCGTCCATGTGACTGATGGATCCTGCAGGTTAGGGGGGCACATGGTGTTTGCTTCTGTGTGTCTTCTCCACCGGTTTTTGGCGTGCATTCACAAAGAGCCGCCTGTCTTTCATCCCATCACTTTACTTCCCCACCTCCACCCGTATAATCACCAGCGTTGAAAGCGAGCTCAGGTGGAGATCAGAATCCCTCCAGAGAACGTCCAGATTCATATTGTGGTGGTGTTATAACCCCGTATGGCCCCTGGTACTCCTCATCATTTACTTCAATAGTATTCAAGTGTTCTGACAGTACACCGTAGGAGAACCGCGGAAATCATCTCTGGTGGATTTCTCTGTTCTGTCCACATGCTAACATGCTAACACGTTAGCGTACAGTACGTGCCCATAGGCAACTAGCATCATCTAACGTGAGAAGATAGACAGTAATCCAGTCCGGCATCTCAAGTCGACAGAACTGATTTCAGGGGGATTTGACGGACGACACGCAGAGCCTGGTGATCATTACGCTAGCAAGGCATGAGCGCAGTTTTTTGTGTAATAGTTGCTGGTAAATCCACAATAGACAACAACAGAACCTCCTAATGGTTGGATGTCTGCTTCAAGTGGCTGGTAGAGCACAAGACACAACTAAAGTTTATCAGCATTTTCTTTTCTTCTCTCGGGAATTTAATAATCTGAGGGGATTATTTTCGCTTGGTAGCAGACTTTTCCATCTTCGCGCAGCAAGACAACTTAAGACAGAAGAGCAAACTCAAAGCATCTGTCTGATCGCGGCTGTGTGCATGTGTGTCGCCCAACACCTGATCGGCTTGGCTGAAGACAAAGCCCAACGTCACCTCGCCCAATGAAAACTCAATTTGAGAAGGAATTAACTAAAAAAACAACAAAAAGAAAAACAGTTCCGGGAGATTTTCCACTCTCATCCGGGAGGGCGGGAGATGTCTGCAGAGTTGATGCCGATCCTTTCCGTCACATGATGGATACGTTGACCAAAGGGTAAATTTCCCAAAACGTCAGCGTGTTCCTTTAAGAGTTCATGGAATTTAAGCTCATTCTACTATTGTAAGTCAACCGGCATTGAACGTTTGCGCTGCCGAGACCTTTTTCTAGACTTGATTTTAGACTTTTCACCAGGCTTGACGAGCCCACCCCCCACAGCTACCCCTCCATTATCCCGTCTGGGTAGCATGGATGACTAAAGCCTGGTGTCTGAATGGCTGAGGACCCATTAACCCACCAAATAATGCCTGTCTGGCTAGATGGACACCCTGTGTGTGCATAGATGTGGAGTCATGATGTGTGTGTGTTATTGTGTTATGATAGGAGCTTGTGCGTATGGCATCAGACTTTCGACTGACCTATTTCACACAACTGTCCATTTATCCCAGTGTGGGGGGGCCAATAGAGGAGAGCAGCCCACCCCGTCCCTGTTCAGATCTGGGCTGGTCCCTTATCTCTGGCGAAATTAGGCCAGCTTTTGTTCCAGATGGTTTTGCAATGTGCTGGCCCAGCCTTGTTTTTGTCTAGGATCCAGTATTGCGGCAGCCTGTAACCCATGGCCCAGTTCTCTAGCTAACGGCGGAGAGCATCGCCCATATTGAATGATACCTAACACACACGCTCCTCTTTCTGTCGGGCCATTAAGAGCTATACATCGCCCTGAAACGTAAGACAGAGAGATGAAGTGTGCCGCAAAACAGCCGGGGCACCCTAGCGCCGCGGAAACATGCCTGCCCCGTTCAGCGGAGAGGCGGTTTCTCCCCCCGGGGGGGAAGCCGGCGAGCGCTCAGACACGAAAAAGCTGCGTCTCATCTATTGTGAAGCCGCAAGTCGCCACGTGGTGCCTCACCTCCCGGCGATGCCTGGTCTCAATCTGCTGTGTTTGGAAAGTGTCAGCTGCCAAGTGAGAGAACGCCGATGCTCAGTCAGTGTCTTTCTCAGTCTGCGGCCGGGCAAAAAGAAAAGGCTCAAAAACCCTGCGGTGTGCCAGAGAAAAGGGCAACAGCGGTCTTTGTTTTCATTTTGTCTGGGTTTTGTTTTGGCTGCGCCTGAGTTTTGTCTACGTCTTTTCTTGCCTTTGATGTAGCGTGGTTGGTAGTTGGTGGCCCCGCTCGCAGAGAGGTACCAGGAGCCTGCCAACAGTCGCTCTGTTATCCAGCTGGGCTCCCTGTCATCTAGGTCCATGCCACCCTGGGCGAGGGTGACACGCCCTGGCGGAGCGCGCCCTGTGCCAGGCGAGGTCACACGAGGCCAGAAACACACAGTCTGTCAAAGTGGATTACAGTGTAGGTTCAGACATTGTTGACCCTCGTAATCCCTCGTGGCAGGAGGTATCACGCGGTGGAGTAATAGAAACATTTCAGAAAGGCAGAGGTTCTCCTGAGCAAATTGACTTCACCAGTAGTGCTTGTCGTCATGCTAGCCGGGGCTTGTTTTTTTCGTCCTCTCTCTTTCCCAGGCCACTAAATGCTCAGCTAAGCATAGCCTTGTCACCATGCAGCCAAGTTATTTATTGAAGTCTGTTGAGTTCCAGTGTAGCAGAAAAGCCTGCTGGAGACTCACACTTCTAAAAGCTCCGTTTCCCTACAGGCAACACATGCCACCGCGTCAAGCTGTACTGGAAAAAAAACATTGAAGAATTGCAAGAATTTTTTTTTTTTTTTTTAAACACTTTTAGAGTTTAGAAAAAAATGTATTGTGCAATTCAGTTTTCAGTGCAGGAGGGCTCCACGCTGAGGCCACTTGGGTAATGCATCGTATCAGAGGACAGAGCAGGCTTAAGGTCGGAGGCTGACGAGGTGTGAGGAGTACAGCAGATAGTGACTGACTGCTCAATCCATCATTACCTTTGTTTTTATTTTGCCACGGGTTGAGAAACCGTGTGTATCCTGTAAGGTCTCCAGAATCTGTCCCTTTCCCTTTCCATTTAATTCATTAAAAACATACAAAAAGTACATTTCACTCGCTTGTGACAGAGCATGCTTTTGCTGATAGTTTCTTAATTTGCTGCGGCAATTTCTGAATTTTTAAAGAAAATCCACCGTTCCTTAAATGATTCGGTTAATTCTGCCTCCACGACTCACTTCAGTGACTTTGTGGCATCTGTATGTGTGTCAAAGTGACTTGTTTCCTTGAGTGTTAGCTCTTTTAGCAGGCAACAGTGAACTGACTTCACCAGTGAAAATGCCGAGGTTGCCGCAGAACATTTTCTCCTTCAAAACAGACAAAACATTTCCAGAGCATTCCACGCCGGGAGGAGACTGTGCCGTGTCTCGTTTTGAGCTGACATGCATTTACTTGACGGTATCCTCCTAGCCGAGTTTGATTGACACGGTGTGAAACTGTCGGGGTGAAGTCCTCGAGCGCTTGCCAAGATAACGAGGCTTTGATGTGCACATTGGAAGCTCGTCTCTCAACAACACACGACCAGGAAAAACTTGTTGTGCCACCATTGCTTTCCTCCGGTGGAGTTACATATCGCCGGGATTCATTTGTTCAGTATCGATAGCGGTGTAGCACATATTCCCTCTGAATCCGTGAAACTCTTTCCCACATTTTTATTTGTTTTATTTGAGTTTACTCACCTTTTCATGCTGGCAAAAATCTTTGCTGAGGTAGGGTTACATGAAGATCTTTCAAAAATGTTCCCATGGAAGTTGATTTTTGTTTATATTGAGGGGTTGTGATGCCTGCCGATGCTCCGCCCACTTTTTATTTACGGCTACATCGCTGGCAGCGCCTCAACCGATAACTGTGTGACTCATTATCCTCCGTGGATTAAGATTCCTGTAAACCGGTTCATGATATTTTAAGGTGTTTTCACCTGAACACTTTAACAGCTTGATTTATGGCGTAAATGCCAAATCTATGGTAGGTGATACTTTGATTGAACAAGCTTAATCAGGCATTCCTTTATTTGTTGAAATAAATCAATCAGTCTCAATACCACAGAAATCACATCCATCTGGCAAACGGACAAGACATGGAAAGAAAGTAGTTTTTCATTTGGCCCAAGGTTTTATTGCATGTTGAGGAAAACAAATGCAGCGATGAGACATTGGCTTTATTAAGGGTGATGTGTGATGTCACTACATTGAGCTTTGAAGCTACAGGACACCTGAGATCTGCCCCCAGCCAATCAGTGAAACTGACCAGAGACACCAGAGAAACTGAGCTGTCTGTGGGCCAGGGTTTCATATACCCCTTTCACACCGGGGCAACGACTCGGGAATGACCCGGGTCAGGCGGTGGGGTGAATGGGTCAACACTGGGTCACAAGGACCGTTGCAACAACGAACCACTGGAATAGTCCAGAATTTGAGAAAGGTGTCTTGAAGCTTGAGACCAGAGTCGGGTACTGCTGCCCTACCTGGTGGCTCGAACCGAGGATGCTTTCAGTGATTTTAGAGACAAAACATTTTCCCTGAGATTATCTGGAATTAACTTTTTGGCTCACCTACCAAACTGAAACTAAGAAGAAGAAGAAGAATTCTTACCGGTCAAATGTCTCATAGAAGTATGTCGCCCTTTTGAGGTTCCTCCACAAAATTGGAAAATTGAACAGCGTTAGAATTGTCTCGGCATGAGCTTTTCACTTTCACTCTTTTTACTGGCCTCACACCTGCCAAGGTTTGGCTCGTTAGCCATCCCAGCGTAACAGGCAGCCAATCAGGAGCAGCGTTTGAGTACAGGAAAAGACTGTGTACAACATTCAGATGTTACTGGACCCTGTGTGACCCTGACCTCTGTCAGTTTGACGTGCCTCCTTTTACCTCCATTAGACCTCTTATTTGGGTGAGAGGGTGGAGGAGCTTTGAGCACCCTCATTGTTATCTTGCTCTGACCTCCGACCCCCGCCCATCTTAGCTCCGCCCACCTCTGCCCTCAAGGGAAATAACTGCATGCTCTCACAGACAGAAAGTAGAGCAAAAACACGCCGGAAGACACACTCGCTCTCTGGCTCCTTCCCTTCCTCCACATTGGTTAAGTAGACCGGAGCCATGGAGGGAATTAGAGGTATCGATTACCAGGAGCGATGGCTGCTAATGAGAGCGAGGAGATGCTCATCATTTAGCGCTCGCCCCGGTTAATGGGACGAGGTGGACAGCGAGTCACAGCTAACGAGGACTGGAAGCCAGAGGTGGACCAGGGTAACACACTGCACAGGAGCATGGATGTAATCCTATCTATCTAAGTGTTGTCAGAGCTCCCTGTGGTGTGTGTGTGTGTGTGTGTGTGTGTGTGTGTGTGTGTGTGTGTGTGTGTGATTGCCAGACTCACTCAGTTATTATTATTATTATTTTATTTTCTCATATAGGTAGTTGTTGTAATGACAATCATGATGATTAGTCTTGACGGTTTGAAGAACATCTCATGTCGACATCTTAACTATTATCTAAATTAAATTCTTGTGTGTGTGTGTTTTATTCTTGATTTTGGAAATTAAAATTGATTTACAGTTATACACAATTTATTGGCGAGCCGAGATCATCGGTGGAATTTGTTCTGTCATGTTCTGTCGATGATTTGAACGCCGTAAAAGGAATTCAGTGACTTTCAGCATCTCCTTGCTAACGTCTGAGAAGAGAAGCCTCCGTGTGATCCTACCCCTCTTGTTTGTTTGGGTGTTAGGATGTGACCCATATCCAATACCAGCATGAAGAGACACACGTGTTGATAACAAAATACAATAACGAAAGACCCTTTTTGTTTTTGTACCCACCCATCCCCAGATGGTCGAAAACATATAGGCACCAGGTGTGTTCTTTACCGGGGCGGTGCCTGTTTGATTTGATCCAAACACAGAGCTGCTAAACGGTAAAAAAACAGCCCTATCACGTTTATTTCACATACTTCATTCAATCACGTTGACCCACAGCGGTCAAGTGAGCCGCACTGTAACTTTTGTTGCGCGTCTACTTCTGCAGTTACGGTAAAGACTTTTCACCCGACGCTGAGGTTCGAACCGTGCAGCTAGCACGCCTCGGGATGCGACTCTGTAGCACGACGCTGTAAATCTTCCTCACACATTCCTGGGGCCTGATGGGAGAGACGGCGGATGATGATGATGATAAATGGAGGCGTATTGTCGTGCTTGTCTAACGCCCCCAGGGGGTCCAAAAGCGTCTTCTCATCTTTTCATCTCGTCCAGGTACCAGACCCACCACCCCCCCCCCCTCCTCGGGCCGCGGGCCGGTCGGCCTGTCAGGAGAAGTGGAGTGATGTGGCGTGGCGTCCTCATTGTTCGCCTCGGTCCCGGAGGAGGCACTAATTACTCCCTCTTCCCTCTAATTAGACGGTTCGTCACTCTCCCGGGGCCCCGGGGCCGACGCATTGATCTCCTCCATCTCAATCTTGTTGTAACATAGCCCTGGCCACACACACACACACACACACACACACACACACACACACACACACACAAAGGGGCGTATGGGATACAAATGTATACATACAGTAATAGATCATGCTCGGGCCATACCCACACAACACGCAGTCTCTCTCTCACACACACACACACACACACACACACACACACACACACACACATACACATACAATGTTTTCACTTAGAGGAAACTCACTCAGCCCGGCAGCATGTTGTAAACATCCCCAGCGGTGCAGTCTGGCAAAGCTGTTGGGAACGAATGGTTCTCTCTTTGCGTCCGATCATCCTGTCTCACCGCGACCCGTCTCACCGCGACCCGTCTCACCACGACCCGTCTCACTGCTGCGACCTGCCCCTTGCTCCTCGCGCACCAGAAACGCCTTATGGCAGCGAATCATTTAGAGGCTGGAGAATTTTTACGATCTCCCAAGAAAAGCGAAACATAAACCAACACACACATAATGGCGCCCGCCCGCCTCCCTACGAACAATACCGTTTCCAGAATGGTGCATCCTGGGGGAGTTCACGGCACATTTTTCTGGTTTGCTGTGTTCCCGCGGGCTGCGGTGGAGTCGACAAGACTAATCATGGGCTTGATGAAATGCAGCAGCTGTATTTGTTTATGTATTGAATGTGCTGTACTACAAAAGGAGTAATAAATGGGGATGGAGATGCAATGAAAGGGAGAGAGAGTAAAGGGGGGTGGAGGGGGAGGGGGGAGACGGAGCGGGGAGGGAGGGAGGGAGGGAAAAAAATCACATAAACACTGACTGTGATAAGTATTATTTCCTTGATGTGTTGCACTTAGCATTCCTGGGTGTGTGTGTTCCAGGAGGTGTGTGTGTGTGTGTGTGTGTGTGTGTGTTTTTCACGACGTGGGGGGGGGATGCATCTTTAAAGCTTCTCCTCTTCTGACCCCCGAGCTTCGGCGTCTCCTCACTGGCGCTAATGAATCGTCTCTCCGGTGCCTTACGAGGTAATTGGATGACATCACTGATTAGAGAGAAACCCCACGCCTGTGCACAGGATGAATTTCTCGGCTCACCTCGGTGGGGGGGGGGGGCGGTAAACTGAAAACATACTGGCCGTGTTGATTCGTAGACATCATTTACCAGCATGCGGCGCTCGGCAGGTGGTACCGTGCACCCACGCCGTGACGCCAGAGCGGGCATCGGTGTGGGCGCTGTGGCCATTAACAGTCAAACCCTTTCTACTGACCTTTAGTGTTCCCACGTCCACCGATTCTTCAGCCAGCGCCGGAGAGGAGACCGGAGTCGCTTCCTCTCGCTGAAGAAACCGGTGTGTTGTCAGAGCAAACACCTGCCGCGAAGCTTTTGACGTTAAGGCGGTGAATAAAAACACCACAACATAAACACATAGGAAACCTGTTGTTATCCAGGTACTGTGTGTGTGTGTGTGTTCATTCACCAAGTCACACAATGGATCAAGGTTGTGATTCACCATGAAGTGGCTCACGGTCAGAGAGCGTGTACGGTGGCCAGTAGGGACAAAGTTGGAGAACAAAAAAGCAAATTCAAATGTTATTGTCTCTACAAGATGTCAGCCGGTGCGGCGGTGACCCTCTTGATTTATCCGGTAAAGACAAGCTTATTGCCGTTTGGCGCTCGGCGGGTGTTGATCTCAGACCCTGGCAGGCATGCAGGAGGCGCATGGTGCCGGTGCATGCTAAAGTCCAATCCCTCAGGTTTACATGACATGCAGGTTCAACGTCAAAACCAAAAGGGGAAGAAACTTTTTCACATTGTATTGTAAATTCACATCAAAAGATCTTCAGGAAGATATTTAGGTTTCACCAAACAGGTGGCAGAGATGAACGACCAGCAACTATCTGCAGGCCGTCAAGTCAACATCTGTTGTCTCTCTGTCTCTCTCTCTCTCTCTCTCTCTGTTCTCTCTCTCTCTCTCTCTCTCTCTCTTAGATCCTCCCTCTTACCTCATCTTTGAAAATATCTGGCATGGGTGGAATACGAGCGAGCAGCGGCCGGCTGTTTAGAGTAAATCTATTTTGAAAAGAGAGAGACACCCACGGTCCCGTATAAAAGAGTCTTTCCTCTCCCTCTCTCTCTCTCTCTCTCTCTCTTTGTCTTTTTCTTTTTGCTCTGTCCTCCAGATGTCATTGAAATGTACGGCTGTAATTACGTTTCCTTCATAACACAGCGAGATGAGCCCCCCGGCACATCAACCTGCTTGCCGGCGCTCCCTGCCAAGTGCACTTGCCAAAGCCTGCCGTCGGTGTTTGATGTTGTTGTGTTTGTTATATCCCCTCCGTCTCTCTCTCCGTCTCTCTGATGTGTTTTGGGTTGGCGGTGTTATTGTGTCTGCTGTGCGGAGAGAGGTGTCTCCTGTTCCCTGGCAGACAGACACCATGTGAACTTTGTTGTTTTGTCTGCTGCATTTTTTGTCTATGTTGCGTTGCATTGTGGGTAGGCGAACTAACTGCAGTCTTAACTGCTCTTTTCCGAGTCGGGGCAGCGGGTTGCCAGGTTGTGGCGACCCCGGCCCTCCGTGTCTGTTTTCTCTGCTTCACTTTGCGGTCGAGCCCCCCTGCTGTGACCCCCCAGGGTCTTCACAGGTCTGGTCTGGGCTGACTGGTGCATTCACACACCTTGTTTTTCCTCCATCTCTCCCCTCTGGCTCGTTAAACCCCAAATTCCACGGACAGCTTTGAAGTGCGTTGAATGTGTTTGTGTGTGTGTTTTTTTTTTCTTTTATTATACCCGAAGATATTTGCACTTGTTGCGCCTGCGAAGCAGATGTTGTTGAGGAACAATGCTTTGCTCAGGAGTTTTTCTGATAAATGCTGTGTTCGCAGGAAGGTGCAGTGTGGTGACTGCCGCCTTCTTCACCTCCAGCTCCGTACGACCCTCCATTGCACTGGTGTGATACCATCCCACCGCTTGGACGGGAAGAGGACAAAAACAAATAAATTGACTGTAGTCTGCAATCTTCTTGTCAAAGCCGTTTCCCCTCAGCTTTCTGAAACGCTCCATTGAGGTGGTACCTGCCTGCCTTGCTCGGAGGGAGGTTGCCGGTTCTCAACCAGGTGTTTATCTCTCCTTCTCTACTTCCCGTCCTGCATACGTCCATGGGGTTATTCCAGTGTGTATTTAAGGGAGGATGAGAAAAAAGTGCTGTTTCAGCATCATCCTGTCTCGCCCTAAAAATATGAAGTACCTATTCAATGCTCCAAATATTCTCATTACTGTGATGTTTGCTTTTTACTCGGCGTATAATCCAGCCCTTTATTCTGCCAGTGTGCGCCTTGGCGTCACACTAAATGATGCAAACCACCATATTAATCCCCTCATAAAGCTTTGGGCTGGATGGGACTGTAAAAAGGATATTCCAAATGATTTATAGCTCAACTGAGGGAGTCTGAACACGTTGTCCTAAAGTGTTGACTCTTAGCGTGCTCATCTGTCAAACCCTGTTTCTCACAGCAGCAAATCACAGCCAAAAGCTTGTCGGTCACTTTACGGTCAGCAGCCGTGGGTGATGCGCAGGGGTGTGGCTTCACCTGCACACTCTCTTGTGGACGTTTGGGAGACATGTTGCCCTTTTCCCAAAAGGCTTTGCCTTTACTTGCGTCTCATCCTTACACAAACACAAAGCATCTGCAGCATCTGTTGTATACGTAGACGAGCTACGGTGCCAACCAAAAAGTTGACATTGGCAACACAAGGCGCCGCGGTGCATGTGTGTGGTCTTCATCGTGCAGTCCTCTCACCCCAAGAGCAAAACATGGCAGAAGGCTTCAGATCTTCCACTAGACTGTGTTAGTACATGTGCTAACTTGACATCAGGTCTGAGTGATGTCCCTCTATGGTGCTGTAGTAAACTCTGGGAGACACATGGCCACTCCATACCTCTCCTCACACAGGAGCCCCAAATGTTGGAAATTAGTTTCTAAAGCTAATCCCTTTATCTGTTGTTACCTCCGCCAGCGAAGTTCACCCTAGTCCGTCTGTCCGTCTGTCCGTCTGTCTGTCCGTCTGTCTGTCTGTTCGTCTGTTTGTTAGCAAGATATCTCAAAAAGTTACAAAAAGATTTGGCTGAAATCTAATGGCCAGCAGCCCAAGGACCAGTTGGTTAGATTTTGGGGGATTTGGGATTTCTGCCATTAGTCGTTTTTGATTTTTTAGCCATGAATATTATGCTGCGTTCAGGTACTGGGGGGAAATTGCATTGACATGGTATTTTGACAGAAAATCAAACCCAGAACACAAACGATAAGCAAACGTAAACCGTTACGTTGCAAGTTGGAGAGACGGAGGTTTACGCTCCACTGGGTGTCTTCTAGTTTGGATTTGTTCTCCATCAAATTATGAAAGCCCCATAGAAGTGTGAGTCTGTTTCTTGTTGCCCACTGGTGGAACCGTGGCTGTCATCCTGCAAACAGGCAGGAGACTTTCAACATACGTGTTTGTCGTGACATTAGCATTGTCATGACCACTCACCTTGGTATTTTTATTCTTCATCCAGACAGTGGGAAAGTAGAGAGGGAGACCGAGTGACGGGTGGGAAAGCTCTGGCAGGACTCAACCCTGGGCCAAACAGAGGCAGGATACTAAAGCACTGGACCATCTCTGGGCTTGTCGTCAGACGCTTGTAACATCCACGAAGCAAGGCGTTGTCGCTGTCATGAGCAAATCAAGCCAGGGCACACCACAGGGTGATATTAGATTGATGATCAAACAAACATCTAGTTGTCCTTCTCACGATGAGGGGAAACTGCATCGCTGGTCTCGACTTTATTTGCACACGCCATTCTGAATTCATTCATCTGAAATCTGATTTAATGCTGGAAACACACCCACCCGCCCACTGACCACACCCTCCCTCCCTCCACGCTTGACGTTTTACTCTCACAATGATAAATAACACTCCAAGCTCTGTCCAAAAGATGGTAGCCCTCAGCAAGCTTGTACTGAACACGTCTCACTGAATGTGGAGACTTGAAACGTGCAGTGGAACCGGGAGAAGGTTGTCATAGGATGGGTGTTGATGGTGATGTTACCACGCTTTCCATTCTCACATCACCGGGTCGCATCTCAAACCAACAGTGACAGCTCCTTGTCTTTCCCTCTCTCTTCCTAACGAGGTCTTTTGTGCCCTACAGTCGGATGACACAGATTCCAATTAGACCGAAGAGCTTCAGGGGGGATTTTTCATACTCAAGGTGGAAATTACTTTTAGATTGTGCATTTACTTCTGTTTGTCAAATTCGTTTCACCTCACAAGATGGAGATGAAACGGGAGTCCGCCTATTTGAGCCGTAATGAAAAACGAATCACAAGTGGGACGTCGGCGGCTGGAGGCTCTGTTGTGGCTTCCGAGGCTATTACGTTGAATTTAAAGTTCGCAGTGCTTAATCGTGGTGCTGGATGTTGAACGCTCACACACTGCTGCTGGATGAATACACAGTGGGTTGTGGAGAGGCGAGCTGACTTGGATGTGATCTGGGAAGGTGTCAACATCTTCCATCTGTCTGTCTGGCCTTTGATCCGCCTGTGATTGTTGGCCTATTTGTGTCACGTATGCCTCGTTCTATCCCAGCAAACATTTTGACATTGAGATGTTGATACGACGGCTTGCACCGAGGCTGAAAGCCTTTGAAAGTCTGTAGTCGTCCATCGCTGCTGCCTGCATCGTTTTGTGCCATCAGGACCTGAATATCTTCCTGACCAGTTCAGTTTCCACACCTGTTTTATTTGAGTTTGTACCATAACATCATAATGTGAGAACTTGGTGCTCGTTGGGGTTGATGTTGGACCTGCATGTCTCTTAAGGCTCTCTCTCTCTCTCTCTCTCTCTCTCTCTCTCTCTCACTCTGAAAACACTGGCTCTCACATCCATTTCCTAGATTCCTCTTCCGTCATTCCCATCCCCCCTCGCCTCTTCCTCTCTTTCCTTCCCTCCTCTCTCCTCCGAGGCCAACTTTTGTCTGCCTGCTGGCAGTCGACGGCGAAACATTCAAACGGATGCCACAATATTTCTGGAGTGTGTCACCGTAGACGTCAAGTTTCTGGCGGTGGGTCCACAGAGTGAAGTGTTAATCACAACATATAAAACAGGAAAAACCTTCAAGGGAGCCATGAGCCGCACATCGGTCCAAGGCATGCAACGGATGATGTGTTTCATAAAACTCTGGACCGGCTCTGAGAAACATTTTCAACCCGCATCCACAGGTGGTTGGTGGAAAATAAAGTCATTCATCTCTTGAGATCCTCACGGCATCGCCTCTTTGGAAGGCGATGTCCTCTCCATGACCCCTGTAGACATTTGCTGCATCGGATGATTTCACTCAGCTCATGCGCATCATGGGAGACATAGGAAAAATAGTCGACAGTGTTTCCTTTACATTCATTTAGCTGCACCGATCCTGCAGTGGACCCAGGAGCCAACCGCAATCTCAGAACCTAAATTACTCCCAAGCCTCACATCTAACAGTCAGCATGAGGGGTTGCTCGTCTCTGAGATAGTAATTGTGCGTAACTGATCTTTTTTTATGTCTCCTTGTGTCTCCCTGCAGTGCCTGGGAACCTGGGCTGCTTCAAAGACAGCGGCGACCCTCCCACCCTGTCAGGAACCAGCGAGACCTCGAACAAACTCACCATCCAGAACTGCATCAGCTTTTGCAGGAAGCAGAGATACAAGGTAAAAATTATCTTTTTTTTTTTTATTTTATTTTGAAGTTTTAGCATCTGCTATAAAGAAAGACAAAGCAAGAGCAGTTAAGCGGCGTATTTCATCCCAGAGTCTACCTGGCTGTTTCATTAGGGGGAGGCAATAAAAAGAGGGAAAGCATCACATATAGACTTGAGTCCTGCTCAGCTCAAAGGGTAGAGCGAGGTCGGGGGTTTGATTCTCATTGGGTGCATCCATGGCAGCAATTTTTTAATTTTTAATTTATCCTTTATTTAACCAGGGTAATCACGTTGAGATTTCCATCTCTTTTTCAAGTGGGCCCTGGCCAAGAAGGCAGCATACAAATAATTTCACATATAAGTGCATCCACTCGTAGTATTGTAAGGCACTTTGGATAAAAGTGCTTGGATAATGGCTGATATTGTGTCAAGAATGCCTCACGTGGACATGAGCCAACCATTGTAAAGGCCGAGCTTTAAATAGTTTGTTTTTGGGGGGACAATTTTCTGACAGCGAGCACAATGGCGCCCGGCACGGTTGCATTCCACGCTCCGTTCAGTCATCAAACTTCCTGCTACAAACCAGCAGATGACAAATCATCACGGCAATCAAGGCCGACAGCTGGAAATGAACAATTATTAGCCCCGTTGGCGCCTCGTCTTCCACGCGCTTTCCTCATATCTGGATCCGACGCGCCACCGTCCCGACTCTAAACAGTGCCAGGTGTTGGGTTTTCTGTCTCGGCACATCCAGTTGAGCTCTGTCTGCAATGACAAACACTGACAGCTTCCCCCCTTCCCCTCTCAACTCAGCAGATGTTACAGGATGTGTCGGCAGATTGGCATCGTCTGCCTACCCTTGGATTGTCACCGTCCTTAATGAACATTTGAAGCACCAGCGCTCAGAAGTACTGGTCCCACGTGACGTTTTGACAAAGAGCATGCCTGATGAGTTTGACAGTGATTCATCGCTTGTTTGCTCCGTGAAAGGAATTCACGTCGGTGTTCTCAAAAGGTTCTTCATCAGATAGAATTATGCAACGAGGAAGTAGCTCGATAGATGTTGTCTCGCCAAGAGCAGAGAGTAGAGCCTCCATACATTCCTGTTCCATGAGGGAAGGCGCAGAGTGGGGAAATGATGCAGTACCTTCAGTTGTGTGAATTCATTTAGTGGCAAAAAAAAAATTGCACAATGGTTTCCTTTTGGATCCGGGACAATAGCGCTTTTGACTGCAACTGGCCAATGGTGGTGGGGTCAAGATGTGTGATGGTTTTGACGTCTCACATTCCTAGTCCAACACTTTCAGCGATAGTTTACTAACAGTTTGGATTTTGAGGCACTATTTCTATTCACTATTGAGTTTTATTTT
The DNA here is from genome assembly GCA_034670405.1 of Hoplostethus atlanticus. NCBI lineage: Eukaryota > Metazoa > Chordata > Actinopteri > Trachichthyiformes > Trachichthyidae > Hoplostethus > Hoplostethus atlanticus. Next base: position 17,736,323 of record JAXDDX010000002.1, on the reverse strand, counting down.
ATACACTCTGCATGCAAGTTTCAGTGTGTTTGAAAGGCTCACACAGGCCTCTGATCAGGTTCGACTCATCTAACCATCATCTTATAATCATGGGAAGTCACTTAGATTTTAGAAAGAAGGGCAACTGTGCATGGATTGAACTATTTGCTAAGTATTAGTATTGTGTATTATGGTGTGAGACACATAAACCATGGAAACAATGTTATGGAATAAACACCAATCCCCAATGTTTTCCTTGCTGGCACCCATGACAAATGGCTTCATGACGAACAGCATCGTGGGAAGCGTTACCCATGCTGATGAAATGATTTGCGTGATGCCTTGTGTGTCCTGCAGCTTGCTGGTATGGAGTCGGGTTACGCCTGTTTCTGTGGTAACGAACTGGACCTGCGTGACCACGGTGAGGCGCCCAGCATGGAGTGTAACCACGTATGCTTCGGCGACCACACCCAGCCCTGCGGTGGAGACGGATGGGTCATCATCTTCGACAGTGAGTACGGGCTAGCATCGGCTCTGATCACACTTATTCACTTTTAACGTCCCTGCTGTGAAAACCTTTCCATTCTCATGTTTTGATGAGATTTAGTGTTGAATTCGGTGAAAGACAACAACCAAAAAAAAACCTTTCAGTGTAATCCAGGTGTTCCAAAGTAATGAAAGGTGATACACATTTACCAATACACAGCATCTGATGTAACCATCCCCTGTGCTATGTGGGTGAGCACCTCTGTGGAAACCTAGTTTGGGTGCTACAGGAAGGTTTGCACATCCCATCTAAGATGTTTTGTTGAATTTGACTCACAACTCCACCAGAGAGGCTTCATCGTAAATTCTAGTCTTCCTTTCCTCAACACTTTTCAGAACGATGCTCATCTACACTACCATGTACCAACACTTACGCTTACACCTAGTTCACAACATTATCAATAATAATTTGCTATTGGTCTTGAAGCTGAACTAGGCAACTTTGCACTTTGGCGGCCCCAAGTGGCAGCGGGAGGCAACTGTTCGAATTTATGACATCACGAGTCATAACTTCATGACCCAAAAATCATGTAAAATGTGATTTCAGTAAACTGCACACTCCTTGGACCTAGTAGCTGGTAGGGGTGGTGAAAAAGGGAGAACGTTTTATATTATCTTTACATAAAACTCTAGTGCAGCTTTAACCGGCTAAAGGGATGGATGACTCTGAAATGGCGCCCTCCGCAGTTCAAAATCTGAATTGTACCAAGAATCATAAGAATCACAGTAGCTTCCAAACTTTAACTTTAAACTTTAACTTTATGTACCCCTGACGGTTGACTCCTCTTTCTCGTGCCCTTTCCTCCAGCCCGAGTGGGGTCCTGCGGGGGGAACTACACATCTCCATCGGGGGTGATCTACTCCCCTGACTTTCCGGACACATATGGGGCCGGCCGTGTTTGCTACTGGACCATCCAGGTGCCTGGATCCTCTGCCATCCTCTTCAACTTCACCTTCTTCGACATCTCGGACCAGACGGACATGGTGGAGCTACTGGACGGCTATACCAACCAGGTGGTGGCGCGCTTCGATGGCCGCAGCCCGCCACGGGAGCTGGTCAACGTCACGGGCGACTTTGTCATCCTCTACTTCTACTCAGACCGCACCAACCAGGCGCAGGGATTCGCCATGCTTTATCAAGGTAGGAGTTCACTGGCGTTTCTGGACTAGTTCTATAAGCAGGTTGGACTCAAAAGCAATGCATTGTAGGAAAAATATTAAAACATTGCGATTTCTGTCTTTGCCTCTTACTTCTGTTTGGATCTAGTTGAAAATAATCATTAAATTCACATCTTCCACACAAAGAGGCATTAGATCCATGAACGCCAAGCTTGTGTTTCCCCTTGGTTTGAGCTGCAGCATACCACGCCTCCAAACCCCATCTTCCTCAGCTAGCTTCACCGCTATTAAAGCAGGCAGACTAATGCCTCTTACCTCTGGCGAGGCCGATATCTCGGCGCTGGCAGGCCCTTTTCTCTTTTCATTTACTAGGCAATGCCTCACAGCCTCGGGTGAGACTGCATATTTAAACATTTTGTTTTTCTAGGAAGTCACTCGCTCCTCGAGCTGCAGCGGCCATGCGGGGGCTGTTTTATTTCTCCCGAATGTGTTCCTTGCCGAATTGCACGGCTTCAAAGTTTTTGTGCCACCTACATTCACAATATTGTGATGTTGTGGATCGTGCGCCGACGGCTTGATTGTACTTTGGTACGGAGATATTGGAAGTGTTGCTATTTTATCTCAAGACACTAATCTGGATAAATAAAGGCTAAACAACGGTGAAATAAACAACAAAGAAAAGCTCTCCTCTCTGCCGCCTTCCCGTGTTATGTTCCAACATGACACAACTTATTTCTTTGATTGTCTAAATGCACTGAAAGTAATTTAACAGATTGATTTCGGGAGGCACAAGCAAAGCACACCCTGAGATAATTCAGTGTGTCTGACATTCAAGCTCAACACCAGTTAGAAGGTAATCCTCCCTTCCTCCCTCCATCTGTTCCACCCAAAACAATATCGGAAGGTCAAAATCCTCCGACCTCTTTGGACGGGAAGACGATCTTTTCTCCTCACATCTGATTCCTGACGTCACGTGTGGCGTCACAGAGCCGGAAAATGGGATTGCGAATCAACAATCTGAGACATGTTATGAGAAAAGGTCACCTCCTAAGGAAATAGCCTTTTCCTCCAGAGAGAGAAATATGAAGAGAAAGAATAGGGAACGGTAGCAGAATGAGATACAGAGAGAGAGAGAGAGAGAGAGAGAGAGAGGAGGGAGAGACCTCCATAAGGCTCAGTGTCAGTACCAAATACATCCAGTATCTCCTCGGCGGTGTGCTGAGTGGTGGAATGGTCATTTCGGGATAAACGCTCTCAGATGAAGAATGTTTGAGTCGAGCCAAGGGTTTGAAGCGCCGCATTTTGTTTGCAAATGGGGAACATGTGGGAGGATCTGTGAACATCACAGTCAGGTTGAGTTATTATGTGATAAAATCCCACGCTGCTTTAACATCCAGCCGCCATTCATGGAAGAGTGGAGCGGGCCTGGGCGAAATTGTATTTGGAAATAATTCTGAGTGTGTGTGTTTAACCACGGTGGGTGGGGTTTACCGCACCAGGACAATTCAGATTGTGTCAGATGTCAGTCATAGAAAATAACTTTTAACAGTCTGGCACTGCTGTTGTATTGTAGCAGCCCATCTGGCGCTACGAACAAACAGCGCATGTTGTAGAATGAGGTGATATCTATTCATCGACTACCTTACGATTGTTTCAACAAATATTACAGAAATGTGTATATCTCATGATTGTTTTTCTAACTGAGAGGGCTGCCAGGTGAGTTTCTAAAAAATGTATTGCTTTGTTTAGTAGACCTGCCCCCCTCTGTCTATGGAAAATCGCGCTAGCCCCCTAGCCGCTAGTAAACCAGTGTAAATAAACATTAAAAATACACTCAATAGACATCATGATGCAGCCTAGCACTACTAATTTCCCCATGGAGCTCATTAAAGGGTATGAAGTAATCTATGACCTCTACTGGTGACTAGTAGGAATTACAGCATCTGCAACACTTGCCTCTTCTGTCCCCTTGAGTTACTGTGGCCTGTAACAATAAACAATAAACATTTTCAAAGAGGTAATATACAGTATTACCATGCAAAATACCCTCATAATAATACTTCTCTGTCTTCTCTGTCAAAGAATCGCTCTTTTGGTTTGAGAGCAAGTAGGTGAATGGGGCGGGGGGATTGGGAGTGTCTTAAAAGGCCAATGGATGGGGTAAAATATCGTTGAGTATCAACAACCCAATCAACCCCTTGCAGATATGTCATGGTCATTTTGTCCTAAAGGGCAGGACAGACCTCTAGTATCTAGTCTGACACAATGTCTACACTTTGATTGTGGAAAGAAAATCAACCAGCAATTTATGTGTTTGTTTCTCCAGCACTGAGTGGCCAAGACAGCAGGACCATTGAGAGGGAGGAGGAGGAGGAGGAGGAGGAGGGGGAGGATATCTCCAGCACGGCGGGGCCTCCGGTGGCCGGCGGCGTCACCGAGAGGTCCAACAGCACCTCCAACGGACGTTCCTCCCAGATCCTCTACGTGATCACGTCCAGCCCCGGTAAACCGGAGCGCAACATGCCAGGTCAGTGGTCGGGACGCAGCGAGACCACCGGCCACAGCGCTAGTATGTTCCCACCCACGACACACCCTCCCTCTCTCTACCTCTGCGGGGGGGTTTCTGGGCTGAAGCTCTGTTTTAGCATGACGCCGATTCTCCAAAAGCACTGAGGTCATCTTTGTCCACTGGGTCACAAGATGCTTTGGGTCAGGGTGATTTCCCTGATAGTGAGGAGCTAACACTGTACGACACTCTTGTCGTTCCTATCGCTGACTCATAAGTGAGGTTTCTACGGGGCTCCTGAACACAAACAGGCCTCTTGTCAAAGCTACATGGGGTGGATAGATATGTTTCAGGCTTTTCTACTCCTTACCAACATTCATCTTTCCTTGCTCTGGAGAGTCTGTCTCAAATCTGTTGTATTCCTCGACCACACAATGATAGATAGATGCACCAATGATGCATTACCCTCTCTAGACATGCTAACAGGTGTACCACCAGTGTTTGAATCATCCTTTTCTTGTTCATCCTTTCAATGTGTTTCATTAATGTGATGCAGTATTTGATGTGTCGCTGTTTTGCTGTGCTCTTCTCTCGGGTAGTGTGGACCATCTACGCCCTGGCTGCCCTCCTCACGCTGACCGTCATCGCCATGGTGGCAAAGCTGCTGCTGCACATTACAGTCAAGTGAGTATGAGATCGAGATGGAGGCGTGACGCGACCAACCACGGGTCAAGGGTCAAAACGATCATCTCCAGTGGGAAGATGATGACACAACGGGATGACATCTCGTTTTTATTAGAGAGTACTGACATTGGTGATAAGCTGCCATGTTTGCCACTTAGATATCAGAGCCTGCAAACAATTCCCACGTCATACTTGTAGTTGCCACTAGGAGGCTGACGTGAACGTATTTACGATAAATCCCTATTCGCTAAGACTTTTAAACGACCTCTCTTTCTCTGTCTTCTATTTTGGCACCCTCAATCGCTCACTTTGTCCCCTGACTCTTTTCTTTCTACTATTTCCCCCCTCTCTCTTGCTCTTCTCTCTCTCTCTCTCTCTCTCTCTCTCTCTCTCTCTCTCTCTCTCTCTCTCTCTTTCCCTACCTCTTCCCCCCCCCCCAGGTCTCCCAACATCCCAACGGTCAGCGGTTCGGAGAGCTGCAGTCAGAGCACGGCGTCGTCGGAGCCCTGGATCATCCTGTACCGGCCCTCCACCATCTCCCTGTTCAAGAAGAAGCTAAAGAACCACCACGGAGACCTCAGCCCCCTGGTGGGGAACTAGGGCTACTGCGCCCCCCACCGCTACCGCCATCACCGCCACCCACCACTACTCTGTACCAGGGCCGTCAGATGCCAGGCCCTCAGACAATGAAACTCTATGGGGCGCTAAGCTAACAAGCCAATGACTGACTGACTGACTGAGTGACTGCTACTAAATGGGCCCGTGGGCTCGTATGGCTGGGCCCCTCCCATCCAGCTCAGCACCAAAGACGAGGGGACAGGAAGTGTCTGTGGCGTGGGAGAAAGGAGGAAGACCTACAGCTCTGAGAAAGACACAAGGATGCGTTTGAGGCGCGGTAGGTTTCTCTGGTACTCTGAGCTTCCATCTCCATCGTCCATGGACGTTCCTCACAATCAGTGGAGTCTCCTGCTGAAGACGGCTAAGCGGTTACCTCCCAGACTACAGGCTCACCGGTGAAAGCGTGTCACAGCCAGGCACAAAATGGCCGACTTCACTGTCCCTAATTGTTTCAGTAAACAGGCAGGTGTGCCTCTTCCAGGTGCTTCGGGGTCAAAATGGTGACCAGATCTTCATCAATATCGAGGAGAGGATGAAGAAGATGGAGTCTTCGACGCACACACACACACACACACATTGACTCACCACGCTGTAACACTTAACCGTTTTATATAACTCTTCTAACTGCCTCATACAGCCAAAACCAGAACCCTCCCATCCAAAGAGTTGTTTATTCCTTTGACGGTTCGGTTTCTCCCCCCGGTGGGTTTTACACTACAACTGAGGGAAGAAGAACGGGGCGGGAATAAGTCACGACGACGGTAGATACCGCAGCACTTTGGGAATGAAGCACTAGCTGGAAATGAAAAGATCAGAAAGAGAAAGAGAGTACACTCACCCACTCATGTGGATTTGGGTGGAGAGAAGAAATAGCATCGTTCACTGGGGGGGTTGGGCGGTGCAGTTTGTAGACAACTGCCATTTAGGAAGGCCTGGGAAGATCTGAGGGGTTTTTTTCTGCTCAGATGTGGGTGGGAGTCTTTCCGGTTTGACGGTGTTCAAGTGCCTTAAAGATCTCCTCTTCCCTTGTCTGGGATTCCTCAGATCCGCTTCGTTCCCAAACCAGACCGGGTTCCCTCCGGAGGGCGACGGCGGCATTAGGGTGTGAAGGGTCTCGTTCCACGCTGAGCGACCCGCCACTTGAAAAATGATTGAGATCATGATCAAAACAAATCATAGTCGTTGTCAAAGGATAGAAGAGAACTGAACACTTTTACAAACTGGATCTTTTATATTTTACAGATATTGAATGATGACTTTTGTTTTTCCAAATGAATATACTGTATAGCCTTTTGGAATAGGACTCTTCGTGTAGAAACAGACAAGGCTTTAAAAGAAACTTTCCTTTTTGTTCCTCGTTTCTGTGCTCTTATGTGTAGTCTTGGACATTTACTGAACATATTGTTCACATTAAGTTGTCTTTTGATTACAGGGGGGGTGAATATTGTTGTATATTATGTAATTCAGTGTGGGGATGATGACATTTATGTCCGCTCTTTCATTTTGTGTCTCGGCAAAGCATTTGAGAGACCTGTCCAAGTGCTTTTTGTTCTTACTCATCAACTGCAACTTAGCTCAAAGGTTGAATGATTTTTCTTTCCTTCGACAGCGGTAAATTGCGTGTATTTGCAAGACCTGAAACTTTTACTTGTCACTTTGATTTCAGCCCGAAAGGTTGAGCGCAAACAATACACCCAGACGGAAACGTAACCAAAAGCACTCGGTGGTACTGTGCGCGAGCTGACGGCAGGTTTGGAGCCGTGACAGGTCCGTGCATCGCTGTGACATTTAAACTAGTCGTGAAAAGGTCAAAATCTACCGCTGCGCCATCGCCGTGGCAAGCGACCTTTCCTGCCGCGGGGATTGGACGTCGGCGTGTTTCTACAGATCGGCAACCCCCGGCAATCCTCCAATCACTGTCGAGATAAATAAACAGGTCCAAAACACCATTGCACTTAGATCTGCCTCTGCTTGCAAGGTGAAACAGTACTTACGCAGTCTCAGCAGGGGGGCGAACTCAGCACTTCAGACAAAAAGGGTTACACTTATGATGCCAGTGTCAGTGGAATTCAAGTGTTTTTGACTGACATAATTGACAATAAGAGAGATATTTTCTTCCCCTCCCAGGAGTTTGTATGAACGTGACCTCATGCTTTAGTTTGCCTGTCTGCTTAACTGTAACTCATGTTAATTACTGCAAGACAAGAGCACACGCCCCCGGGTCTGTGATGTTCACCACGAGAGAGAGAGAGAAATTAAAACGTGTTCAAATCAAACACGAGCTAACTAAGTCCGACAGTCGAAATCTAACGAGGGCGTGTCTGTTTGAAACGCCTGCCGACTCCCGTTTTTCTGCCCCGGTCCCTCTCAAGTCAATCGGAAAAACTCCTCGCCACCTTTCCAGTCTTTCTTTGAGCTGTGGGTGATGTGAATGTGCTGTCGTGCTCGTTGACATAAAAAAACTAAACAAAAGAACACCAGAAACTGACCTGGAGGGGGTCAAATATTGTTTTCATTGAATTGTAAATAGCGAATAGTGAAAATTTTAATTTATACAGTAAATTATTGTTATTTTGTATGTGAATGGGATATAATCTATCTTTTGTATAAGTGAAGTACCTTTGTAGTTTTATTTAATGTGTCCTGGTTGCAAAATAAACACTGTATGCATGTTTCCTAAGCTCTGTGTTATTTTGTCTTCTTAAAACACCACTTATACCATCCATGACCTCATCGTCATGGCAACGATGTGAAGAGCGTTTGGTCCTCCTGCGTACGTACCATCATACTCTACAGGCCTGGTGACCGAGCAGCATGTGGGCCACACACACCCAAACAAGATGACCCCATTCAGTCACGTTAGACCCCCTTTACCCAGACCACAATGCTCAGCATCAACTTCTAAAGCCCCGCCCCCTGCCGCCCCGCCCCCGCCTCTTTCTCTGAAATACTTATCAGATTTGTGAAATGACTCCCAGACTGTGAGGAGATGCACACACACACACACACACACACACACACACGGAGGGGAGGGAGGATTTGGAGTGGCCATGTGTAACCCATTGGCTCCCCTCTGGGATGAGGTCAAGCATGCAACCTGCACATTTTCGGGGGGGGGGGGGGGGCACACAGCATGAGACGGAGCAGCTTTACCACTGGAACACCATGAAGAAAAACAAAAACATGGGAGGACGTGTAATAATGGGAAACATTTGTGATGTTTGCAGCGACGACGTGCTCGTTCATGAGAGGTGTTTCTTTCATCAAAGGAGGTTTGGGTTGTGAGGAACTGGGCAGCAGCCGGTGGTCGTTGCTCGTCGACGTGCCAGTGCGACTCCAGAGAAGCTAAATAATTCTCTAGAAATCATCATCATCCTTCCAAACATTCTCCTACTGATCTGATCTGGTCAGAAACAGAAATATAGACATGAGAACTATTAAGGCATCCTGAAAAATGAAATGAATAACTGATGAGTAATAGCAGAGGCTTCCAAACGCCCCGCTGTGACTGGAGAAACCTTCATCTGAATGAATCACATTGAGCACAAGTTAATGGACGAACATGTAAACCTTACTGCAACACGCCTGCTGCTGCTGTCAGACATGTATAGCCATTAAGAGATCGGCAGAATCAGGGAGCTTCCGGTCATTTGAAACGTAAAAAAAAAGAAAAACACACACACACACACACACACACACACACACACACACATACACACTCACACACACATACATACACACACACAGCAGGATGCAAGAAACAGACCAGACTTGAAATATGATCTTCTCACTCCCTCTATTGGTGATATGACGTATATATGATGTCCTCTAAACAGCACCTGATCAGTGATGATCGATTGATCAACTGTTCTCTTTTCAAAATAAAAGGGTAAAAGGGCCACAAACAATCTAACAGGGTACTCTTAGTGCAAAGTACTGTTGAGTACAACCCCATTGGTTTGCTGAGCCCAGTCCTGTCAGGGCTTAAGTCTCATAACAAGCACTGTCATTCACAGAACAACGCAGTGAGATATCCAATCCGTGTGGCCTTCTACACACCCTCCCATTGACCCCAAATGCTTTTCTCTCAATAGTACAGTTGTGTCTGCAATTGTGCGGCTGTAACACTAATCCTTACAGCCCCGGCTAGATGGGATCCCTGTGGAAAAGCCTCGGTCTCCCCCCATAAGCCAAGGCCCCCGAGAAACAGAGACTGGTGTAAACGTATCCCTCTGAACCGGAGTCGACCAGTAATTAATGCAACAATAGGACAATACGGCGCAGTGTCTGGTTACTGTAGGGACCAGAAAGTGAGAAGAAAGGAAGACAAAACCTGCCACTTTCAGCACTCAAGGAAGAGAAGCCAGACACCGAAATGGGATGTTATGACACCACACACCGGCAAGTAGAAAATGGAGGAACTGGTCTCCCTGGGTGGATTAAGAAAGAAAGAGTTATGTGAAAGATTTGGGTTTAAGGCCGTCTTTGGGACTGAAGTGGTTTTGATTGCACGCAACAGTGGAGTCGCTGCTTGAGATTTTGATTTCATTGTCGTAATTCGATATGTTGTTAAATGTTGTTTATCTGGAATTTTTTTTTCAATTTACTGTTTTGGCTCAGTGGGGACAGTTGTTGATGTCCAGGTCTGTAAGAATAACACATGAGCTGATTTAGCAATTAGTTCATGTAAACCAGTTTTAATCGAGGCCAGTCCAAGAAAAAGAACTGCAGTAATCCTATGATACAGTTTAGAACCAATACAAAGTCCCTATAGTAATATTATAGAAATATTATAGTGATGGGATAGGAGTTGAAAAAAACAAAACAATCATGTCATTATGACTCACTAAGAACTACCTCAGACACACTATAAATTCCTGTAGTAATATTATAAAAATGTTATATTGATACCATTGGAGATTCCATAAAGTACAAGGTCAATAACACAGACAAACTATACGCTGCTGAACTCTGCCACCCGCTGACTTCCACTTACACACACACACACACACACACACACACACACACATATCTGTATTGTGTTTACATGTCCCTACTGCACTATATCTTGTTAATATTTTTATATTGTATTTATTTTATTTATAGTATTCCCCCATTTGCACGGTTATTTTTTGGGAGAGGACACAACCTACTTTTCATTGTACATGAGCTCCAGCATAGTATAAAAGACAAATAGACAATAAAGTTGAATTGAATTGAATATAGGAATATTATTATTAGGAGTATATGGATGTGCAGAACAGTCGACTAACAATTTAAAATAAAGAAGAGATTAGATGAGATTAGAAGCTGCACAGATTTTGAAGATGCATTGTATTACTTCCAGATTTAAGCTTTCAAAAGTTTCAATTTTCAAAACTTTTCAACGATAGTGTCAAAACAGGGTATTTAGTGGGCAAAATACCAATGAATTCCATTTAGAGGAACCCACCAGCCCCATTCACTCCCTGATAGGCAAATTCTACAAAAGAAAAGAGAAGGAAAAAGAAGGACGTCACCGGCGCGTGTAAATGACGAAAGCGTGACGATGTGAGTGAAAGCTCAGGCAAGATGGCAGCTTCCATTAGGTTGCTCGTCCGGAGGGTGATCCGTCATTCTAACAGGAATTTTAACGTTACCGTTGCCGGTCCATTAGGTCGGTCAAGCTGCTGTTCGCGACTTCCAGCGTGCCGTTGTTTTAGTGATGGTGCTGCGGACAGAAGTACGCATTTTGGTTTCGAAACTGTCCCGGAGGCGGAGAAGGCGAAGAGAGGTTAGTTGCAGTCATGCTAGCTCGGATACGTTCCGTCATGTATGGCGAGAGAGCGCTTCGCCGAACTCCGTTCAGAAATCTGGCCAAAGAAAGTTGCCTTAGTTACTGGTAAATGTAAACACCCGACTTAGTACTTTTTACGAATCCTGAAGGTGTAGTGGTAAATTCGGCATACCGTCATACACCAAACATCACTGCATTTTAATACAATCTCAACTTTTAGGATTGCCCTACTGCCCTTCATTGGGTAACGTTATTTTGGTGGAAGAATAGTAAGCAAACCAGCTATAAAGACTCTGAAATAAGTGCTCCTTGGTGGTTTAGATGTATGCCGAATTGAAGAGTGGCTCATAATGATTCGTTATTCGCATTTGCCGATAAGGAAGACAACATTAAACTGCCATATTGTTAAAAAATAAATATAAACCTGAAACGCATTAACCAGTGTGGGGAATATTGGGCGGGGTGGGGATACAGACACTGGTGTGGTTAAGGGGTTAGGGTTGGTGGATTGGTGTTGACCCTGCTAGGATACGGAGCTTAACTAGGCGACAGAGAGGAGGTACAGGACATATCCATCCAATATTACAGACAGTTTCAGATTAGCTCTACTCAACACATCACAACTGTACTTGATCTTGGTTGACACCCCTTCCTAAGCAACATCCAGTGAGGCAGATGCTCATTCTCCCTCTCAAACATCTTACGGTCAGTGTTTCACATGAGGTTACATGAGTCCTTTGCCTTTCTCCTCCTCCTCCTCCTCCTAACCGTGCCCAGTGTATAAGGTGTTTGAGAGCGTGGCCCAGAAGTATGACGTGATGAACGATGCCATGAGTCTGGGGGTTCACCGACTGTGGAAGGACGCGCTGCTGCACGCCATGCACCCACAGCCTGGCGCACAGCTGCTGGACGTGGCGGGAGGAACGGGTAGGCGCCAATTTGTGTTTGTTTGTTTGCTTGTGTGCTCGCCGTGTCTGATGCCCTCTGGATCTGAAACCGGGTCTGAGCTTTGTGCGTTTGAGGGAATGATGATTTTAGTTGACTGAGCTTTACTGTATGTGTGGCTTTTCAACCACACCCTGCTTCGATTTTCATGCGCTCGTACAGATTCACACCTGGAAGCTGCCCAGGACAACCACAGCCTACTACTCTTTGACCCCGGAGCCGTTGGGGCATGATTGAAGTTTTAGTTATAGCAAACTCAGAGGCAGAAATGATCTCATGGTCTGGCCAAGTGACGTTAGACTGAAGCCCAGTGAAAAAGGAAAGGGGGTAAGAGAGAGAGATAACGAGGAAAAAGTGAAATCTAGCCATGCTAAGTTATCTAGGTTAGCTAGTTAGCCTAGCCGACCTTCCAATTTCAAACTAGCCATGTTAGCCGTTAGCTGTCCAGGTAGCCTGCTGACCATGAATGCCGTGGTCATGAATCAATGAAAAAATAGGTAATTGACACTTTCTTTTTTATTTATGTTTTGACATTCACGTCTTCCAGTTAGCTAACCTGCACGTATCTCAACCAATGGGATTATTTCTCTCTCCAAGAAGTGTTTTCATAACTAAATCTGCCAATTGGGGATTAAGTGCCCTGCTAAACTTTTGTCATACTCAACATGATTCTGCAGTATGATTACGCCACAGCAAAACTCTGGCAGGGCACACCTGTCATGCTAAAAACCCATACCCAATACCGTGTGTGTGTGTTTTGTCGGCCCCTCCAGGTGACATCGCCTTCCGTTTCCTGGACTACGTTCGCTCCCAGCAGGAGCGGCAGCAGCGGCGGGCGGCGCGGTCCATGCAGACGCCGTCGTGGCAGGAGATTTCCAACAACTACTCCACAGAGGACGAGGTGGAGCCCCAGGAGTCCAGGGCCGTGGTCTGCGACATCAACAAGGAGATGCTGAAAGTGGGCAAGGAGAAAGCAGACAGCCTGGGCCTCACCACTGGTAAGTCAGGAGCAGACCTCGGCAGGGCAGCAGGGCGGCGTAGAGGGTAGGAAGACCATCCTTCCACTGGAGGACCGGGTTCAAGCCACCATGGCGGCTAGAGGGTAGATGATTGGTTAAGCAGCTGGAGGGGGCGTGTGTTTCAGTGAACAGATGTCTTTGTGTTGGTGTGTCAGGCCTGTCCTGGGTGGTCGGGGATGCAGAAGAGCTGCCGTTCGACGATGACCAGTTTGACGTCTACACCATCGCCTTCGGCATTCGCAACGTCACCCATGTGGATCAGGTAATATACCAGACCAGACTATTACTCCTAGCTGGTGCTAATTCACAACTGCTCCTCCTCAGAAGGCAGTTATCAGTTAGCAGTATTGTCCTGTAAGGGGAATGGGGTTCGAACCTCACGAGAACCGCTGTGTCCATTCCTGTCAAAGTGTCATTCAGCAGGACACTGAGCCCAACTTCCTCCATAGGCACCATTACTTTCTGCACCCGCGCTGCGATCCATCTATTGAATCGTATACATGTATGTGTATGTCAGAGTAGGGGTGGGCGGTATAACGGTTGAACCGGTATACCTGTAGAAATCCGTGCCACGGTAGAGATTTGACTCTACCGGATGTACCGGTAGAAGGCTACTTTTAGGCTCTTTGAATGTAAAAATACTTTTTCACATTTACAAACGTAACACACAAAGCTAGCGAACTGCGCGCTGCCATTTAAAGATAATAAACTAGTTTGTGGAAAAAGACGATGTGAAAAAGTGAGTAGTGCAACGTAAACTTGGACGTAACAGACGCATGCTTTCTGAAGATGCATGGTGAAATGGAAGGCAGCGAGCATGATGCGGGAGCTCCCGTTCCCGATGCAAACAAAGAAGAAGAATGAGTTAGAAAGAAAGGTGCTTCGTCCATCATCTGGACGTGGTTTGGGTTTAAAAAGTCGGACCTTGAGCAGAAACTTATTATCTGCAAGCAATGTCGAGCAAGAGTTGTTGCCGGCGGTGGTAACACGAGCAATCTCTTTTATCACCTCAAAACAAAACATGTCCGCGAGTATGAAGAGAGTACTAGGATGCACGCAGACACAAGCAGTCCCTCCGCAAGTGGTGCTAAACGAAAAACCACAACGCAGACGTCGCTAGCCGAGTCATTTTCCAGCAAGCGGTGGAAGGACATTCCACATTCCCATAGCGGAGTACCTATGTAAGGACATGGTTCCTATACAAACAGGTTTAAGGCATTGATCAAAACACTGGATCCGAGGTATGTGATGCCAGGTCCAAAATACTTCAGCCAAACTGGAAAAAAGTTTGCATATAATGTGCTATTTATCTTTCTAATTATTTTCTTGGCATGTTGCCTAACCTTTGAAGTTTTTGTTATATACAGTAGAAGTTATTTGAAGTATTGGAATACTTGAAATTTACATTTTTATGTTTATTTTTTTTGAAAATATTTCTTTGTATTGTTCAGAACCTATTTTAGAAAAAAGTTTGCATATAAGGTGCTATTTATATTTAATACAGTGCAGTTTTGCACAATAAAACCTTCATAAACACTTAAGTTCAATGTCAATTTTGTCATAATATACAGATTACAGGATACTAATAGAAGAGCCCAGTAGAAACCTCATAGTTAACCCCCCGGGAATAAACTGTTACCATCCCAGAGTCTTGTACTGCTCCTAAAGCATTTTTAAAAAATTATTATTATTATTATTATTATTATTATTATTATTATAAGAAAAACAAATATACCGTGATATATATATACCGTTACCGTCCAAAATTCTAAATATACCGTGATATCAATTTTAGGCCATACCGCCCACCCCTATGTCAGAGGAACATGCAAAGAAATAAATTCCTATTCAAATGCTTTAAAGTTGCTTCCTCATCCTGTCCTCAACTTTAGAGGTAGTAGATAGTAGTTCTTGTACGTGATGCTGAGGACTCTTGATGGCGTTTGTCTCAATGTTTTTATTCTATGTTTTTGTTTAGGCACTGCAAGAGGCTCTGCGGGTGCTGAAGCCCGGTGGCAGGTTCATGTGCTTGGAGTTCAGCAAAGTGACGAATCCCGTGTTGGCGAGGTGAGGGAGCTGATGGATGGCTTGGTGTGAATCTGTGTACCAACCTGTTTTACTCTCAAGAGCTCCCAATCCATTTTCCAGCCCGTTAAACTCTTAGCTAGTCTATTTGTGTGTGTGGTTTTTTTCTGATCATCTAATAGTGTGTGTGAAATTGCATGGACTGAGTTTCAAGAAGAGAGCATGGTAGGTGGTTCTGGATGTTCTACTGGAGTATAGAGTAAAAATATCCATGAAGAAACTGAGAATGGAGGAACTTTTGGCGGAAGAATTATTAAGGAAAAAAAGCAAGACCTCAAGTCTGACCTCTGACCTTTTATCAATGTCCTACATTAAATGGCGCTATCCTCTTTCATGGACTTTCAGGAGATTTAACAGGCTTTTGGTTGCTCCAGGAGGTTGTTGTTGTTGTTGTTGCTGCTGCTGCTGCTGCTGTCCTCCACCCTTTCCTGTGAAACCTGCAGGATAAACATGTTGGAAGTGTTTTTTCCCCCTATCAGCCTTTCACTTCAGCTCTGTTTGGGCTGGGCCGTGTCTCTCTTCCTGTTTTGTGCCGTAAACCAATCAGATTATATATATATATATATAATACTACCAGCAGATTTCCCGCCAAATCCAACCTGGTGGCACAAAATGTAAAAGCAGTGTAGCGGCTGCCGGTCTCCTTGGTGACGGACTCGCTTCTCTAGAGTAATTTCACTAATGTTTCAAAATTCATGTGGTAATGATTTATTGATCTTTTAAGAAAAGTGCTGTTGGCTGTTCTAGTAAATGGTGTCACCCCCCCCCCCCCCCCCCCCTCAGGCTTTATGATGCATACAGCTTCCAGTTGATCCCAGTGTTGGGGGAAGTGATCGCTGGGGACTGGAAGTCCTACCAGTACCTGGTGGAGAGCATCCGCAAGTTCCCTGATCAGGTGAGGAGGTTTTACTCACACAGCATCTACAACCTCGTACTCGTTACCACACTCAACCCCCTCCTGCATTAGGGCTATTTCAATGTATTTTTATTTCTCTACCATTTTCACAATGTTGTTTCTGTCATTTAGATTCTGTTTTCCAATGCAGCTGTGTGTTAGCTTAGTCATATTTTAGTTTTTCATCAGGTGGGATTTTCTGAGCTCCTTGGGCTTTTTGTTTAAATCTTATCTCTATGTATTACTGGTTGCATCTCTTCTTTCTGTGTTGTATTTTAACACTGTATTTCTTCTCTCACTATGTTGCAATGTTTATATCACTGCTCATACGTTTGATACATCTTCAATCTTGTTTACATATTTGTAAATGTTATTTATTTGATTCTGAATCAGTCTGACATTTGTTTGTATGTTTGCGTTGCACTTATAGAGTCTCTTTCGTGTGGATTTAATATCGGTGCAACTTTCCTTTTCTTGCAGGAAGAGTTTAAAGGTATGATCGAGGATGCCGGCTTCTACTGTGTACAGTACTACAACCTCACTGGAGGAGTGGTGGCGCTTCACTCTGGCTTCAAGCTGTGAGATGCACTTCCAACACCTCCTGAAGAAACACTGGCTCTGTAATGACAGACTGTCTGCAGAGTACCGAGCTTCAAGCCCCATATTGGGATGGAGCTCCTCCCTGCAGATCCCACTGCACAATGAAAGAAAACACCAGACATCGTCAAATATATGTGTGTATATATATTTGCTAATTGTATTTATTTTTCTGTTGAAAGTCTCCAATATGAGAGCTTGTGTCTAATTACATGTACAGGTATTTGTTAATACGTTTTGTAATGCCTACAGGTTGACAACAAATATAAAAACCTGCAAAAGTCATTGCTGTCGGTATCTAAGTGGAACAGTCCCAAAGCAAATGAGGCTTTCAGCTAAAATATAAAACAAATAAATTCCATTCAAAGTAATATACTGAAAATGTACAGGAGGAAGGAGAAAATAACTGTAACGACCGTAGGTAGGAGTGAGAAGAGGATCTTTATTGAAAAGAGCCTTTTCTTCAGATGCAGTTGGTACAAACTGTTTCCCTCATGGTCAAGGTGTATCTGAACTCTGATGTGGTCGACGAGAAGTTGAATGTCAGTTGATCACATGAGGGATGAAATGCGTGAAAAGCTTCAATTTTGTGTCTTCAACTGGCAGAGCTTCAGGCCTCCACCCATCATATGAGCTAATCCTTTCCAACCTACCTGTGGATGGATGATTTTATGTATTATTATATATCTAACAGGTTCTCCGTGTTCCTGTCAACAGGTACTTAATGCATTCACATGATAGTTAAACACTAAATCCAACTCCACATCTGCAGACTGAGCTATTCCTGCTGATCCCAAGTCTGGATTAAAGGTGCGCAGGCGTTTGTGATTAGAGGCTTCGGGAACTTGAGAAGAACCTGCCTGAGGAAATATGATGCAATCTTTTAAGACGCAACTGAAAACTAATTTTATGCACTTGAATTCAACAAATGATGCATATAGTGGAGCTGACATGGGTGATGGTTTTGTGTTTCGGGGCAATAACTAAAGAAAAAAACAAGTTTGAGAAAGTTGGTTGAAATCCATCAAGAAAGAAAGTCGCTACATTCATCATCATCAAGTCAGTCTTTTTTGTGTGCATCAACACCCCAGGCTTGTCCTCTGTTCACTACTGTGGATAATTTGACTTTTTAAACTTTTGTTTTGTTGCCAATTTGTCACTACAGAACAGATTATTAAACATTATAGCTGATTGGCTATGGAGGTGGGGGATGATGCAGTGCTCTTATGCCATGAGGCTGCTGTCTGACCTGATAAATGGTAAATGGACTGTACTTATATAGCGCTTTTCTAGTCTTTTCCGACCACTCAAAGCGCTTTACACTACATTCACATTCACCCCATTCACACACATTCATACACTGATGGCAGGGCGCTACCATGTAAGGTGCCAACCTGCACATCAGGGGAATCTAACCATTCATACACATTCACACACCGAAGGCGCAGCTTCAGGAGCAATTTGGGGTTCAGTGTCTTGCCCAAGGACACTTCGACATGCGGACTGGAGAAGCCTGGGATTGAACCACCAGATCTTCTGATTAGCGGACGACCCGCTCTACCCCCTGAGACAGCCGCCCACTGATGCTCTCATCATGTGTGGCCTTTCTGATAGGTATTTATTCAATCAGTCATTCTAGGTTATCCAGGCTCCCACTGCTGCATCACATCACACATCCATACCAGACATGGGTAAAGCTGCTATGTGAAAACATATCTTGAGTAACTGTGCCTTTGTATGAGGCTGAAGGAGTTCCCGTTATTCCAACAAATGCAGAAAATCTCATACTGTTGTCTGGTGTTTTAAAAAAAAATGTATTTCCCTATTTCTACTCACTCATTCACAGTGTAATATGGTATTTCACATCTACTGAAAATGGAGACATACTTTAATACTGACTTATACTTTTATCTATCACACAGCAGAGTTGAGTAGTGTGCTGACTGGTAGGTTGGTTGTTTATACTGAATCTTTAAGTTCAGTTTGTTAGACGTCTGTTCTTTGTATGGAACCACAGTGAAGTGCAGTAGTGGACTTAGGCTACGCCCGTATGAGGCGGCAGCGGTTCACAACACCGCTAATAAAAGCTTTAACATTGCAGTAAATTGGCAGAAATAGAGCTTCTAGATCACCTGAACACCATTCATTTTTATGTGGAAAATAATTGGCAATGAAATAAAACATTTTGACTAGAGATATAAAAGCACACATGCCCCAAAGAATCTTTTAAAGCTGGAATGGAGTTGATAGCTTTACCTGGTGGGATGTGAATGATGGTAAGGAAGACACCACAACGTGACTTACTTGAATAAAACTGTATATTTTACAGATCTTTGTACATTTTAATTACAAAACTGTATGGTACTAAAGTTTTAAAATCAGTTTTTTGGTCAGAGAAGATTTAATCGTCTTGTGTGCAATTACCATGTATATACAAAGTCTCATGTTAGTGATTTTTCTCAAAATAAAAAGCAACCAAATAACTCCAAACGTTCATACACTCTGAACATAAGACATGGCTTAAAGATAAATATATTAGTAAATAAATATTCAGAGAACATATTTCCATTTATGAAATGTGTTGCTATACAGGTACAGAAATATACACAGATTGATTTCTAGCCTTTTTTAAACATTTGTAATGGTAATGACAGAAAATAATTATATTCTTAAAAAATTAAAAAATATTAATTTTTGTACACATTTTAATCTTTAAGTGCTAGAGACAATAACAAAAAAATTAAATAGTGACTCAAGTACCCCAAAATGTTATATTTGCAGTAGGTACATATCTCTATGCAAAAGGCAAGATTAGATTCTTGATTACAGCACTGGGTTAACTTATAAATAGAGTTATTTCAGAAGGTTTGCCTCTGTGAAGAGAACAGGTACATTTCATAGAAACAGTATAAAACAGTCTGCAGGACAAACAGAAAGGCATGAATGACAAGCACTGATATCGCGAGTATGATGTACTGTATGATATGATTCAAACGGATACACTGTGGTACGTGTAACTGCATTGTTCTTTAAAAAAAAAAAAAAAAAGTCACAGTACAATAAGAAACCCTTATGAATTATGAGTCCAGCTACTTTCCTTTGGCCTTTTGATACACGCAAGAACCTTAAGAACCGTAGATAATCAAGAGCACGCCTCATGGAGGACATTGGGTAAGTGACAGCTAAAATAAACTTTTAAGGGCTTCGACCGAGACATCTTCAAAGACATCCACTGACCCAAAGAAACCATGTCACTTTGGACTTCCATTCAACCAAAAGTGGCACAGTCGCTTTAGAAATTGCTACAATAGCTTACCAGCATAAGGCTTTCATGTTGCTCTGGCACATCTTGTACAGGTAGGCCACGACCGGATAGAAACGCAATGCATAAAACAAACAAACGCCATATCATATTGAACAGAGACCAGTGTCAGCCATGCATTCACATTTCTATGCATTTTTTTCTATACTATATAGCTTCATCTCAGAGAGAAATGTGTGGGTCACATTGAGAAAGACCCCTTTCCCTGCCCTTGATAAAATGAAAAAAAACAACAATCATGTCTTTCTGTTTTGGTATAGCTATATCCGTACAACCTTTCTATTTGAGTTGGTGGTTTGTTGAAGCTTTCTAGGCAACAGTGTTCATGTAGATGCAAACGTTTGTGACAAGAGTTAAGAGCATACATCTTTAGAAACAAATTCTCAAATATCTTGCACAAAAAAGGGAGTCGAGATTTTCACTTAGTCAGAACTGGGCCCACTTACATCGTCTGCACTTGTGGTTGCATGGTCCTGACCTGATGACAGCAGAGAGCCTACATATAGACGCCACGACCAACCGCTCTCGTTTCAGGTGTCAACCTCCGTCCGTACTATAACTGTATGTCTCGACGCTGTGTTAATCATAGTCTGGCGCCGAGACGTTTGTGGCCACGGGAATGAACTTGATATACTGTATATCTAGAAATGTCAGGCCATCATATTCAGTAGAAATCCACACAATCTAAGATGATAACATTCAGAGCTCAGCGAGCAAGGTTAGAACAAGGCAACTGAGGGTTTCAATGATTGACAGACTGACTGGTACGGTACCAAACACACTTTGACTGAGTCCCTTGTTTCTGCGCACAACCTCATATACCTAGACGCCCCTCATTTGTCAAAGTACTGCTTCCTGATGCATTGTGGCTAGCAGAGAGCTGGGGGTGGAACAGAGCCCGGGTCTCCTCCTCTTGAGGGTATAGCTGACCTCTGAACTGTCCCGAGGAGAAATACCCCTCCCTGGGCTCCTGTCGCTCCCCCGTCCACCCCTCTCCTTCCACACCGGCAGGCAATAAACCGCTCTGGGTCTCTGCCCCTACGCCCATCTCACAATCTGTGTCCTCGGGAATTATGGGTATTCTCTGGCTGAGTTCGCAGCAGCCCTGTCCGGAGCAGGCGTCTGAGTCTCCGTGCGCATACTGCACGTTAACCGCGTAGTCTTCGGCGTAGCGCCCCGCCGGGGCCCGGTGGACCTTCATCTCTTTGTAGAAACAGCAAGGTAGCCCCTCGTAGCTCACCTGCTCCGAGGAGGGGCACATGTGCTCAGGGGCAAAGTAGTTCTTCGAGGCGGAGGTCTGAAACTCGCCCCCCCTGTGACAGCGCCCCGAGGACAGAGGCCCAACTCGGTCCAAATCCTGGCCTTTGCACTCCATGTTGGGAGGAAGCACCTCGAAGCAGCAGCTACAGGCCGCGTCCCCGAGCTCCCCCGACTCCTCCTGCAGCCCCTTCCCCCTGTCCTCTGGAGCCCCGGCTGAGGTAGTGCTAATATTGTTGTTCTCCCTGGGTTCCAGTGATGAGCGACTGCTGTAGTTGGGCTCCAAGCTGCAGCTGGAGAGGTGGTCCCCCGAGCTATACCCCGCAGCCCCGGGAGGGGGCTGGAGGCAGTCGTGTCCCGAGGGAGCGGGGGTTAACGAGTCCTCGGCAGACACTGCGGTGCAGGCCACAGTCCCCGCCTCCCCTGCGGAGCCCCTACACGGGCTCTTACTTCGGTAGACGTAAGGGTCGTAGTCGCTGCTCAGCGAGCTACGGAAGGTAGAGCAGCTACCGTACACCCCTTGGTTGCTGACCTCAGTACAGTCCAACATGGAGTCACTGGAGGAGCAGTGACACTGGCCTGAGCTGCTGCTGCTGCTGTCACTACCAGGGCAGTCGGCTAGGTAACCGCTGCACACTGAGCGGTGGCCATGGTAACAGCCCAGGCCAGAGGTGCTCCCAGCATCGCCCATCCTCGAACTAGAGGCAGGCGCCATGTGTACCACTGTGGGGTATAACAGCCCCTGCTGGAAGGCTCTGCTGTGGTGACCCTTATGGGGCCCCCCTCCTCCACTCAGCTGCCCTGCCACCGCTGGCCCCTGGCCCCCCTCAGGTTGTTGTTGTGGGAAAGTCAACCCCTGGAAATAGTAGTGCTGGTACATCGTCTCATACTGTGAGAAGCAAGCTGCTCGGGAGAAGTTGCGACCGTGGAACTTGGGTCGTTTGAATGCAGCATGGTGGGGTTGTGCTGGGTAGGCAGGGGGCCCGCGGTGTTCTAGTCCGCAGTGGTGGGGGTTGAGAGAGTGGTCCAGGTGGAGGGTGGGGTGGTAGCTCCGGAGGAAGGCGGAGGTTGACTGGGGTGGGTACAGACCCTGAGGATCTGGGTGCTGGTCCACAGTGAGCACGGTGATGGGATTGCCGTGGGGGTCCATGCTGGTGCGGGTTGGGTAGGCGGTCACCTGGCCAGCACGGTGCACCCTGCCTGGGTAATGGACGGGCAGCACCACCCTCTGCTGCCGGCTGTGGACCGGGTTGCCAGGTTCCATGCATACTGGCCCTGGATTCCCCTTTTTTTGTTCTGTGAAAAGTAATAAAGGGTGTGAAATTGAGCATCCTACAAATGAAAAGTACTTTTTGTTTATGCAACTTCTTGACATCTTTCCTGTCATTTTCAGGAATTCATCTCAATACTGTTGACAGAAAAGGCCTTAGCAAAACCCTATTACTACATTCTACGGACTGAACCTCAGACGTTGCGCACCGACTCACCGATGATGTTGTGTCTACAGTGGGGACAGGTGTGGTGCTGGAGCAACCAGGGGTCGACGCACTTCTTATGAAATCTGTGAGCACAGGGGATGACCCGCAGCTCCTGGGAGGAGACAACAGAAAAACATGAAGCGTTATTGGTCAGGCTTTGACCTGCTCAAGTATCGGCGGTTTGGTTACTGGACAGATGACCTCAATGAGAGTGTTTACATGTGCAGAGTACCTTGATACTATACTCATTATTGGTTATGGCCTAATGTGGGATAAGCTCTTTAGCTGCATCTTCATATCCCAATATCAAATCTCCGTCTGAATTAAGACGACACCGGTAAATATCTCACTTCATACTGGCTACACAGCTCATATGGTGGATATGGTCAAATGTGGGATAAACATTTTAACTGCATCTTCATATTCCAATAAAAAATATCGATATACATGAATTAACAGAACATATTAAGGGGACAGCAGTAAAAAGGATATGATATATACATGTCTTAATATCTCACATAATGTTGGCTAATATCTTAGCTGTCATATTTGGGTTTTTAAATATTGTGAGACAAACATACACAAACTCTTACAAAGCGTAAATAAATCCCCTCCACAAGAAGTAGAAATGAAGTCACTTAAAAGACAAACTGCACTAGGTTTTGATTTCCCAGAGGGTGAATTTCAACACACTGTGGAGTGAGGGTGAATGTCCACACGGTGGCAGCAAAGTTGCACAGAAGCCGAACTGTCTTTTCATCCGCTGAACCTCCGAGAGCCACCGAACAAAACTCTACACTAGACGCCACAGAGCTGCGACTGTGACGCTGAATGTCGCCGCTTTCCGGAAAACCAAACCAAACAACTGGCTTACACCTGAGAGTTGATGTGAGAAGAACGCAGCGCTTTGCTTTCCGATGCAGAAGTGGCATCGAGGAATTCACGATCGTATTCATTTCCAGCGGGAGCTCTTTCACCAGAACGTCTTTACTCCGTGGCTTAATGTGACTCATCTTTGGGTTCTTTTCCACCCAAGCTTTTGTTGCTTAGTTCAACTGCTCAAAAACCGCTTTGATGCCATTCAGCCTTTTATATCGCCACTTCCTCTGTGCAATCCTGGCGCCGTGCTTTGTTGTGTTTTCTCCTCCTCCTTACTGAAGAGACACACAAACCACAAAAAAAACACACACATACCAACTGTGTCCCCGTGGGCATTGGGGTTTGTTCGCCCGACATCCCCGGGTGACGATGAGCAATGCCGTTACAGTAAATCGTCAAAGTCCAGAGGATACATATTCCGACAATGACTCCTTCAAAAGATTAAAGGAGGCCATGCTGGGAAAACAGGAAGCATAATCACAGCCCAGTGCACTCTGGGTACCGTTATCTCTCCAGGTGCAGTGAAAGACTGCATCTAAAATGCATTGGAAAAGAATGTCACAGTAGATCGGAGGACCGCGGCACGAGCACATCAGGGGACTTCCATTCTATTGTCCAGTACGTCTACCAAACAGGTAATGGGAAAAAAGAGCACGGCGCATACGCTGCAAGAGTTAAAGGTTCGGTTCCCCCGGGGCCGCCTGTGGTAAAAATGCATGCGTTCATAACTGTTGCATGACCTTCTGTGATGGGCTAGTACAGCTAACACCCAAGACCCAAGTGTTCCTTCGTATTCAGGCAACAGTGCTGCACTAGGTACTTAGTACAGGCAGGACTGAAGTATGGTCACAGTAGAGAATGGCCTCAAGGGTATTGTGACCTTGATACAGTGGTTACTAATGCACATGTACACTAACTAGCTCCATGGTCACCACAAGGGTTGGTACAGCAGCCGGTGAAGTCCTGCCGAGCTGTAAGGGAATCACGTCTTCTCTTACCTCCCCGTCGATGTACTTCTCCAGGCAGATGGCGCAGTCCGAGGTGGAGCTGCTGCTCAGCGAATCAGACGCCCCGCAGCTGCTCTCGCGCTGACCCTTGACCTTGGCCTTGAACTTCCGCGTCTCCATCTTTTCCAAGGCCTGGATGGCCATCCTATTCATAGAGCTCTGTGACGGGGCAGACGGACAGAAGAGGGTCAGACGGGAAGACAAATTCAAGACTTTTAAAGAGCTTTTTAATGCTGCATGGAATCAAATTTAAGACCAGGTTTAAATTTAAAGCCCATTTCCGGTGTAATGTCCAATTGTGTCACATTTTTAACTGATGATGTAACAATAATATTGACCAATAACGTAAGAGTAAGATGAGAGTTATCACATTATTATATGATATTATTGTTACATCATCAGGTTGTTGTTTTTTTACACCCGTTATAGAGCGATAATCACCAGTTAATGAAATAATAATCTAATGTTATTACATTTTCAACCCATTTAGATTCATTTTGTTCCATTTTTGTTCCAAGTTGTTAAATTATCTGGCAGTAATTACATTATCAGTTGCTGCAGGGCAGTGGTGGTAATCATTTAACAAACCCAAAAATAACGTCCTTAACTTGTCCCAGATGTGGTCATTGCAGTAAGATCTCTCAGGTCGATGTTCTACTGAATCTGACGGCGTAAAGATACGAACTGCAGACGCGACACTAACGGCAGCTCCATGTTGTTATATGTGACAACTCGCCCCTGGTGTGAGCTGTTCTCTTAATTAGTCACCAGAGGACGTCATCGTGACCAACTCATCTGCCGCCGTGATGCGCGCACACACACACACACACACACACACACACACACACACACACACAGGTTCATGACGTGAGCCTCCGCTGAGAGCGTCGCGTCAACGCAAGACGGGAATCAATCAGCGCCACAGCTACTGTGACTGTCGCCCTGACTCAATGGCTGCAGCTTCCAGTGAACTAGTGCTGCTGGGAAAAACACGGCGTTTTGTGTGTGTGTGTGTGTGTGTGTGTGTGTGTGTGTGTGTGTAGGTAGACACAAACCTGGCTTCTCCTTTGCTTGAGTTTGATCTTGATGAGCAGGATGAGGCAAACCAGTGACACCACCACAAAGAAGGCCAGGAAGATGCCCATGTCGAAATATTCCGTGGGCTGCTGTGGAAAAGGGAGAGAAAACAATTTTGTCAAATAATCTTCATGTGTAACAAGACGTGTTCAAAGGGTTTATTACACCTGAACGTTGTTGTGTTTCACATTTCCATTTTTTGTGTGGAAATGTGACGATATTGGATGACAGATGTGTGTTGACTCAGCAGACTGAACACTGACTCATTCACTCTCTGAGAATGGTGCTGAAAATGAGACGTCGTTTGGCACTGACGTCTAGAGCAGTCGCAATTTGGTTTCACTTCAGTCAGAAACGGGCCCAGTAAAGTAGAAATTCATGTCATGTTTTCATCCAGGTTACTACCGCCAACATCAGGGATCTCTCTTATGAAAGGAAGCCAGCAGCAGCACGTTGACATCCAGACAAAAAACAGGTAAAAGATCCTTTTAAAAAACAGGTGGGAAGACAACCACAGTGAGAGATGGAGTCAAGGAACAGTCTCCCACTAACCTCCCAGTAAACCACGACCACTGACCAGTTCCTTCAATGACTTTGGAAGCTCTTCCCATCTCAGACAGCTCTTTCTCCCAGGCTTTCATCATGTCAAGCTATTTGACCTCAAAGTGTGCTGGTGCCTTTATCAAATATTCCAAGCAAACAAACAAGCTCTTTGAACGGGTGATATTAATCTCTCGCAGTCCTCGGCCTCGGGGGCGGCGGAGCGAGCAGAAGAAAGGACGGGGTCAGATTTCTCCGCTGGAATTTTTTCTTCGTATCTGGGAGACTTTTGAGCGCCGTTGCAGCGCGGCTCTCACGGACACGCTCGCCTTTGCATTGGCGTTCCTCAACATGTGCGTCGCATGTGTGTGTCTAACTCACGCACGCACACACACACACACACACACACGTCATCTACAGTCTGGTTTTGGCGTGAGATCTTACCCTCGGCGGTCTGTGTTGTATCCTGGCGCGGGCCACTTTCTGCTTGTTCACGATGTTCATCAACTTGACGGCGTCGTTCCCCTTCACGTACACCACCGGCCGCTTCAGGGGGTCCTCGGCCACCTGGTTGAGCTGGGAAGAGAGGGAGGGACCACATAAGAGACCGGATGTACCCAACACATGACGTCATTTGTAGGGGCAGACCGACGTGTCATATGTTGCCGGGCTGTCGGCTGGTCACGTCGCCCCCCCTCCGGGCATGATGGAGGTTCCTCCCTCACCAAGGCTCTGTGTGCGTTTGTTCATTTCATGGTTGAATAAAGTGTTTTATGAATCCATCCTTCACTTACAGACAGTAATGTACCCCACATGATGATCTAAATGCTGTTTCGCCCTGCCAAGAATACAATTCTGGGAAGAAACACTTCATACTTGTATTTGTTTGCAATGAAAATGGTCAAATTTGTGCGTCGGCTATCAACAGCTTTCAAATAAAACCCTGCATCTGTTGATCCCTGATACTTTGTCCAGAGTCACACAGACCTACAGCTTTGTAAATGATCCCCTTATGAACTGGGAAGAATGACCTACAGGCTGGAGACATGGAAACTGTGGTCACTCTGCTAAGAAGGAGCAGGAAGAAACAGTCAATGAATAGTATGTTCTGGCTTTGCTCCTTACTCCTCCTCCCTCTCTGTTCTCTCCTCTCTCTCTCTCTCTCTCTCGTCTGCTGCTGGAATCTGTAATTTGAAAAGCCCAAGGGAAATACCGGGGATATTCACATTTCTATTTCTTCTGCTGTCGTCATGTTCCCCAGTGAAATATGCTCCGGCTTAAAAGTATAGATGTCGAAACTTTTGATCTCCCGCTCGATTCTGCTGCGCTATTTCCTCCCCGACTCCACCAAGAATCTGGCTCGGTGTTTGACAAACAACAGCGCCAAATACTGATAGAACAGAACAACTATCGATGCGATCATCATATACACACCAGAGATCAGAAGACGGGCAGTGTTTCACCCACATATCTCCCTTATCCTCACATACGTTGATGAAAAAGGAGGTCAAGTACAAAGCTCCTCTCCTAATTTTGGCCCCGGGACTTTACCTCTCCCTAAGCTCCTCCCCCCTGCCCCTCGGCCTTGTGGGTCCTGTCTCTGACTGGAAAAGCCTCCCGGGGGAATTTAACACAGCCGCCCGGCGCTGCCTTTCATGTGGTCCTCGCGCGATCCCTTTTATCTCTCAGCTACGCGCTTTACGACCCAGCGGCAGAGAAGAAGAGGAGAGGAGGAGGAGGAGGGGGGAACCTGCAAGTCCAGGCCTGGCGCAGCGAGGATGAATACCACAGGAGAATTCTTGCGACAAAGCCGCTCAGACGAGCAACTCGTGTATTATACCTCTCAACAACAAAGACACGGGAGCCAGCAAACGGCGGAAGAAAGACGGGGAGGGGAAGAATGCGCGGAAGAAAGAGCGAGGCTTCAACTTAGTGTACGTCCGCGCGGCTGTGGCGGTGACGCGTGTACTGTACGTGTTCTCACACACAGACCCGCGGATCATGTACGGTCTCGGGGGATGAGGTAATGTGCGTTAGCGCGCACTACCTGTGCAATTATGAGCTCAGCAGAGCCCGGTCACGGTCTGGTGAAAGCCGAACCTGGAGATCCACTTTCAGCCTCTCGCAGCGCAGCTAGACCGGCTGAAAGCCCCGGGACGGCTGAATGCGCCGGGCTGATCCTCGTGCTTTTCAGCACCACTAAAGATAGAAAGATCATTGTTTGTACAAACGGCGCGCTCCGCCAGTCCGAAGGGCTGGGCGTGTTTTCTGGGCTTTTATTCAGGAGTGAAAAGCGGAGCGTCTTTTACAGACAGACCGAGACAGATTAGATCGTTTCAACATTGTTGAAACGTGACAGCATGAATGCCTGGGTAATTTCAGGTGTGTACAAACCTGGTCGATGGCATCCGGGTTTTCTGACACATCAAAGATGACGGCTGTGGCTCCCCTCTGCACCGCTCGCTTCGCCTGCAAACACAAAAAGCACAGAAACAATCATTAGACACACCAAACGCTGGGAAATGGAAACCCAACAGAGGTATTGTCCTGCTCAGATAGATCCGTCTTTGTAAACAGCAACTCTGGACATCCAAAGTTGGGTTCACGTTCACATGGAGGCCACTAGAGGGAGTTCTCTGACTGAGGAACCCCAGAACATTCAGGCTGGAGAGAACCAACCGGTCAGAAGTAAACAAGCCATTGATAACACTGGGCCAGGGTGAGCAGATGTGGTGCATCTCCCCATCTCTCTCCAGCCTCCATGATGTCACTGCAAATACATCTGCCTCATATCAAACTGTTGTATCTCTGTCACAGCTTTGCCCCCCCCCCCCCGCAACAAGGACCAGCGCAAGTGCTGTTTTTGCTGGGAACTCTTCAGGTATCACATGGTAGCTGACTTTAAAAAGTGTTCGCGCTCAGGAAAAGTTCCCCTAAAAGTTATGAAGCATTTCAGCTGCTAAAAAATGGCGGTTTCTTTCATCTGAGGAGAGAGAGAGTCGCGGTACAGAGGTCTTTTGAGGCTTCTGCTAAAGGCAAAAGATAAAGGAAATGCTTGGATCTGCAGACGTATCTCCTTGCAGAATCCAAATCGGCTTCCCCCTCCTCCCCCCCCTCACCCCTCGTCGTTCCTTTATCTCAGCTCCTACTTTCCCCGACGCCCCGTTCTCACCCCCACTTGATTCACGGTGCCCTATTTAGACAACGTTTTGATGTCTGCACTACATGATCTAAAAGAGCGCGGCTGGGATCATATCCTGGTATTATCAAATGCCCTTGGGCTCTTGCCAACACTCTTCATAACTGGCGGGGGGAGAGGGGGAGTGAAGATCAAAGTGACAATGTACAGTGACTCGGCTGCAGAGTGACTGGAGAGTGTCACGGCTCGGGTCTACAGGCACTTACAGGGGGGAGAGAGAGAGAGAGAGAGAGAGGGAGGAAGAAGTGTTATGTGTGGGGGGAGGGGGGAGGTGCAACTGCTCTTTTTGCAACCCTTCCTGTTAATTCAGAGGTGGCAGTCTTCATCGTATTTCACTGCTGCTCCTCCTTTTGCCCTTAGAGGAAAGGAACAGAAATATGTGTATGATAAGACTTTGATTGAAAACGATCTGCCAGGGCTGCACAATCAATCCTAGATGATCGCGATTTGATGTTTTCATGATCAATCATCCTCGTTTATATAAATACATCTTCAATTCCCCTGACCAGAGCCATGTGACCCGAGATGAAAGTGAAGACGGAGGAGCAGGCAGCTGCAAAAAAAGTGGAAAAGAATGGAAGGAAAATCCTTTCGCCCATGTCTGAACGTGAAGAACGCTTTAGTTCCTAAAAGTGGATCATCGTCTGTCATTTGGAGATACTTGGGTTTTAAACCAGACGATGACAAACACGTACAGTGCCGGTTTGCCTCAGGGTTGGAGCTGCACCCCACAGTAATAAGTCCTAATTATTATTTGAATCTTGTAAATAAGGATCACAATACGAGTAAGACGGAGGGAACACGAGACCTTCCAGCTGCTGCCACTTTGAGAAACGCCCTGAAAAAGTGAAAATACGTGTTAAGGTGCAAAAGTGCAATAAAATAATTTAGTTTCATGCTTATTTTGTTTAGCAAAATAATCACAATGTTCACTTTTGCCATAATGGTGCAGCTCAATGACCTGCCGTGTTCATCTGTCCACCTAGCTGAACCACAGATCGGCTTCAACCTTGCCAAGTGTCTGTTCTAAGTGTGCAGCAGACATCAGTCGTTTCAGGTGAGGAAAAGGTTTGGGATGAGTGGCGGTACAGTTCATCTTCAACCCTGAAGCAAGAACCTCCAGAGAAACCTCACAAGCCAGAAAGGCCCAGAGAGGCGTTCATGCTCTCCACAATCAATAACCGCTTTCCGCCCCATGAACACCTCCACCACGTCACAAAGCGAAGCTAGGTCCGCTTCTTGTAGAAGACGCTACGCTGAAGAATATGCAGCTCAATATGAACCGCCAACACAATAAAGGCTTTTAATGTTTTACCTAGAAGGCACTTTTTCCACGTCTCATTTGTCTGTTTGCCTTCCAGAGAGCAACTTCTTTTGCCTGAGTACCCACAGTACTGGTTGATCCTCTCCATGCTCCTTTATGTGCAGGCTAGGCTAGGCTATGCTAGGCTAGGCTAGGCCAGGCTAGGCCAGGCTAGGCTAGGCCAAGCTGGTGAGGTGGAGCAGGTAGAGGGTTTGGAGGGACTACTGCTGCAAGGGGGGGAAAGCTATCTGATATATGTGTTGCCACATGTAACACGCTATGAATTCAACTTTTAGTGTAAGTCATATTCAAGTAAGGTGTAAAAAATCATGATCCGTAAGCGTGTGAGCGTTCCCCGAAGGAAGCCCTCTCTCCCAGAGACGAGGTGTTTGTGAATCTGACTTTCACAACTCCACAAAGACTATAATTAACACCGCAAACTGATTTGATCTTCTCCGACTGTGAGCGAAAGCCTTATCAGACGCTGAAGCATTAAAACGTCTAACGCGCTATTAATAAAAAAAACGTTTCCCTTTTCGTCCTGTAAGCTAACATCTCTTTCTCTCCCACTTTTTTGTGCTGGGAAAAGTTCAAAAGCGAGGGGAGTGAGATCTCGCTCGGCTTTCTCCCGGCTCCACGCTGCCAGGCTCTAGCCCCCGTTTAATTCAGCGCGAGTCTGCTCCTTTGATGTTAGCTCTCCCGGTTAATAATTAATAGCTCTTGGTAAGACGCTTGGAGAAGAAAGAGATCTCCCTCCTGAAGAATCTCCAGTCAGGCAGGCCTGTGCTGCAGTGCAGGGACTTGCCTGACAACAACAAAAATGCATCCACAGGCAAAACTGTCTCTCTTAAAGAAAACGTGACACATCCCCCCATAAAAAACTACAACCCCACAGGAAGGATAAATACCATTTTGATCTAAAACTATCTGCTGCTACGTTTCAGCGATAGCGGAAAGAAAAGCAGCTGAGTGGAAATACTGTTTACTTCCCCGACTCAAAACAGCGATGGGGTTTCACGTGACACGGCTCCCGGTGAAAGCAGATACGGTGCAAGTAACGCGAGACGGCGTCCAGTCATCCACTGCAAAGTTTTAAAAAAAAAAGCATAACAACACGTGCTACAAACGCCAGGCTTTCATTCATTCGAGGTGAAATGGTTTTGGAGAGGGCTCTGGTCTCAGGGTTCATCCAGGACGGTGGTCCTCAATCCAGTCCTCAAGGACCCCCTGTCCTGGAGGTTTGAGCTCCGGCTCCAATTAGAGGCTTCAGGTTTTCATGATACTTTAATTGGTTCAGGTGTGCCACTGAGGACTGGGTTGAGGACCACTGGTCTAGGAGGCCTTTTTCACCGTCTCATTCATAATGCTGTTGCTCCGCCTCTTAGAGGGATTGTTCAGAAAACGGGTGAGCAGCCGTTTGAAAGATGATCGTTTTGTGTGGCAATAACACCAGTTCAGTTCTACCTACAACATCTGAGGAAGACGAGGCAAGAACGAGAAACTAACTAAAGAGAGGAAATAAAAGTGGATTCAGTTTTAAACGGTGATAATGTTTTTAAAGGGTGAGCGGGGGGGTCTTGACCTTGGGCGGTCTGCTCCTGGGCCTTCACTGCACAACCACCCCTGGCTGGCTCCAACGAACTCCCCCGGGGGCTCGGAGGCACGAGGAGGATTAGGGTGCACCATCTTCCCCCGAGTGGACAGAAACCGCAGCACCAAGTAGCGAGAGCCGAGTCTAGACGCCAGAGGGCTATGTTTAGCATCCCCTGAGTCCCGTCTGCCAGCTCGTAGGATTCGAGGGAGAGAAAACGTCGTTCGTCCTGGAAAAGAGAGGGTTTTGTTTTCTCAGCACGGAGAGGTCTCGGTGTGTCGAGTGAGTTTTTGATACACGTGCGCGCAAACGTGCACGTATTAACACGACACACTTGGATTGAACATATGAAACAGAAACACACACCTGGACGACACCTGCACCACGTGGCTCCGGCAAGCTTTCACTAGTTGGCCTCCTCCGTCTACATCACTCCCTCTCGCTCTCCTATTTTCTTCTCCTCTGCTTCCCTCCCTTTTCTTTTTTTTTTTTTGCTCCTCCCGCTTTCCTTTCCCTCTCTCCGCACTGCTATAATTAAGGCAATTAAGTCTTCAGAAGACTCCTCTGCTATTATGCTGTAATTTCATGTTGCCTCCTGGCTTTACGGTTTATTAAAAGATAAAGGCATACTTTTCTCCCATGGAGTTTCTTATATGTGGTTGCCTCTTTTCCCCTCCTCTCTCCTTCTCAGAGCATGCGTGTGTGCCAAGACATTATTTACATTCAACTAAAATAAAATCAAAGTTTTTCAACGTGGCCGTGTGTCATCTGATTGAAAGCCCGGGCACTCCGGCTGAAGGAAATGAAAACTATGCTTGAAACGCCGCTTCCAGAGAAGTCTGCGCTCGGACGCTTTCACCAGCAAACACTGTTCTGCTGTTGCTTTTAAACCCAGCGTAGCGTCTTCTCGGCATTTCTTTTCCGATGGGGTTTAGCCATGCATCAGGTTCACGTCAGCAGCAGTCACTACGTCTCAAGAGCTTCTCAAGGATGCACATAAGGCACGTTACCCAGCGTCTTTTTCATCTTCAACCATTTGATCGGACATTTTCTTTGACATTGACACGTCACGCTGTTTGCAAACGCTCGGCACAATCATACTGGTTGTGTGACAGGTTTGACACGGCCGCCATGTTGGATCTGCTACCTACAGCAGTCAAGTCAACTGCAAAATAGGGATGTCCACGTTCCCACAGACACGTAAACACCATCCTGAGATCAGCTACGAGGGCATAACGTGGACTCAAACGGCCTCAAGCACCAATAACTTCTTCTTCACGAATCTCTTTCTGCTCACATTTGAGGTTTTGACTCGTGGCCATGAAATTCCACCCCTGAATTGTTGACTAGAGAGAGAGAGGGGTTAAAAAAAAAGGAAATAACAACAACACAGGAGTTTAAGCCAGTCGCTTCAAAGTGTTTTTCGAGCTGCAGCACATAAAAATCCACTCGTGTGTCACGCCGGCGGCGGCCTCCTCCAGGTCCTCTCCATTCAGACACCTTCAGATAAATATACAGGGGAAAGAATCACTTGAAGCACTCAGAGAGCTCAGTGGCGGCTATTAATACCAAACGGCAGATAAGAGCTTCGGTCAGGAAGCGAACGTAGACCCGTGTTTATCGAGCCTCCGAGTCGGGGCCGCTGACTGAAGACCAGTTTTGACAGACGAAATTTGTCAAAACAAGACGATCACCTCGACCTGATGCGTCGTGGGCCTGTTGTTTTACGTGCAGCGCAGAGTGAGACAGTTTGTACATATCAAAACGACGATAAAGAGCAGGAATGTGAAACAGTAATGCAGAAAACAACATAAACATCTAAGTTCTATGAAGACTGAAGACCTGTGGTGCTTCAGCAAAGACAGAACGAGTTTCAGTCACAGGCCTAACTGTTGAGACCTGTCCTGAATGAGGTGACCCATATGCACGCACACGCACATGCACACGCACATGCACATGCACACGCACATGCACACGCACAGACACACACACACCTTTATGGCCCCTGTTAAGTAGTGCAGAATTAATTGTGCAGAATTCCCAGTTAGGCCCACAGGTTGCCACTGGCACAGTCTCAATTTGGACTGACAGAGGGGTTTGTGGGTAAACTGCAGATCGACCCGAGCCTCAGGGAGAGAGAGAGAGAGAAATATAGAGAGATCGAGAGAGAGAGAGAAGGGGGAGTGGATGTAAGGGGAGGAGGGGAGGGAGGGGTGACCTCACCATGAGACAAAGACAAGGCCCGCCCCCAGGTAAGCCGATCCGCGACCCCGCCGCTGCGCTGTGCATCGCGTACGTGACCGCCTAGCGCGCACGCCGCCGACAGCGACAGCACACCACGCCGATCTACCACGCGGCTGAGGGGGAAGATCAGCTCCCATGGGTGTCGTCGTCTCTCTCTCTCCACAAGTTCAAATCCCCCATGCGGGAGAATGTGTCACAGAAGTAAGAAAACCCGTAGACACCCCCCCCCCCCGTGTGTTTCACCTAGTGGCCATCGACCGGCCAGAAGCATCTCCTACATGCCGATCCATATTGTTCACTTTCCTTCACTGGTCATTCTCTTCCTCTTGTTCGCCTCCCCCCTCCTCCCCCCCTCCCCATCTCTGTCTCTGCCTCAGCGCACAATGTGGGGTGGCCATTCAACCACCATTGCATAACCAGAATTGTACAATTGAGTTGTGCTATGAAAATGTGTGTGTGTGTGTGTGTGTGTGTGTGTGTGTGTGTGTGTGTGAGGGGGCACCGCTGAGGAGGCCTGCCAGGGAGACTTGGCAAAAATCCGGTCCCATTAAAGAGTTGAGAGAGAGAGAGAGAGAGAGAGAGAGTTGAGTTGGGGAGCACTCCCACTTTCTCATCACACACACACACACACACACACACACACACACACACACACACACACACGTAAGCATGCACACTCCTATCCACTTCCTGTACGGCGCTACATCCTGACCCTGACCTTCCCTGGGAACGTCTGTGAAAACTCTCCAAGGTCCCAAACTGCTGCACACTTCATGGACGCCATTAATCAAGGTTTGCGTGTTTCTGAGACGTGGGAGTCGAAGCGGTTCAGACGGTGAAAACCTCCAACGATATTTGGGTGTAGAAACTCACTCGCAGATACAGTTTCACAATACTGCTTTACCTATGGTGCATATCTATATATACACATCTTGTTTAAAAAGGAAGGACCTGCTGCTGACGGAGGCTGACGGATGCTCAGAAACGTCAGAAAGCCCAGATAGTCTTCATCAGGGTTACATGACAAACACGACGGACTGTCACGTCATGAAGAAGGCTTTGGGTTTCTCCTGGAGCATCCATCCACCTCCACCAGTTTCTTTCCATCTTGCGAGGTGAGATGGAGTCAGGTTTGTTTTTCCTCTGCGTCTGAAGCCCGTCCACTCCACTCGGTCTACATCCTGTGTCTCCACCTCTCTCTCTCTCTGGCTTGATGTCTTGTGACTTCAAGTGCAAGGCACACACACACACACACACACACACACACACACACACACACACACTCAGCCAGCCACTAATCAAGCAGCCCTTCAGTCCTCTCTCCTCCTGCTGCCCACTGTTCTGCCCTGCCGAGACCAAACGCCGGGGCCGGAGGAACGGACAACCGCTAATTAAATTTCCTCCCGGGGCCCTCCCATTTTGTTTTCTTACCGGTTTTGGGCTCTGGCCCTTTGTGATTCACAGGAAAATAAACAAGCTTTCCAGTCGGGGAGAAGAATAATGCTTTTTTAAGTGCCCCCCCCCCCTCCATCGAGTGTCTAAACAGTGGCTGGTCAGATGAAAGGAATGGGACTGGAGGACAGAAACTGTTCCACGCAAAGACTTTGGTGGGTCCGAATGGGCAGTTACTGTCTATCAGTGATGTTACATGTCTGTCTGTCTGTCTGTCTGTCTGTCTGTCGGTCCTGGAGGCTTTCCCCATGAATATAAAACTCCTGCATGACCGAGTTTAAATCCGGTGCAAAGAAATCCAC
The DNA here is from genome assembly GCA_034670405.1 of Hoplostethus atlanticus. NCBI lineage: Eukaryota > Metazoa > Chordata > Actinopteri > Trachichthyiformes > Trachichthyidae > Hoplostethus > Hoplostethus atlanticus. The sequence continues at coordinate 17,699,903 of JAXDDX010000002.1, read as the reverse complement.
AGCAGCAGCAGCAGCAGCAGCAGCAGCGTCAGGAGGTACTTCTAAGACGCTTTGCCGAGTCTCCAGATACGAGGTGGCAGGTAACGGAGGGGTAGAAAGAAAATAATCAGGAGTTTTGATATTACATTTTCTGGCTCTGAGCTTTCAAAGGAACACTCCAGTAACTGCTGACGTGGCGGAAACCTGTCCCGGGCGGAGGAAAATTCAGGATTACCATATGTATCAGAAGCCAGGGGGGGAGATGAGGGGGGTGTCAAGACGAAGAGGAGAGGGGGAGAGGGGAGGAAGAGGAGAGGGAGAGGGCAGGAAGAGGAGCAAGTTAGGAGAAAGTGAAAGCTAGCTCGGCGCGAGTTGCACGCTCGGCAGCTGCGACGGGGCGTGGATACGAACAGCAGCAGAACCGAGCGAGACCTGGATGACATCATGACCACATCATATAACTGATGGTTATAAGGTGGTTATAATGATTATCACCGTTTTTGTCCCGCAGGCATTTCAGACCTGCGCCATTCAACAAGGACCTAATAAAAATCCTACAGTCACTCCAGCAAATCTACAGGTCTAGACGTACAGCACCGTGCAAAAGCCTTACTACTGTTATTTAGAGTAGACATTTAGGAACTTTTCATTTCATTATTTTTGAAAGCATATTTTTTTTGTGTCCCTAAGACGTTTGCACAGCACTGCAGAAGCTTACCCTGCTGGCATAAAGCATAAAGAGGGCATCATGTAAAGGCCGTCAACAATCATGTAGCATAAGTATGTAGCACATAGCATGTAAGTGGTGATTTCAGTGGGCGGGGCTTGGGCGGGTGTCCCACTGCTGTCTCCGCCCCTCAATTGGACTGCCGTCAAAACAGTCCTTCTCTAATCTCTCTGTGCCTTGAAGCTGCTTCGGGAGACCGTGTTGCCGTCGTTGCCTCGGTCTCGTAATACTCCGTCCTGCCGCTGGTGGAGGAGTGTTGCCGCCGCCTGCCATCTTTCCTTTCCTTTGGGCAAACAAGGCAAAGCAGGTCAGGACTCGGATCTCACGAGCTCGATCTCTCCGTCCAAACCCACAGGATGAGCTGCGAACGATTCGACTGAGCTGGATGAAAACGCTTCAATATGACCAAGGTCCAAGCTAAAGGTAGCAAATGTAGTTAAAGGGGCGGTAATCTATTACTTGGTGTTACAACAGCAATTATGGTGGCCTGTAGCGGACACAAACAATTTCACGTTTTCCCACAATAGAGACGAGTTAGCGCGGGGAACACAACAGAAGACTTTTAAAATGCTAACCGATCAAGTGTCCATATGCTCACACTACACCATCAGGCGGGACAGGATATCACACATAACAGAGTATCCTGCTGAACTCAGGACGATGCACGATGCACAGGTGGGGGGTGGGCGGGATGCAGGAGAGAATCAAGCTAGCGGGCTGGAGTTTAAATGTGTGTTTGAGAACGGAGAGACCAGAGAGCAGGATCAGGAACGCTGAAGAACCATGGGTAGACATCTAAACTGCTAGCTTGTGTTGTATTCACCAACCAGTGGCTGAGCTCGTCAGTAGTCAGATAGCAGCTACCTCTCCTCTTGTTTCCCTTTGAAAGCTAACAGGCTGTAGAGGACCGTAACGCCTTCAACAGCGTGCTAGTGCATTCTTGTGTCCTCCACAAGGCGTTCGAATGCGAGGACAGAGGACCTATAGATCCAAGGATGCATCGCTTGGTGACGAATGGGAACGAGGCATCACGTCCAATCAGACGGTCGTACCGAGCAGGAAGAATCAGATACAGTGAACAGCCGCACGTCTTCATCGATCACACACAGCGCTCGTCTCAAACTGAAAGGATGCTCACTTCCTGTCTACGACTTGGGGAGATCTTGTTGACCATTCTTGGATTTGGATTTGTAAAACCTCCATGTTGCCTCTCTGTCTAGCCCCGCCCCCTGACTTCACTTCATTTCAGAGCCACACCCACTCCAGCCTCATGAATGACCTCCACTGAGCACTCCTCCCTCCCTTTCCTCCTCTTCCTCCTCCTCCTCTGCTCCCTTGTTAAGACCTTTAAAGTGACAATAACTGGATGTAACTTAGCTCTCACTGCCACGTCCCTCCCACCATCATCCGTCCTCCTCCTCCTCCTCCTCCTCCTCCTCCTCCTCCCTCCCCAGCCTTCTCATCTTAACTACCCGGCTCCAATAAACAACGCCCAAGTCTCTCCCAAGTGCCTGCCAGGTGCATTCACAGTCTCCGCCCCCTTCCTATCTCCATGTCTCCCTCGCTCTCCTTCCATTAGCTTAACGTCTCAGGGCATGGGGAGCTCGAATGTCGCCTCCACACACACACACACACACACACACACACACACACACACACACACACACACACACACACACCCCTTCTCCTCAGTCTCCCTTTCACAGGCCCAACCTCGGCTCTCTGGCGAGGCATGAAAGCGAGTCTCAGCCACAAGAGGAGGATGCCATTTTCACCCCCCCCAGTGGAGGAATCATCGGTAGCAGGGAGAGGCGTCAGATTAGCCGTGGGACCAGGGGGCCCTCGGGTGCCAGGCGTGGGCCCTATAGCCTCAAAGACAACATGGCCCCCCGACATACGCAGCAGGGCACAGGACGCCAGGAGGAGGGAAAAGACGGTAGACGTGGGTGGACGTCTGATCCCATCTCCTCTAAGACTCTCTTCATCCTCGTCTTTTGATCCAACGGGCGCCGTGTGACAGCCGGCTGCCGCTGAGGAAGGAATAACTGAGGCTCTAGTCACTAGCACGTATCATGAAAACACAACGTTGACCTGTTCCTCGAGAGTCGACTTTCAAACACCAAGTCAGAAGCGAGGCGAAGGTGAAGGGAAAATAAAAAGCAGCAACTCCTCGGCAGCGCTCGGGGCGCTTTCTTCTCCTCTTTTTCCATCTTCCCCTCCTTCTCTCTCTCCCTCCATCTCTCTCCCTCGTCTTAAGTCCCCAGGGCTCCTTTCTTCTCTCTTTAAATAGGGGCCCGAGCTGTGAAGTCTAATAATGGTCATTTGGCCTCCCATTGAAAGCTGGGTAATTCGGCCCAGGGACGGCTCACTTTGAGCCACATGACACAAGGAGCTTCCCAGTGACCATGGAAACCAGCGCAGTGGGATCCCGGGCGCCTCCGAGCGCCGTGAAACGCTGTGAAGCAGTGATTTAGGAGGACTTGTGTGTGTGTGTGTGTGTGTGTGTGTGTGTGTGTGTTTGGGGGGGAGTAGGAAGGTGGATGATGGTTTATACACAGCCTGAGAGAGAGCGAGAGCGAGAGCGAGAGAGAGAGAGAGAGAGAGCGAGAGAGAGAGCGAGAGAGAGCGAGAGAGAGAGCGCGAGAGAGAGAGAGAGAGAGCGAGAGAGAGAGAGAGAGAGAGAGCGAGAGAGAGAGCGCGAGAGAGAGAGAGAGCGAGAGAGAGAGAGAGAGAGAGAGCGAGAGAGAGAGCGAGAGAGAGAGAGAGAGCGAGAGCGAGAGCGAGAGAGAGAGCGAGAGAGCGAGAGAGAGAGAGAGCGAGAGAGAGAGAGAGAGAGAGAGGCCCCTGCTTGGTCACAGTGAAACCTCTCCCGACACCCTGCCAGGAAGAGCGGCCAAGATAATATCAGCAAGTTGAGGCGTACACAAACATGAAAGGAGAGCCGAGAGGCAGGCCCCCGAGTGCTCCGCGCTTCACAGGCTTTCTTCTCCCTCTTTTTCCTCCCTCCCTCCCTCCCCTCTTTTCAATTTCTTTTTCTTTCTCTTTCTATCCCTCCCTCCCCACTGCTATGTTTGGAAGTGTTTGTGCCGTGTGTTTGGTGCAGGGGGAGGTGGGGGGGAGGTGGGGGAGGCGTAGAGGAAGCTGCAGTTGGCTAGCGCATTTCACCCGTCAGCATGGCGCGGCTAGCTAGCCTGCTAACTTTTTTTTCAGAGGGAATTTTATTTAACTTGAAATAATACATTGGCAAATAAACACTCAAATAATACCGCTAAGATTTCTCACCCAGAATGCACTGGAGTAGGCCTATGGTGGCCCAAGAGGGACAGCAGTCGTACTAAGGTGTGAGGCTGGTTCATAATGTCACCTTCTGCCCTGACGCCCCGTTCATTTCTGACTCTCAACACTTTTGTTTCACGGGATTAACCAAAAAACCCTTCGCTGATTTTGTGGCTTTCTGGGTTGTGAAAGTGTGACGACCGACTTGTTGACTTGGAGAACAAATCTCGAGAACCGCGGTGTCTCAAAGGTTTTAAACGTTTTCTGCAAGCAGGAACCGATCAATCTGACAAAAAGAAAAACTTACGATCACAACACATTTCTGGAGGAAGTGGACCGCTTAAAAAAAAACAAAAAAAACAAAAAAATAAACAGAAATGTGGAGAGGAAATCGATCCAACAAGAGAAGTTTAGGACGTTACTGCAACACCACACAGCAGCTGTCAGTGTCTCTGCTCTACACAGCCTGAAATTGATTGTCAATTTGCTGCCTCTGTACCCGCTGAAAGGAAGTGAGCACTAAACTCATTTTTGGTGAAGGACGGGCACAAAGGCAAATTGCCATATCAATATCCTCCCCGCGTCTTTTCGGTTCCACTCGCAAAAAAAAAAAAAAAAGGGGGGAGGGGGGGCAGGGGGGGGGGCTTCTTTCTCCGGTGGCAGTTAACAGTCCAGCTGTAGTGAATGAAAAGCAATCGCTGTAAATCAATCTCTATTGTGGCCACGCCGCAATTTAACACAACACCGGGGTGGAGTGTAAAAAAAGTACAGTCATCTTCTTCATGCTTTCGACGCTCTCTGAGGAAGACAGGGGGAAGGAGTGAGAGCTGCAGAGTGACATAGTGAGTCATGAGCCTCTCGTTCTTCCCACCCCGAGCAATCCAACGCACCATGCACACCAACTAGGGGTGGGCGATAATCGTGTTTATAATCGTAATCGCGATTTTAATTATGTCATCGTGGCAAATTTTCAAAATCGTTCATTTCGATTGTTATTTAGGCTACAAGAACGAGGAACGTCTAGAAGCGCCAGTTAGCAAAGCAACCAGTGTGAGTGTCTGTGTGTGTGCGCGCCCATCAGACGTAACATCACTTTCCCGTGAATGAACGGGCCAAATACTTTCCCCAATGCTGCGTTCATGAACTGTCCCCTTAAAAAATACTACGTGGTATTCAGTCACGTCCCTCCGCCCCGTCCAACTAACGCCGTGTTCAGACAGGTTTTGGACCGTTCGTTTTTTACGAGCCGCGAGCGAATGTGTCAAGCCGGGCAGGAAGTCAGACACAGGAACGGCATAGAGGACCCGGTCAATTTCAAAATAAAACAAATTTCAAAATAAAACAAAACAAATAAAATAATCGTTCATTAATCGTAATTGAGGTAAAAGTTTGAAATAATCGCGATATTGATTTTTAGTCATATCGCCCACCCCTACTGCAGAGTGACATAGTGAGTCATGAGCCAGACTGCCAGGCCTCTCGTTCTTCCCACCCCGAGTGATCCAACGCAGCATGCACACCAACCAACGCACACCCAGTAGTAGCTGCTTTACAACAGGCCTTTTTGCGGCATGACACCCTACTGGTACAGCCGTGGCCTTGGGACGACCTCTAACACGCACCTGAGTGTGTAGGAGCAGCCGCCAACCCTGGCCGCAGGCTCCGTGGGCCCGCCGCCCTCAACATCACACTCGTCTGTCTGCTGCCATCCCTCCCTCTCCTTCAGACACACACTAGCCCTCGTCTGCTTATGTGTGTGTGTGACAGGGACACACACACACACACACACACACACACACAAACATCCTCTCTGCAGCTCTGGCTGAGATGCCAGACACGGTTAGAGTCCAAAAGCCACTTAGCACTAAGAAGCAGCAGCTGTTTGCTCTGGCCCGCCGTCCCACAGTGCCAACCGAGGGCCACGGTGCTCTGCCCGCTCACATTGTTCCATGGCAACTGTGGGTTTAGGATTGTGTTTGTTTGTGTGTGTGTGTGTGTGTGTGTGTGTGTGTGTGTGTGTGTCAAAGCTTCCCACACAGGATACAATTTTTATGGCAGTGTGCCCCCTGGCAAAACCTTTAAAAGCGGCGAGCTTTGTTTCGGGGGGAGGATGTGTCAATAAAAGGTCTTGAAAAACTGTGTTGGTAAATGTGGTTATTTTAAGTTCTTGTAGCAGCAGGTCCTGGGCCAGTTGTGCTCCGTCGCTGTGAAGTTGTTGTCTTTGGCTGGCGTTTGAGGTGGAACTGATCGTGGTTCAGAGATGAACCGGCGGGAGGGGGGCGGGGCCAGGCCACACACACACACACACACACACACACGCACACACACACACAACAAGCGCATACCAGGCAGTAGTGCGTGTGACGCCAGCCAAGAGGCCGTAGGGAGTGTGTACACAAACCAAGACACCAACCAAACCCACCCAGTCACCTTGAGAAGCCACTCCCCCACCTCCCCTTAAGCCCTCTGCCCCTCCCACTGTCCTCTAACCCCCATTTCTCCCTCCCTCCTCCCTCCCCCTGGTTGCCCAGGGTTTTGGGGGCGCTGATGTCATGAGAGCCCAGAGTAGCATGGGCTGAAAGGGGGAGGAAAAAGCCGGCGTGGCCGTCGGACTGACGCGGCGGCGGGCACTTGAAAGCGGAGATATCGCTGCTGGCACGGCGGCAGAGACCCCGACCGACCCCCGGGGGGCTACCAAAGAAAGCCCACGGCATGATTTCATGTTCCAGAGGAGCTGCCAAAAACCGCAGTGCATGTGTGTGAGAAGGAAAGTATAGAGCAGAGGGGGGAGGGAGGGAGAGAGGGGGGAGGAGAGGGGGGGATGACGACCAGGAACGTGTTATTGACTGAATATAGCGGTGACTTGCAACGCTTCAACAACAAATACAGAAGAGACTCGACAAACTGCAGCCAGAGGGAAGTAAGGTGGTAGGAAGCACCGAGGCTAGGAGAGGAAGCACCGAGGCTAGGAGAGGAACCAGTGTCGATCTTGTACATGATGACTGGAACAACAAGCAGCTGCAGCGGGAACCGGCCTGGTACCCCGCGTGGCACACAGGAGGTCGGGGGGTCAACAGCCCTGCGGCTCTCACAGGAACCAGACAGGAAGTGCAGGAAAAAACTGTGTACATACTAGGAATGACACGGTGATGTCTGCACGTGGCCTTCAGAGGCCTGCAGGACCCCCCCCCCCCCCCCCCCCCCCCCCCTGGTTTTCCTCCTTCCTATCCCTCCTGCAGCTCCAATATCTCCACATATCTTTGGACCAAGAGAGCAGGCAGAAGTCCATCCATCGACGTGATAACAACACTATCAATAGGAATCGTTTTCTGCAGGAGTTCAAATGTCGTCAATTATTTGTCTTAGCTCTTGTTTATTTGATTCTCTTATTTCTCTCATTTGTTTTAATATAAAGTAGGTAGATAACTTATTGCTCTTCTACCTCAGCACTGGTTCTGCTCTTAGATGCTTGTTTAGGAAGGAAATGCACTTATGATTTCTGGTGACTAGTAGTTTTCTTGCCTACCTACATTGAATGCACTTATTGTAAGTCGCTTTGGATAAAAGTGTCTGCTAAATGACTGTAATGTAATGTAATGTAATGTAATGTCACATGAAGCAGAAATGGAATGAAACCAAAAAGAGAAACGGTGAAACATCGAGCATTAAAAGCCTGTCGGGTTCTCGGGCAATACTCTGACATGATGGAGGGTGTAGTTGTGGGGGACGGTCAGAGCGCAGGGTTTTGGTTCCCCCAGCAACCAGGATGATGGCACGCATCAGCCAATTAGGGTGGGACACTTAAAACACTTCCTCGTTTTCAGCCAACCGTTAGCGAAGGAGGGGGAAGCCCATTGCTTTATCTCGACCAGCTCCTGCCAGGGGCCCCGAGCACAGCTGGGGGGCCCCGCGTTCCCAGACACTTTATATTTAGACTCGGATGAGAGTAAACAACCCCCCCCCACCCCCCTCTCTACAATCCAGTTTTGTATGTCGACTGGGATTCTGTAATTGAGTGGAATCTAAATTGACCAGACAAGACCCCGACACTGTTGGTGGCAAAGTGGAATGGGCTCTTGGGTTCAATCAGGGGCCAGTCTGGTACGGTGGGTGGAGGTGTGTGTGTGTGTGTGTGTGTGGGGGGGGGGGGGGGGGGCGGGTGTAAGAGTGGGCATCGTATCCGGATTGGACTGGGCATCGTGGCCAGAGCAGACAGACAGGCAGGGGGGCAGACACCGGACCGTCTGGCCTGGCAGAAGGGGTGGCTGCCAACGCGAAGTGCACCAGCTGTGTTCGTGCCACAGGCGAGGGTCTGTCGAGACGCAACAATGGGCTTTCCCTGCTCTAATTATAGTCGGGGGGGGGGGGGGGGATGGCCGAAAAAAAAAAAAAACACACACAGGGGAAATGGGCTGGCTGGAGGCCAAAAGGTCACCGGCGAAAGTGCCTGCCGTCCTCGCCGCGGTCACCAAGAAACACTGGCAGTCAGACTGGCATGGGGAGTGGACTGATGTCACAGGAAAGAGGGTTTATGGACCCATAATGCAACGCTTACTTTGTTGCACTTGCCTTGTTATTAGTCCCTACAGGTAATGTGGTTCATCGCTGGTGAAATGGCGCAACGTCACTGTTCCCATCACCGCTACGGCCGCCGCCTCGTCAACCAGTCCTAGTTTTCTTGGGTTTCCCCTGGAGGAGGGGGCGCTCCTCCAACATGGACACGTCGTCTACGTGACACACAAGACGCCACACAAGACAATGATCTATTCTGAGGTGCGGCCGAAGGGGCGTTGGAGAGCTTTCGCTGAACGCCGGCTCACCTTTCAGCTGCAGCTTACAGCAGCCGGCAGAGAGAGAGTGCAACCATTAGCGAGTCTCCTTGAATTATGAATGGCTGTTCCCTTTCTGTCACCGGACATGCACGCGATAACTGAGACGATATCCACCCCCACACCCCCGTCCTCCAGGGAATGTTGGTACATTCCATTAGGAGGAACACTTAATTAAAGCATGATAAAATACCACTCTGACCAGAGGGGTCTGGGTACTGGGTAAGGGTGGGAAGAGGAAGAGAGATGGGGGGATGGGGAGGGGGGAGACAGGAAGGATTCAGTTAAACTCTCCCAGCCTGAAGAAGAAAAAACATCCTACTGTGAATTGCTGACAACCAAAGATCACAGATAAATACTATTTTAATTACTAATTTACTTGCTTAACTGCAGCAAAGAGCATTTCACCATTTCCTGCAGGGATGCTCAGGATGGAGGGACTTCTATCAGGCCATGCACAGCTGCCTCCCCGACAGACTACAACCAGCATCCATCATTTCTCTTTTGTCATATCACTTTCCCACCCTTTCGCCTCAAGGCATCAAGACTGGACGTAAACAAGCATAGCAGATTTTTAAAAAATACAGACCATCCTCCAATAATGCAGCTAAGAGTCCTGCACAAGCATGAGCGGCTCTAGGTTGGTGCGCGGTGCGTTCACATACCAGGAAGTAGCGTGGTGATTTCCTACTGTAGTGGCTAGGTCAACCCATAAAGTGATACTGTGCTACCACAGCGCTTCGGTGCTACCAGGTGGAGTTCATACAGACATTGATACACGGATATGTGTCGTCCACAGTCCTGCTGTGGCTGTATGTCTGATTCAGCTGTGCCTGAATCAGAGTGGTGATGACACAGTACCATGAATTTAACCACACAGAAACAGTTTATTTACCTTTCCCAGCACGGTGAGACAACTGGGGTCCAGCTCTGGTTGCTCCAGCTTCACCACGCCCACCCAGCCATACTCATACAGGTCCTCCTCGTCGTTATTGTTACATAGTCCCAAAGGATGCATCTGGAAAGAAGACAGACAGAAGAGATAGATCAGGGTTAACAGTTCATGGAAACATCAACAGTGACAGGCGAAACCTTCAGTCGCGGTATCAGAAAAGTCCAACTCCCACCTCGTTGATACCATAACAGGATCACACAGCTTTGAAACGACGTGTCACCCGAGTCACATGCATAACGTGGCATTTTTGGCCTCCGAGTTCCCAGATGGGAGAAACACTCGGTTTGTCACGTACAGCGTCGAGACACTTTGATGATGTGACGCACAGCATGAAAAGCTGCCCCACACGATGCACCGAATTAGAGGGTCCTGGCCTGGCTGGCTTACAGATTTGCTCCAGGCGTGGGGCAAAATACCAGCTCAGAAGTGCACTAATCTCTCCTGGATGCCCCCCTGTTTGAGGGGGGGGGGGGAGCATCGACTTATAATCCACTTGTCACCTATTTTCCATAATGAAACATAAGAGCTTAAGAGCATTAGTGCTCTCTAAAGTACCCGCTGTGTGCGGCAAAATCACATAGGATCTAAACATACAGTAGCCTATTCTTCCCCCCATGGCCATGCACTGTAACTGGACCTCTCAGAACCAGCACATGGACAAAGCGGTGGTTTATATGCTTTCGTGGATCTGCTGATTAAAAGGGATTTTCACTGAATTCCCATTTTGCTGCTAAGAAGCTGCAAAACGCCTCACACCATCTCCCATACGGTGAATGCTGCTGCCGGTTCTTCCCTCGTCATAAACAACGGGTGAGGCCTCCCTCTGATAGACCGGTGAGCGTGGCGGTGTATCTTAAGTTGTCCTCCCATTTACACTTGAGACCGCTCAATTGGCCCAGTTCTCGCTGCCGCAAAGCTCTGCAGAGCCAGCGCCCGGAGGATGTCTGCAGAGGAGATTAGGACTACAGGATGGCAGACGTGACAAACACTGACTCACTCCACGGGGGGAAAAAAAAAGAGGTGGCAAGCGTCTATAATTGCAAACTAACAAAAGCATTTGCCTCAAAGCTCTTTAGGCACTTTACGTTGAGTTTTCTTGATTGTGCAAGACCTGTAAAAAGACACAGTGGGAAGACGTGAGGAAGGTAAGAGGAGCTGGTTCAGTGAATGTTATGAGAAACCGAGCGTCCACATTGGTCACATCCAGACTCCTAGAGACTCTGAAAAGCTGTTGGCTGTGTGGATGTGGTCGCTCTCCCGAGGGACGGCCGTGTCACGGGGGCCAACTTGCTTCACAAACAAGTCAACAGATGAGCTACCAATCACAGCCGGTCATCGGTTATGACACAGGACAATTCAAACCAGTGAAAGCAACATCAAACATGGAACCAGAGGCTACAGCTATCAGCTATTCAGCCTCCGATGAACCCAAGGTGGATTCAAACTGGAGGCCCAAACCCGTGGATCCATCCCAAACCCTTGGATCCATCCCCCACCCTTGGATCCATCCCAAACCCGTGGATCCATCCCAAACCCTTGGATCCATCCCCCACCCGTGGATCCATCCCAAACCCGTGGATCCATCCCCCACCCGTGGATCCATCCCAAACCCTTGGATCCATCCCCCACCCTTGGATCCATCCCAAACCCTTGGATCCATCCCCCCCACCCTGGCAACAGTGGCAAGTCCAGCTCCTGTATTAGCATTAGAACTGGGCCAACCTGACCTGCAGGCCACTTATCCTATTAACCCAATGACCACAGCGCCCCGATCCGCCAGCACTGTGGCGCCTGGGCCCCGGCCACTCTGGCCCCCTGGGCTGATGACCCCAGATACCCTTCTCCCTCTGATGACCCCCCCCCGACCTTTGAACCCCACTTCATCACTTTGGGAGCAGGCTGGGCGTGCAGCAGGCCAATTGAGGACTTATTCAGAAGGTGCCTAGTGACTCCAGCGCCACAAGGCCCAGGGGTCAAGCCACTGACCTGGGGGGGGGGGGGGCTTGGGGGTCAAATGCAAACCAGTACGAGGACGGACGCGTCATAGGGAAGGCATGCGGACAGCCGTGTGCCATGCTGGTGCTCCACGGCGTGGCATCTTCTCTTTCTGCCTCGGGGGTGAAATCTGACGAAGACATCGGATCGGCTTTCTGCGTTAACAGAGAAATCACAAGCCCTCGGGATCTCTCTCCAGAAAGGAAAGCTCATCCTTGAATCCTCCTCCCCCCTCAGACCTTGTGGATATAACCGAAAGATAAAAAAGTCTTTCAATCGCGTGTCCACCAGCAAACGAAATCTCGCGAAGGCTCGTTCTCGTTGTGGGGCGAGGCCACTCCGCCTCGTCCGCCTCCATTTCACTAAGCTACTTGTTCTCTGGTAAACGTGGGTAGAGCAGAGCGCCGCCAAACTCAGGACGATTGTTTGGAGGGTGGATACCGGCCTAGGGCTGGCAGGAGGTACACATTACATACACTCACACTCTCTCCCTCTCTGTCTGAAACTGAGGAGAAAGACAACAGATAAAAGACTGAAGCAACCCTTCGCTGCACATCCTAGTCGACTAAGCTGACATTTTGAATTTGAGATGCCTCATAACCACGCTGTTGGGAGGAAGGGGGATGAGTCTACCGGGGAGGCGGACCAGGAAGTGGAGCGCTGCTCGCTGTGTGATTGTGACCTCTCTCTCTCTCTCTCTCTCTCTCTCTCTCTCGCTTGTCTAACAGCTTGGACGCCCCGCCTGCGCCCCTGGGTCCTGAACACTGGGCCATTGTGCGGGGGGCTCTCGCATCGCACAACCAAAGGGGGCTGTGTTGTTGTTGTGGGCCGTGTTGTTATTTTAGAGGCTGGGCCGCTGCGCCGTTATCTCCACCACCGCTGCCGGGATCTTGTCCCTGCAAGAGTCTGACGTAGGTGTGGACGGACGTGAGGATGGAGAGCGTGGAGCGAGGCGAGAGGAAGCTGGATGTGGATGAGAGGCTGTGATCTAGTGAAGTGGGTCACCGCTACTGCAGCCGTGTGCACAAACCAGACACACACACACACACACACACACACACACACACACACACACACACACACAAAATGACAGAGCCCGTCCCCTCTTGTGCTAGCTTTCCCCTCCAGGCCCCACAACACACTGAAAACACCCGGTGCTCCACTTTGCTCCACTAGGCTCCACTCCTCCACCCCACCCCCCCCCGGTTGTGGGTGAAGGGCATCCAGCGCCCCTCAAGTGCCACAAGGGGGCGGCTCTTGTTTTGCCCTGCCTGTTCTGCCCCGGGGTGGGGTGGGGGGGGTGGTGTGGGGGGGCAGCCTTTCACATGAGTATCCCCTTACACAGGCGACACTCTCAATGAAATCCTGGCAGGGATTTGAACTCCACCTGTCACTCAAACGGACCACGCCCCCCCCCCCCCCCCACTGCAACACCACCTGTAGAGAAAATAGTACTCAAGTTGGTTCTAGTGATGTTGGTTAGATGTTACCAATCCAGACTATCATGGTTGGTGTTATTTCTTGTCTCTGTGGTTCAGGAGGACTTCCAGGAGGTCGACCGACCGGTGAAACCTCCGTCACCTCCGTCACCCCCGGTCCCTTGCGGTCCACTCCTCCCATACAGGCTGACCTGATAGTTTATAATGGGATCAAAACAGGACCCTACTTCTGGAAACTCCTCCTCGCCTCCCCCCCCACCCTCACCCTCACCCCCACCCTCACCCCCACCCTGGCCCCCCGCTCTCAAAGGAAATCAAAATGCAAGTCACACCATCCACGCCATTCTTCTTCGTCTGTCTGTGACACAATTCACTGAGCCTTTGATCATCCAACAACCACTTCTTCTGCCCCCCCCCCTTCTTCTCTCCCTCTAAATCATTGGTACCCCTGGTTACAGCCCAGCCTCCACCCCTCCCCCACCAAATCCCTCCAAAACGTTCAGCAACACACACACACACACACACACACACACACACACACACATACACACCATGCTATATCACCCGTGCATGAAAGACCTTGCCCTGATTTCTGCACATCTGTGTGTGTGTGTGTGTGTGTGTGTGTGTGTGTGTGATAAACCTGCTGCTGCTTCACACCACCATCCCCACTTCCACTGGTAACACACACACACACACACACACACACACACACACACACACAACCAAACAACATAAAAGTGAATCAGTGAATTTGTTTTCCTGCTTCGCTGAACTTTGTGAAGGCTTTGAAATCTTGAACACCTCCACCTGCGACACAGACGCCTTTCTTTGGAGATAAAATAGAATTTCAAAAATATATTTCAGCAGCCTGGAAAGCTTCCTGTGAACCGCAGAGGAAAAAAAAAAAAAAAAAAGGGTAGAAAATCTTGAAATTGTAAAAAGAGCTGCTGAAGAGCGAAGTGTGTTTTTCACGTTCTTCAGTGTCTTAACGCGCTGCAACGCACCAGCAGCTCTCAGCATCAGCATCTCTCAGCATCAAAGACTAAACTGGCCTATATGGGAACACCGACACACTGCAACACTTTTCGGGCGGCTGTGGCTCAGGAGGTAGAGCGGGTCGGCCTCCAGTCAGAAGATCGTAGGTTCGATCCCCGGCTCCTCCAGTCCACATGTCGAAGTGTCCTTGGGCAAGACACTGAACCCCAAATTTCTCCCGATGGTCAGGAAGCACCTTGCATGGTAGCTCACTGCCATCGGTGTGTGAGTGTGTGTGTGAATGAGAGGCTTATACTGTAAAGCTCTTTGGATAAAAGCGTTATATAAATGCAGCCATTTACCATTTTTCCTTACCAACGTCCACATCCTCAACATCCTCAACACCTCGGAAAAAAAACATCTTTTTTAGATGCCTCAGGTGCTGATATTCCCCAGGACTGAGCGGAGGTCTTCTCCGTCACGGCTCAGCGATTCACCGGAGAGATCTGTCGGCCTTTCGTTTTCTTTTATGGCTTTTGGACGAAGCGCTGGCACCGATTTCACGTGTACACAAAACCTAGACGGGGGGAAGAAGACAAACCTGGGCGCCGCGCCAGTCCTCTCACCCACCGCGTGTTTACGTACCTCGATGTTTGAGCTCAAGCATGTGCAGAGGCCAACGCGTGTGTGTGTGTGTGTGTGTGTGTGTGTGTGTGTGTGTGTGCGCGCGCCCGAAAGGCATCATGGGCGATCGAGGCGCAACGGTGGCATCTCTCACCGATCCGTCCGCTCACCGTGAAGTCATTCACCCCGGCGAACAAGCATCCCGCCTCCTCCCCCACCACCACCACCGCCCCCTCCCCAAGCGGGTCCGTCTCCCTCCCTATGGGGGGGGGGGGGGGGCAGCATTGTCAATTTCCCGGAATAACACACCAGTCTTGCCAACAGTGGTGGCGGCCATGCTGGTGGGGGTGTATGTTTGATCACAGCCCTCAGAGCTGCTGCTTCTCAACAGCATGTTCTGGATGCAGGACTAGCCTAGCGGTCCTCAAACCCCTCTGGTCCAGAGTCCTGCTGGTTTTCTGTTCTGCCAGGTGGTTTTCATCCTGGCCGACTGGTTTAGACCTGGACGAACTTTCATATATTGTGTATAGGCTGCTTGCCCAAACTCGGCATCTATTGCAGCCCAACCGTCCTGGTAGGGGGATCCCTCTCTGAGTAGCCCCTCCCAAGGTTTCTCCCAATTTTCCCAGTGAGGGTTTGTGGGAGTTTTTCCTTGTCCTCTGTGAGGGTCTAAGGCTGGGGGATGTTGTGTACTAACCGTTTATTATTTTCACATGTTGGGCACTGTGAAGCCCTTAGAGACTGTAACGGTGATTAAGGGCTGTACAAATAAATGTGATTTGATTTGATTTGATTGACGACAGGTGAATGCAACTCACTACCTGGCAGGACAGAAAACCAGCAGGACTCTGGACCGCTGGAGTTACTAGACACACACACACACACACACACACACACACACACACACACACAACACCTGCTGCACTGTGACAAGCTCCAGCCTCACACTGAATCTCCACACACATTCACACAATCTGTCAGTACTGAACAAGTAAGAACATCTCAGCGGGGAGAACAAACTATCGGACAGAATCTGATCGTGGTCTTAAAGTCAGACATGTCTGTTCTGGTGCAACAGAAGAAGAAGAACTGGGTAGTTAGCATGAGCAGACAGAGAGAAGAGCGCCACCTACAGGAACTCAAACTCATCAAGAGAAAGACGTCACAGACACACAGCATGAGAGCTTGAAGGTGTGATGACAGGCTGAGACGTTTTCTGCAACACGAAGAACGAGGACAAATAAAAGGTTTAGTTGTATTTTTATCACATTATTTATTTTGGTCCTGAGAGGAAAAAGTACTTAACATTGAAAACACATTGAAACGAGGTGGGGAAAGTTTACACCGAGCCTACCAGAACAGACATGAGGCTTCATCAGCACGAAGCACACTCCAGCACCACACCCCTCCCCCACTCCTCCCCTCACCCCTCCCCCAACCACACCCCTCCCCCACACCACCACAATAAACTGTAGCGCGGCCAGTCAACTTCACCCCCAGTGACCCACTGGGGTAGACATGGGCACATGCTTCAACCAATTAAGATCCTGCCTGTGCTTAACCCCCGCCTTCCTCTGCATGTTCCTCACACACACACACACACACACACACACACACACAGACTCTCTTCCTGAGCTCTTGTGAGCCCAGTGGAGGGTGAAGGAGATGAGGTGTGTGTTGGGGTGGATATGGACCATGCAGCTGAAATGAGTTGCATTTACTATGGTCTATAAGTAGCATCCTCACACACACACACACACACACACACACACACACACACACACACACACACACACACACACAGAATTTCATGCCGTTCAACATATTACACTTTTGTATTTATACTCTGGCAAAATGTTCCTGACGATATAACTGATTGACAATCACAAGCCAAAGTCCACGTAGCCAAGCGTGACTCCTTTGCACAACATCCTGTAGCCCACGCTTCTTTATCTCGCCCTCATCCTTCAGTTTCGGTACCAGACACTCCCGAGCTGCAGGTCAGACTCGGCGGGGTTAAGCCTCTGAAATGTTCCTATTCTTAACGGACGGACTCGCCAGAAGGATTTACATTGTCCTGGATGAACACGTGAGAGAGTCTGGTCACTCAGAGAGGAAAGAACAAGCTGCCAAAACATTCACCTGAATTAAACTGACATGAAACTCAACTTGGTTATTTGTAACCTGATTACTAAAAACCAAACCAAAGAGACGTTTTTGAAATGTCTGTCTTCTGTCATATTCCTTGTACCCTTATTTCCTTTACCATGTCAAAATAAGATACATTCAATAATCCATCTAACTTCCATACGTTGGGAATGCAAAATATACTACAGCCTAAAACCGACCAAACATTTACTTGGTTTCACATTTTATCAGAAAAA
The DNA here is from genome assembly GCA_034670405.1 of Hoplostethus atlanticus. Classification (NCBI taxonomy): domain Eukaryota; kingdom Metazoa; phylum Chordata; class Actinopteri; order Trachichthyiformes; family Trachichthyidae; genus Hoplostethus; species Hoplostethus atlanticus. The sequence goes on along the minus strand of JAXDDX010000002.1, from coordinate 17,682,717 downwards.
TCTCTCAACTCAACGTCACATCTTGTGGGCGGCGGCTTCTCCTCCCCCGAACCCGGGTTCAACGTCAGAGAGGAAAATGTGCAGGAGGAAGGAGCCAGCAGAGGTTTGAAACGCAGCCCTCTCTTATACGAAGTAACACGTGAGAGTGTGTTGTAGCGCACACACACACACACACACACACACACACACGACCCCCCCCCCTCTCTCTCTCTCTCTCTCCCCCCTCTCGGTCGCCCGCTGCCCCTCTTTCCCAGCACTAGAAATAACTTCAAAGGGGGCTTGGTAGCCTTGAGGAGAGCGAGGCAGCGGGGTCGGGTTACGGCGGGGCAGCTGGGAGGGCCTACAGGTGGGCCGGCGCTCCTCCTCCGGTAACACTATCGCCGTAAAGGGATCCCTCTGCTTCTCCTCGCAAATAATGAAGACTTCCTCCCTTTTGTCTCCTCCACCGGGACTAAAAAGGGACAATTAGCCGAGCTAGCCCCGGCGTCCATCTTTTGTTTTGGGCCGTCTAAACCGACGTCTGGGTGGGGGGGGTGGGGGTGGTGTAGTGAAGTGAGCATGGAGGACGGACTCAAAATCAAAAATAAATAAATAAATAAATAAACAACCTATAAATACATTCATATGCCATTAAATGTACCAAAAATAATATTAAAAATAAATGTAGGCATTAATTAATTGATAAAATGTGATATAAATTGATATTTCGGTTTAATTTGCTTCTGTATTTATTTACCTTCCAATTTAATTTTCCCTTTTATTTATTTAGGAGAGAGAGATTTGGTGTTTGCTCTGAGAGATTTGTCGTCGGGGTGGGGGGAAGATAAAAAGACCAAACTCAGTCCAGCGTCGACCCCGGCAGCCATGTGCCTGACATGACGAAGACCTCGGAGCGTCTTGAGAAGTGGAACTTCATCGAAGGCGAGCTCTAACCAAGCGGGGCCGGTGATGCGAGCTACAGCGCCCCCCCCCCTCTCATCATCATCAGTCCTAATGGCCTCCCCTAGTCGCCGGCCCCCCTCCTCAACCTCCCCTGAAAAATCACCTCCACGCCGTCCCCATGGCAACGGGGCAAAGCAAACAAGTGTCATGGTTTCAGCGTGAGCAGGGGACGGCGGCGGAGGACACCCAACACCATGTAAACGTCCTGATATGTAGCGCAAGGCTCCGGGGTTGACAGCTTTAACACGGAGCGGGACGCCGGGCTGGTGACTCTATTAGCCCCTCTGAGAGTGGAGCCCGAAACCCTCAATGGCGTGTGTGTGTGTGTGTGTGTGTGTGTGTGTGTGTGTGTGTGTGTGCACTCAAAAGTCTCCCTGGTGTCACTTTCAGCTCTTCAGTCTTGAAGCCCAGAGTGACACGAACAAAGGACGGGCCGACAAAGTTCAAGGGTCAACGTTGGGATGGATGCCACCATTTCTGGAAAGGGGGAGTGGAAACAACCGCCTCCCCCCCCCCACCTCCCCCGCCTTCCCCCTGAAGCGAGCGCGCGGCATCCGCGGGCAAAGATAAAGTAACGACAGCGAGCACACACACATATATTGTCTCGGCGGGCGCTGGAGCCTGCATCCATCACCGCCGGCTTCAGGGAGCCTCAGAGGACCGACCGGCGGGACGGACGGAGCCGAGGGAAACGGGGCTCGTTGAGAAGCTCCGCCCCCAAACACCTCGGAGACGCAGGTAGGCGGTACCGTCGGGTTTCAACATGAAGAAGAAGAAACAAAAGGCACAAAGAAAAGAGATCACCCACTGCTAGCTTCCAATGCTATCCCGCTTGCTAGCTTCCAGACACTGCAATGGAGCGCACCCCAAATATGACACCCCCCTCCTCCTCTTCCTCCTCCTCCTCCTCCTCCTCCTCCTCTTCCTCTTCCTCTTCCTCCTCCTCTTCCTCCTCCTCCTCTTCCTCTCACCACAAAACAAAAGTTAATGTCAGTACTTAATGAGCTATGATTAATGCTGCTGCAGGAAGGCCACTGAGCCTGGGGGGGGGGGGAGGGGGGGTACATACCTGGACTAGTCAGTCCACTGTGTGTGTGTGTGTGTGTGTGTGTGTGTGTGTGTGTGTGTGTGTGTTGGAGGGTGGGGGATGCTAAAAGCGGACCAAGGGGAGGATTGCAGTCATCAACACCTTGGCTCTGAGTGGCCTTTGATGTTACACGGCGTCTTTGAAGGCGCCGGCCGCGGAGGAATGCTGCTCGCCCCCCCCGACCCCCCCGACTCCCCCCCGACTCCCCCCTGACTCCCCCCACCCCACCAGAAAGCCCCCGGAGTTGTGGAATGCGGCGCAAGCTGCTGCTCGGCCCGCTGGAATGGGATTAGAGCACAGGCCCATATTACCCCCCCCTCCCTCCCTCCCTCCCTCCCTCCCTATTTACCTCTCTCCCTTCCCTCTCCTCCCTCAGAGTGGACAACATGGTGGCCCCATGCCCTCACCCCCCCCGCCCCCCCCCAACACCGGGGTGCTCCCCTTCACTGATCGTCTTAGGATGGAGGTTCTCAAACCGTCAAGGCCCAAGAGTCTGCAGGTTTTCAGTCCTGACTGACTGAAAACCTGCAGACTCTTGGGATCCGCTGGTCTAGGAACAGCTCGGCGAGGGACGGGGAGAAGAAGGAGTACATAAGACTAACTCATATTAAGACATATTAAGACACGTCTTCAGCACAAAACGCGTGGCGAGGCGAGCGACCGCCGCCGCCTCATCCTGAACGCCGGCGCTCTGAGGCTAGTGGATCAGCCGCCTGGCAAACACCGCGGAGGAACCAACATCCACAGTATCAAAGTGTCCAGCCGCAATGTGGAACCATGGACTCATCTCATGCCCATCCTGTGTGTGTGTGTGTGTGTGTGTGTGTGTGTGTGTGTGTGTGGGAGACAGCCGGCAGTTACAGCGGGAGATGAGTGTACTAATCCAACTGCTCCTCAGAGGGAAGACAGACAGGGCTTCCTGCAAAAGGTCAGGTTCACTCTGTCCACACACACACACACACACACACACACACACACACACACACACAGCCCAGTGAGTGACCTTCCGCACAACAACTGCACAAACAGAGCCATTGCAGCCATGCATGCCGATGTCTGTCAGGGGCTATGCTATGCTATGCTAGGCTAGGCTAGGCTAGGCTAGGCTAGGTGCTGGCCTAGTGTGTTTACGGAGGGTCGTAGCCCTGCCAGGGAGAGTGAGGGAGATATGAATAGGACTTACAGTATATGCACACACACTTGAATGAATGTGTGCACATACACTGTGAGCCTCCCCCTATACCTTCCCCCTTGGCCATCGGGCTTAGGGAGGGAGGGAGGGAGGGGGGAGGGGGGCAAGGTGGAGAGGCAGCCAGCATTAGCGCCGGTTTCAGGTTTCGCCCGCCTCGGCCTTGTTTTCTTTAGGAAACACTTACTGGGGCTCGTACTACAGCGGAGGAAGTGCTCGCCTACATCACTTCCGGGTCGGGTGGCTGAGGTCACGCCACACTGGGGGGGGGGGGGGGTGGGGGGGGGCTGGGCCACCATCAAACCACATGTGGAATGCGTTTAATGTCACCAGCAATTAACCTCATGAGTTACTTTCACATGTACAGACCTTGAAAAGAAAACATGGCGGAGGAAGGAGGACGTGAGACGCAGCATCAGACCTCTGACAACCCCCCCCCCCCCCCCCCACAACCCCTCCTTTTTTTTTTTTTTTTTGCCCCGTCTTTGTTTTGCTCGCTCTCTTGTTTCTGCGACTGGCGATCACCCCCGATCACCTTTCACGACAACCTGGAGACGGGGGGGGGGGGAAGCAGGAGGAACAGCTCGCGGAGCTAACGATATTCAGGAGGAAATGAGAATGTGAACAAACAAAGCCGGGGCCCATTTCCTGGAATAATGCGATGGAGAAACGTACATGGGTGGTGGGAGGGTGGTGGTGGCGGTGGGGGGGGTGGATGGAGTAACGGGAGCCAATGCACAGCCTCCAACTTCTATTCCTTGAGGGAAGACCCTGGACGGCAGGCGCAGGAGCACCGGAAGCTATTTGGAAGCACTTCAAACCACCTTCACAGGATAAGAAAGCTGGATGGGTTTAGGTTTTTATATGCACACACACACACACACACACACATACACACACACACATACATAAATACATTGTGTGTGTGAGCAGAGAGGATTCAGATGTGTCATGTGACCCTGCAGCAAACATTTCAAGGCATCACGTCTCGCATCCGCAACATCACTTCAACCTTCAACCATTCAGTCTTCTGCAGAAACTTCACTTCCCATCACCTCCAACCAAAACGCGAGAGCTTCGGCTGATGTCGAGGTGGTGTATTTTAGGGGGTGTAACCGTGCGGCGACGAGATGGGCGCTTTGCTAGATGCATTACCGAGGACCGGGTTGCCAGGTTTGACCGCAGCAGCCATCCCCCCCCTCGCGGTTTCAGAGCCTCTCCCTTTTGCTTCTGATCAGGTTAGACAAGTCCCTCTATTCAAAGCTGCAGAGGAATACCGATATCCCCAAAGAGCAAAAAAAAAAAAAAAAAGGAGGGAGGGAGGGAGGGAGGGAGGGAGGGAGAAGAAGAAGAGAGATTAACTGGCTGGTTCAGCGGCTCGCTCGGTCCCATCTTACCCACTAGTCTCTTGTTCTGAAGCAAAGCATGTCTTTGATACCCGACGAGCAGGAATCTGGAGGCGTTCAGGTTCCTTTGTGCTTCGCGCTGCACAGAGACTCTGTGTGTGTGTGTGTGTGTGTGTGTGTGTGTGTGTGTGTGTGTGTGTGTGTGTGTGTGCCAAGGCTGGGATTTCTTTTCTTCACCCCCGCTCCCTCCCTCCCTCCCTCTCCCTCTCTCCATCTCTTTCTCTCTCCCTCCTCCTCCCCTCTGCCTTCATCTCCTTCTCCCCTCCCCCCACCCCAAACACTAATCAGTGAATCATGAAACTTTTTTTTTTTTTTTTTTTTTGGGTAACAATCTCTTAACTTAAAAAAATAAAAAAATAAATAAAAAAAGGTCAAACTCTTCCTGTGAACGTTAAAACCTGACCTGGCTGTATTTGGACCAAAGCGGAACTTCAGAGGGGTTTTGTTGGGTGGATGAGGGGTGGGGATTTTGGGGGAGGGAGGGAGAGGTAGGGGGGAGGGTGTGTGGGTGAGGTTTGACTCCCCTTGGAGATTTTCTTAAACCCATTACATCAGCTTTTTTCTGCTTCATGGACTCCGAGCCCGGGGCTTTTGTGAGGGTAGAAAATGACCTAAATTGACATTCAGAGTGGTTGTGGTCGGCTGATTGTGGTCGGGCATTTTTTGGCATAAATAAAACAAGATTCCTGAGGCCTTCTGGAAACCCCTCTGCCAACTCTGCCTCTTTGTAATCGCCGGCTTCCTGTGAATGCAGGGCGGTCATACCCAGGTCCGCCGTGAGCGCCCTGCACCACGCTACCAACTCCAAGAGGCGAAAACAGCGTAGCGGAAGTGCATCCTCAAACCCGAGTCGTGGCTCGGAGCGAAACCCCTACGCTCTCTCTCCGATTCAAAACATTTCCTCGCTTTCACTTTGGGAGGAAGACGACAATTTGGCAACGGCGCCTTACACGTGTCTCTGCCTTTTTGAGCGGCTAAAAAACGGCGGACGGCTACGATCACCACAGCCTCGCGCCGTGGCCTCGTTTTTTCCACAGATATGATCGAAGAAGTTGACGGTCAACTCGAGCTCTTCTCCAACAAAAAAAAAAAAAAAAAAAGCTAGCAAAGAATCAAGAGAAAGTGTGAAATGAGGAATGATGCAGCGGCCCTGCTAAGCTCTACCCACACATGCTAGTCAAAAGGCTTCACAATGGCGGGACTGAAAAAAAAAAAAAAAAAGAAACTCTAAAAGAGCGCTGCTGGTGCTGGGGCGAACCGATCGGCACCAAACACACCATCAAAAGCTCCTGGGAACGTCAAAAGCACCCCCCCAGATCTCTCTCTCCCTCCCCCTAATGTGATCAAACGGGGGGGGAGATACGTCCCCCGGAGGAAGTCGGAGAAAAAAAAGAGAGGGAGCGAAAGTGAATGGGAGTTTTTTGGCGCACCGTAGGAAGCCAGCCAGCCACCAGCAGCAGCACAGCCACGCCGCCGGCTGCCTCTCGGGGGCTTTTCTTCGAGTCCCACGGCGAGGGGCAGGAGAGAGAGAGAGAGAGAGAGAGAGAGAGAGAGAGAGAGAGAGAGAGAGAGAGAGAGAGCAGCGGAGGAGGACAGAGTGGCTGGGCAAACAGCGAGGGGTAAGGGCCACAAAAGGGGCCTGGTTGCCGTGGTGAGGGGGACCCGCCGCTCCAACAATGTCCACATCAAGCGCCCCGGCTGCCGGCCAGGCCCTGCCGAGGTGAGGCTCCCGGTCCGGCCGGAGGTCAGCGGGACCCTGGGCTCAGGGTGTAGAGGGGTAGAGGTGTGTGTGTGTGTGTGTGTGTGTGTGTGTGTCTGAAAAGTGCTTGTGTGTGCTTTCAAATTTCCCCACCTCCACCCCCGTCCCTTGAATCATCCATAAAGCAGACGTCCAGTTCGGGAACTTTTTCGCAATTTAAGTTACCATAACGATCCGGCCACACCTCCTCTCTCTCCCTCCACACACACACACACACACACACACACACACACACACACACACACACACACACACACACACACCAATAAAGAGGGGGGGGGGGCTGCAATGGTGATCGGACAAACACTGTTCTTGGAGCTCTGCCGAGGGAGGCTATTGTGCAGCCGCGCGGTAAAGAGACAGAAAGAAAGGTGGGGGGGGGGGGGGGGTGGAGGTTGCTTCAATGGCTGGCTCCATCAGTGGGTGGAGATAAAAGGCAGCAAGGTGCCGGGCCAAGTTGGGGCCTGGCGGAGGTTTAAAGGAGGTGGAAGACGAGGTGAGGGTCAGAGAGAGGCTCTGGGTGTTGAGACCCGATGGAGGGTCCGATGGGGCGTTGGACTCCCGGGGCGTCGGACCCCCGGGCCATGTGGACGCCCCAGGGGTCCGACGCCCCGGGGGTCCAACGCCATGTGGATCCATGTCGGCCAGCCAATCCCCCTCATCTTCCACCCCGGTCCACCCACACCGCCGCCTGAGGACACATTCCACTACGGGGGGGGGGGGGGGTGGGGTGCTTTTGACTGCACTTAAGTGGTTTTGATTTTCAGGATCTTCATGAGATTTCACCAAGAAGACTGAAATAAAAACAAAAACAAAAACACGCAAAATAAAATATCCCAACCCGCATGAAGACGCTTCACTCTGAAACACAGCAGGGGTTCGTCCTCCACAACGTCAGCGGCTAGTATAAGCAGAGGAAGTGGCAGAAACGAGGGTGTCGTGCCGGCACCGCTCCACCTCAACCTCAACCTCAACCTCAACCTCAACCCAGGCCTCAACACACCGTTTCCCCCCGCTGCCGTGGGAGGAAAACAAACCGTCGACACGAGGGCAAGGAGAGAGAAAAGTAAACTTGAATTGGTGTGGAAGTGATTCCATTACCGTATAGCTCCCTATAAAGGCCGAGTTGTTCTTTTGATGGTCCCGGCGAGTGTCGGCGGCCCGGCCCGGCCCGGGGGCGAGGCCCGGCACCACAATTCCTCCCAACATTTGTTTAGCAGCAGGCCGGAGCGCACAAACGCCGTATTGTTCCTCTCCCCTTCTTGCTGGTCGCACTGCCAGAGGTAGGGCCAGAGAGAGAGAGAGGGGGGGGGGTCACAGAGGGAGGGGAGGGGAGGGGAGGGAGGAGCGAGTGGGGACAGCCACCCCTCAAGGGTTAAACATCACACGAGCACTTCCTGCCACCGGCGTTACCGGGCTGCTTCGAAAAAAGGTAATGGGGCAAACTTGTAAAGATCGGGTCATTTCACAGTTGAGAGGGCTGCTGCACCCCTCCTCCTCCCCCCCTCCTCCCCTCCTCTCTTGTTAGCATGTTGTGGCTTATAAATTACACAATCAGAGCCTCCCTCATCCATGCCTTTGTACGGGGATATTTGGAGGGGATTTATCTGCCCAAGAGTTCATGACTCGGGTGTTATAAACCCCGGGGATCCACGTTATTTGATTTGTTTTTTATTAGAAACAAGGAACCACTTAGCCGGCGGTAACCTCTGGGGCATTTGGCTCCACATCTGAGAGGACTGCAGGTCACAAACCCCTCTCTGAAAAAAGGGGACAGCCGGGGCCAGCGCTGCCTCTGGAGATGAAAAACAAGCTGGCAAAACTACGCAGCGTTAATTCAGACAGGATGTGACAATAATGCCAACTGGAGCTTTTCTCTGGCAAACCCCCGACGCAGGAATCTGCAGACCTGGCAACCCGTAGGACAGTAAATATGAGCCCATGCCATGTCCCAAAGTCTCTCCAGAGCTTCATGCACAGAACGTCATGGCTCTGAGCTGATTTCTACCATTATTGGATTATCAGAACCCAGTGGGGCGTTTATCATGAGCCTCCACCTCCATGTTTGTATTGAGCAGCAAGGCATTGGTCAGCCTGGCCTCCATCTCTTTGTGAAACTCAAAATCACTGATGAAAATACAGGAGAGAGGAAAGAGTGTGCGACCTGAAATGGAAAACCCGATCAAGGCCCGTCTTCTCCCCGGACCGTTTCCATCTTCTCCTGGTGTTGTTAATAATTCAGCCTTCAGAGTCCCGAGGGTGCGCTAGCATGTTAGCGCCCGAGCCACAGTTCCACTGAGCGTTTACCTCAGGTTAGTCTTGGCCAGCGGTACCGTGCCATGTTCACGGAGAACGAAGAGTGATGAAACTGCTTGCGACGGACCACGGCGAGACGTCTGACTGGACGCCGCTAGGTGAGCATGACGGCGTGGTTTGGTTTCAGTCTGCACGCACCGTCGCCGCTTAGCCGCCGAAAACCAACGGGCCGAGGCTTGCAGTCAAGAACCAGACCGGTCTTGTCTCTTTCTATCACCTCTCCACTTGTCACAGCCTGGAAAACTATCTCCATCTAATGTATATCCTCACAAAACATACTAGGGTTCGACCGATGAGGGTTTTTGAAGGACTGAAGCTGACGGTAGTGATATTAGGTGCTGATATTTTCTCTCGTTTTTGACCGTTTTCATGCCTTTTGTTTTTATTATTTCACAAAAACGACAAAGGTTCAATGTTTTGTCCAGAATTTCATTCCATTCAGGGCTGTCAGCCTCTGAAACAGCATTTAGTTCATGAGACATCATATTAGCAACATCATATCATCACCTCCATCAATATCAGCATTGGGCAACACCGGCAAACCGATATCCAACCTCACAACATCCAAACACAGGTGGGTGGATATCGGCCCTCAGCTCTCAGCTAAACCTATGTGTGTGTGTGTGTGTGTGTGTGTGTGTGTGTGTGTGTGTGTGTACCTGGCATGTCACAATAACAAGGGTTGGTCATAGGCAGAGAACAGAGTGTCTTTTGTAGGGAGAACCGGGGCAGCCAGCATCCCCTGTAGGGCTCCTGCCCCTATGAGAGCCGGAGCCTCCCGACCTCCAGCACCTAGCCCGCCAGCCGGCCAGGGCCCGGCCCGGAGGAGCCTGTCATCACTACCACAGAGGCCTCTATTCATCCCGGCAAAGACAAAGCCAAAAGTGTACAGCAGCCATCCCAGGCATCCCAAGCATCCAGATATCTACCAGCGATATCATTTTAGGCTTTTGTGCACCCATGCTTTGGTTTCCCCACCATTCTCTCTCCTCCATCCCTCCCCTCCCCTTCCTTCCTTCCACGTCGCAAGTTCGTCTTGGTCCAGCCGGGAACCGTCTCCTCACGCCTCGCATCCTACATTAGAAGTTACAGACGTGTCCGTTTTGCTATGAGTCTCTATTGATACAACACAGCAGTGATCAACCTCTACAGGTCATGAAAGCATTTCCTGTTCTAAACACCCGGGGTCAGGTAGGCCTTTCCTGGGAAAAATCCTCTGCCGCACAGCAAGTGATGCGTTTTACGTTTCCGGTTTGTTTGGAATAAACAGAAGAAGAACTGGGTAGTTAGCATGAGCAGCGATAGCCACCGTGGCTGAACAGACAGAAAAAAGAGCGCCACCTACAGAAACTCAAACTCCATCAACAGAAAATCCAAGGAGAAAGACGTCACAGTACTGGACACACTGTTTGATTGACAGGTGATCTCTGGGAAGAGCAGTGAGGAACACCACAGTGAGGAACACCACAGTGAGCAACACCACGGTGAGGAACACCACAGTGAAGAACACTACAGTGAGGAACACCACAGTGAAGAACACCACAGTGAGGAACACCACAGTGAGGAACACCACAGTGAAGAACACCACAGTGAAGAACACCACAGTGAGGAACACCACAGTGAAGAACACCACAATGAGGAACACCACAGTGAAGAACACCACAGTGAGGAACACCACAGTGAAGAACACCACAGTGAAGAACACCACAGTGAGGAACACCACAGTGAGGAACACCACAGTGAGGGACACCACAGTGAAGAACACCACAGTGAGGAACACCACAGTGAAGAACACCACAGTGAAGAACACTACAGTGAAGAACACCACAGTGAGGAACACCACAGTGAGGAACACCACAGTGAAGAACACCACAGTGAGGAACACCACAGTGAAGAACACCACAGTGAGGAACACCACAGTGAAGAACACTACAGTGAGGAACACCACAGTGAGGGACACCACAGTGAAGAACACCACAGTGAGGAACACTACAGTGAGTGTGTGAATAAATGGAGGTACATGGAGGCTCCTAACAGTTCACACTGCCTGATCTCAGACCCTCCACCCTCCTGGTTTGGCCCTCCTACACTGGGCCCCTGAACTCGGTGGTGAAATCTCCACCTGCAGATAGCATCACCCCCCTCACCCCCCCCATCCCCCCTCACCCCCCCATCCCTCTCTCTCCTGGGCATGTGTGGCGGCCGCTGATAAAAGAAGTGGAGATAAGAGGAAACACAAGCTGTGATGAGGAACACATTTCTGCCAGGAGAACAGAACATCAGACCAGTGGAAGGGGGAGAGAAGGGAGGGAGGGAGGGAGGAGAGGAGAGGAGAGGAGGGGATGAGAGAGAGGGAGGATATAGGATATTAGAGAGAAAGAGGAAAAAAAAGGGGGGAAGGGGTGAGACCCAGAGAGACAGAATGAGAAGGAGAGAGAGAGAGAAAGAGAAAGAGAAAGAGAGAGAGAGAGAGAGAGAGAGAGAGAGAGAGAGAGAGAGAGCAAGATGGCAACGAGAGAATCTGAAAATGATTAGAGGAGAAAACTGGAGAGAAATGAAATCTGTTCTGGAGCCGAAGGATGAAAAGAGAGAAGATCAGAGAATAAAGAACAATAATAGATATAGATGGAAGAAGAGTCTCTATACTATACTATACTCTATATCTATACTATATACTCTATACTATACTCTACATCTATAATCTACTCTACATCTATAATCTACTCTACATCTATACTCTATACTCTACATCTATACTCTATACTATACTCTACATCTATACTCTACTCTACATCTATACTCTACATCTATACTCTACATCTATACTCTATACTCTACATCTATACTCTATACTATACTCTACATCTATACTCTACTCTACATCTATACTCTACATCTATACTCTATACTCTACATCTATACTCTACACTCTACATCTATACTCTACACTCTACATCTATACTCTACATCTATACTCTACTCTACATCTATACTCTACATCTATACTCTACATCTACATCTATACTCTACATCTATACTCTACATCTATACTCTATACTCTACATCTATACTCTACATCTATACTCTACTCTACATCTATACTCTACATCTATACTCTATACTATACTCTACATCTATACTCTATACTCTACATCTATACTCTACATCTATACTCTATACTCTACATCTATACTCTATACTCTACATCTATACTCTACACTCTACATCTATACTCTATACTCTACATCTATACTCTATACTCTACTCTACATCTATACTCTACTCTACATCTATACTCTATACTCTACATCTATACTCTACATCTATACTCTACACTCTACATCTATACTCTACATCTATACTCTACATCTATACTCTACTCTACATCTATACTCTACATCTATACTCTACATCTATACTCTATACTCTACATCTATACTCTACATCTATACTCTATACTCTACATCTATACTCTATACTATACTCTACATCTATACTCTACTCTACATCTATACTCTATACTCTACATCTATACTCTACATCTATAGTCTATACAATACATCTATACTCTACATCTATACTCTACACTCTACATCTATACGCTACATCTATACTCTACACTCTACATCTATACTCTACTCTACATCTATACTCTATACTCTACATCTATACTCTACATCTATACTCTATACTCTACATCTATACTCTATACTCTACATCTATACTCTACATCTATACTCTATACTCTACATCTATACTCTATACTCTACATCTATACTCTACACTCTACACTCTACATCTATACTCTACATCTATACTCTACATCTATACTCTACTCTACATCTATACTCTATACTCTACATCTATACTCTACATCTATACTCTATACTCTACATCTATACTCTATACTCTACATCTATACTCTATACTCTACATCTATACTCTACATCTATACTCTATACTCTACATCTATACTCTACTCTACATCTATACTCTACATCTATACTCTACTCTACATCTATACTCTATATCTATACGCTATACTCTATACTCTACATCTATACTCTATATCTATACTCTACTCTACATACTCTACATCTATACTCTATACTCTATACTCTATACTCTATACTCCCGAGCTCCTTGGTAGATTTGGGATGCTCATGGTTTGGCCCAAAAACAAAAGAAAGTAACTGCAATCAAGTTCACAGGCAAACGCCCATGAATGTGACATGAGCGCTAGCATAAACACACTACAGCACTACATCAAACTGAAACCTTATTGTACTGTTTACTGTCTTCTCGTAGGGCTACTCTACTCCTCCTCCTCCTGGTGTCCGCCGACTCCCTGAACTGACGAAGAGGCACGCCGCGACCCTCCGCCGTCCCCGGTGAAGTTCCTCCGGAAAACAAGAGTGAATGTAAATAAATCTGAGCCGCTGACATGTTGCCGAGAGTGGAGGGGACAGGTGGCACAATGACACCGGCGACCTCCGGGGGGTGGGGGGGGGGGGGGGGGGGGGGGACGTATGCATCCCATAGCGGTGTCCCCTTTCAAGATGGGCACCGGAGGGGGACCAACCGGTCGGCCCACCTGGCGTGAGGACGCAGCAGCGGGTCACTCGGCTGCACCCGGGGAAACACCCGGGGCTTAGGCCACACTTAGCAGGCATTGTTGTGGGGGGGGGGGGGGGGGGGTCTTTAGGCATGTGCAGAGCGGTCACCAAGAACAATAACCCTCTGCTGTTGGATGAAGACTCATCTGTTGGAGAAGTCACTTATTTCCCGTCCGCCATACCTTCCTGCTCCGCTCGCTGTAATCTTCTCTTATCTTGAGGTTCAAAGTGAATTCCTCCTCCTCCTCCTCCTCCTCCTCCTCCTCCTCCTCCTCCTCCTCCTCCTCCTCCTCCTCCTCCGTTATTCTATTCCTCTGCTTTCTTTTTGGAGGACCGGGGCAATAATTCAATATTGTTTATTGTGATATTGTGAAGTGATCGTGATTCACAATCCTGTGAATTAACGGTAAAAAGCAAATACAAAAATGAGAGAATCTTACTTTATTGATGTTCCTGTGATTCATTCTGCGTGTCAGTAGATATTGTTCTAGACATCCAAATCATTTGTTACGATAACTGTGATGTTCGTTTGTCTCCCAGCCCTAGAAACAGGTGTGGTGCTCTGCACTCCTTACTACTGGTTGAGCTACGAATTGAAGCTTTTCCCGCTGTTGCACCAAGTGTAAAATCATCAGTGGAATGCCTAAAATGTGAAAGTAATCTAGTATTTATAGTTGGAAACGTGCATCAGTCCTCATCTGACCAAGTAGGTCCTGCTCCTGGCACGCCGGCCTCCTGCTGGCTCCCAGTCAACTCACAGCGTTCGGCTAATCCAACAGTTGTCCGGCTCCGCTGAAAGTCACCTCTGAAAGTCCAGCTCCAGGACTCCGGTCAGGAATCCAGGGGCCCTTCACATACCGAGCAGCCGGATATCCTCTGGTTAAAGAGGGCCCTCTAAGCCGGGGCCATGTGTTGGTCCACTGGGGGGGGGGATGTCGCTTAAAAGGCTTTCAGAGTGACATCAGTCACTTTAGGTCCACACAAAACCAATCCATTTTCCGAAGCGTTCGGACGCTCCCGTCCTGAGGAGGATCAGCGCATCTGTGAATGGCTTTTGTGTTGAACAAAGTGAGTTCAGGTTACCGCTCTCCTCCCGGTACTGGCCCACATTGTCTCTAATTATTCCAGCAAACATTGACACAGCATGTGTGGTCTCACATCTACCCCCCCCCCCCCATACCATCCCATCCCATGCTTAGCAGAGAGAGAGGGAGACAGCAGGAAGGAGGGAGGCAGAAAAAGAGAGAGAGCTAGAGAAAGAGAGAAATTCACTTCACGGTTATATATGAGAGAGAGAGAGAGAGAGAGAGAGAGAGAGAGAGAGAGAGAGAGAGAGAGAGAGAGAGAGAGAGAGAGAGAGAATATACCCGGGGGTTTTCTGACATCATCTCTCTCTCCCATGTCGCCTCGCCCGGTGAGAGGAAAACATGCACCATGCCAACTCCTCCAGTACCACAGGTAGCCGAGAGCAGCCGACGCAGGCCCGTGCGAAACGATGGATTTCTTTTCTGTAATCACTTAAACCAGAGGAGAACCCGTCTCCACCACCGTGAGGCTCCAGCCCACTCTCTAATTTGAGTCCCGAAGCTTTCCCGTTGCCTGGGTGATTGTAACTCCAGTTTTTGCAAAACAATAATTATGACAAATGTATGCTTTAGTAGCTCACCAAATCCCCTGTCCAGGAGCTTAGCTGGAGGCGACGCTGCAGAAAGGCTGACCCAAATATGCTACATGTGGTTTGCCCATAGGAAATGGCTCCGTTGGGCACAGGGCAGGTTTTTTTTTGTTTTTTTTTCGTGTGAAAGCAATTTCTCCAAACCCCCAAAACGAAAAACATTAGCAACAAGGCAACCTTTGTTAGTGTAAGTCTGCGAAATTGGCACTAGCTTCCCGTTAGCATTTGTTAGCAAGGCAAGTCAATGGGGTATGAAACGATTACTGTCAAATTCACATAGAAGTCTTTTCAAACAGCACATTTTCTTTGAAATGAGCATGGAACGAGTAGAAACGTTTTTCTATTGTCCAGGTCACAAAATCCTGCAACCTCCCCTTTCAGATCTGATAGTATCATTTTTATTACTAGTTTTTCTTTTGTGCAACTCGTGTTAGGGTTGAAGCTGCAGAGTGCTTTACCTTCACAGGAGAGCTGACAGGTTTGAAATGAGTTCCTCCTTTTTTTTTTGTATGTTGACATCTTTGGTGTTTCTGCCCAGAGATCACCTGTCAATCAAACAGTGTGTCCAGCACTGTGACGTCTTTCTCCTTGGATTTTCTGCTGATGGAGTTTGAGTTTCTTTTTTCTGTGTCTGTTCAGCCACGGTGGCTATCGCTGCTCATGCTAACTACCCAGCTCTTCTTCTGTGTATTCCAAACAAACCAAAATGCATCACTTCCTGTGGACCAAAAGATTTGTCCTGGGAAGGACCTGTCCGATAAAGGTTTCATGAACTGGGTATCGGTGGAATCACTATTCAATAGAGAATGGACATTGGTTTATGTGAAAATGTTGCAGATCAATAGTGATGAAGAATATTTGATCTAAAACTATTGCAGAATCAATCTAAACCGTAATGTGAACCAACCAAGAGAAACAGCTGCATTTTGAAATCATATTTAAGGCTCAAATGCAACATTTAACCATCTACAAGGCTTTTATTGTGACGTTGTACATGATGCAGAGTGTTGCTAGCTGCCACCTGTAAGGCAAGACTCTCTTATAACAGTGGTTCTCAATCCAGTCCTCAAGGACCCCCTGTCCTGGAGGTTTTAGCCCCAGCTCTACTCAGGCACACCTGAACCAACCAAGTATCATGAAAACCTGAAGCCTCTAATTGGTTCAGGGGGTCCTTGAGGACTGGATTGAGGACCACTGTCTTATAATACGTGCAAACAGTCTCCGCCTTGTGACTGAAAAATGACACACATGCTCCTATATCCGTGGTCTCCACATTTCAGGGCCACATTCCCTGGGAGTGTTTACTTCGAAATGCCTGCGGGATGCATGTCACCCCGGGAGTGACAATTTGACTTTTGTCACATGCCTGTGGGATGCGGATGGAATAGCAAAGGGCTGTCATTTACTGTCATTCCTTTTTTTGTCCCACTCCCTGCCGATCCGATCGGTCCTTTCTCCGGAACCAGTCTTCTGAGAAACTACACTGGCCAAGAAGATTCCTTGACATGTCCAAGGACAAGTTATCATTAGACAGCCAGGCCCCGTTTGGACAGACTGCCCATGCATTGACGGACAAAGAATAGACAAGATTTCCTCAGTGCCTTTCTTTGGAGGGCTGAAAGGAGGAGAATTGCTGCCTTACAGGAAGACATGAGGAAGACAGGGAGAAGAGCAGCTACAGACGAGACCCGGGACGAGACCCAGAGACCCCGGAGACACCGAAGAACGCCCCGGTTCAGTACACAACACTGGGTTCATGGGTCAATATTATCATGCTGTTCAGAGCAGAATTATGACTGAAGAAAAAAAGCCAAAAGTGCAAACCAAAAAACACCAGACTAGAGGTTTCTCTAAGTTAATGCCAAGACTCATCCCCAAATAAGAAAAAGTAAAGTTTACATCTGCAGAACCAAGGAAAATAGTGTAGTGCAAAGAGAAAATCATATTTAAGGCTCAAACACAACATTTAACCATCTACAAGGCTTTTATTGTGACGTTGTACACGGTGCAGCGTGTTGCTGTGCTACCTGTCAGTCAGTCTCCGTCTTATCAGCTTCCTTAATTGGAAACCCAAAATGCTGCCAGCAGACTGAAGTCCACGCCTGAAGTCGATGTAAAGCTGCCTACGTCTACACAGCAGTGAGTCCAGCCAGGCTGAGGAAGGAAGGAAGTGTGATGACATAAGCTGAAACTCTCTCGTGTTGAAATAACGCAGCTGAACCAAACCGATCGTGAAATTTCATGTCACAAACGTTCCTTACATCCCCTGCAGAGTAACGACGCTCGCCGAGCAAGGAAGAAACAGTCGGATCAATAAACACCAGTCATGTTCTCCCTCATATCTACCTGTAAACAACGTAAACAAACAAATAAATAAAATAAGAAAAGTCAGAAGAAGAGATCTGTGTTCTGAGTACGAGCTGACATTCTTCCCTGACAGAAACATGCAGGGAGCAGCGAGGGGTGAGGAGATGGATGGCATCGAGGTAGGAATGGATTCAGTGGGCCAGCAGTAATTGTCCTGACCTTTTCATATACATCCAGGTTCAGACTGAGCTGGGGGGGTGGGGGGGTGGGAGGGCGGGAGGGCAGGGGCGAGCCGGTACAATCTGCATGGAGGGAAATGTCATCGCTATTAGCCTAACTCAGCGGAGGCTGCAAAGACATCTTTACATCTATTGCACCTTCACCTTCGCCTCCGACTCGGATCTCAAACCAGCAAGTTCCTACCTGGCGTGAAGAGAACTACCAGAAATATATAGTATGGCTGTATGAGCTGTTTCTCTGTGTAAACACCAAGGTGTAGCGGCGCTGGACGGGCCGCAAAGTAGGTTGTAGCGTATTTAGCATCGTGTGTTTCGTCTCCATCCAACTATGATACCCGGCTGGACGCTCCTAAGAGAGATCTTCTTCTTCTTCTTCTCTTTTACTTTCCTGACTGCCAACTCCAAACCAGGACGCCGCCGTTACCAGGTTGACCTCTGCCTGAACTCCAGATAAATAAATAAAAAAGCGCGGCTGTTTACCACTGTAAGATCAAAGGGACAAACTATGAGAAAACAAGGGGGCGGGACGCGGGAACTTCAATCACAAGGCACGCAAATAACCTTTGGCAAAGAGAATCAACAACACTGCATTGTTGCTGCTGGCAGACAGACAGACAGACAGACAGACAGACAGACAGACAGACACTTCCCTACAGTATGTGCCTCCCAACTGTCATGGGAGCTGTCAATGAGTTATCAGCCTGATGATCATGGGGGCATTTTGAAAGGATCTGTGGTCACGCTCGGTCTCACACACACACACACACACACACACACACACACACACGCACACACACACACAGGCCCTGTATAAACTTTACAAAGAACAGAGTCAACTCTGTTCCACCTGTTGTGTACTTTAGAAACGCCCAGTGGATTAACCTATCTGCTGGAATCAGATAAAAACGCCAGTTCCCGTTCCAAGTCCTCCATCAGAAAACGTAAAAATAAAACTTCTCGTTCTCTTGGATCCTTGCGTCAGGAGATGACCGAACCTCCTCCTCCTCCTCCTCCTCCTCCTGCAGAACGCCGCGAGCTCGCCGGGCTTCAAACAAATACTCCGAAGTATTTTTCTCACCCTGCTTGTGCAAGGGAACACCTCCACCTTTATTTGTACGGGAGCGGATTTAGCCCGAAGGCTGCAATTACATCATCGTTCAGTTTTGCAGCGCCGCATATCAGGGCCGGCGTTACTCAGAGGGCCCTTTGAAGAGTCTCTCTCTCTCTCGCTCGCTCTCTCTCCCTCCCCCCCCTCCCCCCTTCGGCATAGCCTTTGATGTTAGCGCGTGGAGCTGCGCAGAGCGTCGCGGCCTCCCAGGCCTCCCCGCCTCGCCTGATCCTATCTGCTCAGGCGGCACATTCATGTGGTTTACACCCGCAGCCAGACTCCCGGCAGCTATTCACTCAGCCTGACAGGCCCCTCCCTGTTCAGGGTCCAGGGGCTGTGGAGTGGCCTGAGCTGCCTGCAGGGGTCTGGGGGAAAGGCTTTATCAATACTATAGTTTACTATAGTGCTTACAGTACGTTGGCACACTAACTGCAGATTCACAGAAGGAAAAGGAAACACCTGACCCACTTCGGGAGTTGTCAGAGTCGAGTTTAAACGTGCGATGGCGAGGGTCTTGGTTTGCTGATGTCATCCTTTGGTCGTAGCAGAGGTCGACAGAGGAGTCGTCAAACTAAAGATGACCCAATCTGTAGCTACCATGCAGAGACATGAACAGAAAGACGATTTCTCACTTTAAAGATCTAGGATGCAGTTTTAGCAGTAGAAGAGCAGGAGGAGGAGGAGGAGGAGGAGGAGGAGGAGGAGGAGGAGGAGGAGGAGGGGGAAGACAGTGTGATATATCTTCGCTGTGCACCCGGGGGACATGCGGCACTTCGCCAGAAAAAAAGAAAAAAAAGAAAAATGAAGCGCAGAGATAACCCAGCCTGTTCTCGTCTGACCAAGCAGGACCAATACATCATACCTCTGGCCCCATTGTGTTACAGGCCCGGGTCCTCCTCGTTACTGGAACAACCACAGCCCACATCAAGACAGCAGCCTGGGGGTGGGTGTGGGGTGAGGAAGGACAGAGGGGTGGTGGGAGACAGGGGAGGAGGTGGAGGAGCTTCTACCCAAATCTTTAAAACATTAAAACATCATTTAAAAACACGTCTGCTGATGAAGAGACAGGAAGGAGAACGCAGGAGGACACCAGGCGCCTGATTGGTTCCCATCTGGCACCCCGGTAAATGACCCTGGTCACGGTTGTGTAGGAATCCATTAAAGGAAACAATGGAGGAGGAGGGGGGGGGTTCATGTGTCACCGCAGCGACATTAATATGATGCATTCAGGTACATCAGTGTGAATCAGTGTGGCGGATCTCACCACGTTCAGATCAACAGCGACACGATACGTTTCTCAGGCTGATGCTTATGTAACGATGTACACAAAAGGAGGAACTTTGAACCCCGCCGGTGTTCTTGAACTTGGGTGAGCGGGGCAGATCGGCGATAAGACCGCCGGGGAGTGTACCGACTGAAGGGAACAAGCGCTGAAACGTTAGCGGCGCGCCGAGGGCAGAGCGACTCCCGACTCCACCGCGCACACAGCCGCCTTCCCCGTCTATCGGCGAAAAAAAAAAAAGAAAAAAGGATAACAAAAAGGTGGGGGGGGGGGGGGGGGGCTGGCGTTGTGGCCTTCCACGGTTAGTCAGCACATTCCTGGCCGACAACAAAGCATGCCTCTGCCTGGATGAGCCACTGTGAGCATTGTCATTTCGTAACCCTTGCCCCCTGTAGCCTTTGTTTTCCAGACCCTCTGTGTCAGTGGATAGAAATGTGGGCCGAGGGGATGGACCGGGAAACAGACAGAACCCGGGCCCTTCTCCATCTCTGACTTCTTACAAAATGTGTTTCAAAAACAGTCTTAAGCGGAGGCACTGTGAAAAAAATAAAATCGCCCCCCCTTTTTTTTCCCCTCTGTCGCAGCGTAGCGCTGCTGCTGCTGCTGCTGCTGCTGCTGCTGCAAGACGCTGCATCCCCACACAAGAATGTCATCCACGTGTGGCTTCTTATCGCGTAGGAAATCACAGCCTCGGGGCAACGACGCACACACATTTCCCTCGCCGCCGGCTGTGAAGCAAGAGGGCGAACGAGTCCTTCACACAAACGAGCTCGGACGACTAATCAATCGATAGCAGATGAAGGAGAGCGAGAGAGGCCCGAGATACCGGAGAGAGAGCAGCAACGGACGCCAGGGCTGGCTGATAATCTCTCTTGGAGTGGAACATCAAAGGACGACTCAGCCATTCAGCCCAGTGGAAACTAACATAGCTACTGGGGACACCAGTACCAACATGCACTTGTTCCAGGTGGAGCGGTGCAGAAAACACAGACGGGAACAAGAGGCTGCTGGGTTGTGAGAAAGTGTTGGCTCACGAAACAAAGCTGGAGCAGGTACGAGGAAACCCAACAGGAAATTGGCCGTTTGGCTGTTTTAACAATGTCACACACTTCGGTAGGTACGTGGTCCCGGTGTGACAGGTCACGCTTTCACGGTTTCGCCAAAATGCTCCGGTGGCATTTAAGCCATTCTAGTCTGATGCATCAGTCTGTGTTGATTAAGAAATGGCCCCTCGAAGTCATCCACATGCACTAGAGGACACGTGACGAATTCAGTCTGCATGAAAAGGAAGGAGTAGGGTTGGGGGGTGAGTTGAGCAAGAGAGAGAGAAAAACAGTTTAGTCTGTTCTATTCCGAAAAGGGGAGAAACGCAGCCTCAAATTACTTTGGCCGGGACATGAAAGTCGAGCGGGGGTGGCGGTTAAGAGACGATAGCACTTAAAATACAGCTGCGACCGCGAAGCCAATAAATGGAAAAAAGTAGGCGAGCAGCACTTTTAACCTTTTAAACCAGCGTTTGTGTACTGCTACTGTTGCTTTGGCGCTGGGAGTGGCCCGGTCCCTGGTACCTCCCGTCTGGGACCGGCCCATTATGGCCTCTTGGGGTTTCCAGCCTGTGGTGAGAAAGCGCGCTGGATCCCTCAACCACTAAAGCTCTCATTATAGTCTAAATGCAGCGCGACACAACTGCTGCCAGCTCCAAGGTAAGAGCTCCAGTATTTAAGCTCATCGTTGTCTTAGCTCAAAACCGCTGCCCCCCCCACACACACACACACACACACACACACACACACACACACACACACACACACACACACACACTTGCAGTCAGAAAGAAACTGGCACTGCAACAGAACTGAGCCACAAAGTCTCACAACTACGTTACTGGCATGTCATGTGCGTGGAGGTGAAGTTCAAAGGTGAAAGGGCTTGTGGGTGTTTGGGGGAAACGGCCTGGCGAGCTCCAGCCTCTTCTTCCTGACGTGGGATTCGGAGGATGCTCTCACGTCCCTCCGAGGAGGAAGTAGGCAAAAGCCACATTATTCCCTCTGGTTCCTGGCCGACGACGCTATGGCTTCCATCTGGTCCTCTCGGTGCCCCTGCCACGTCCCTGCCTCGGCTCCTCGCTCACATGCTGACAGCGCTGGCCCCATGCTGGAAATCAGACGCAGATGTGCGCTGGTGCGACGCAAACGCAGCTCATCTCGCTATACAGGAAAAAGACGATTTTGCCGTCGGAGAGACAATCGAGAGTGACGAGCAGCAGATGCATCAAACGCTCTCTCGTCATCAGGAGGGACTGTGAGTCAACAGCGATGTGAATGTGAAGTACGCCGCTGAGTGAAGGTAATAACAGTGTGCGCCCCGCAGAGCCCCGGCCATTCCAGAAATAAGATTAGCAGCACATCTAGAAGCAGCACCTCTTCGCTCCATAATTACCGGGGTGGCGGTGTGAAGCCAGGCCGGGCCGGGCCTCCGTGCCATCATGGCGCTGTGTCACCGTCTTCACCCGCCGTGACTCTGACGCGCTGCATTTGTTTACAACCAGGTTTGATTATGTGTTAGCGCACACGGCGTCACAAGATGAGACCTGACAGCTATCGAAGCCATCACCAGGGACTAGTGTAACATGTGAAAGTGAGAGCAGTGGGCTCTTAACGCTGCCTATTGATCCCCACGTCGTCCCGATCCATGACAGGACGACTTAAGGGGACATTGATTACTTCACTATTATGGAGTCACATTGGAGCAATCGGGGAACTGGCTTGGGAAGCCTGGGGTTTGGCATCGCGGCCAGATCCGAGTCGTCACGCTTCCTCCCCTCGGAGCGGAGCAAGTAGCAAATTGACTTAATTTATTATTTTTGGCCCCGGCAGCGGGTGCCGCTTTTCGCACTCTTCGGCTGAGCGGGTGTTAGCTTTAGGGAATTAGCAAAAGGAGAGTCGGGAGTGTGATCAGCGGGAACGGCGGTTACCTCTCAGGAACTCTGCCAAGCCTCCCCTCCCTCCCTCCCTCCCCCTTGTCTTTCAAACCCCTACCTGCTGAGGTCTGGCCACTACTGTACACAAGGGGTAACACAAACCTCTCGGGGTCCTGTTCAAACAGCAGGAAGAAGCCTACAAGGCCCCCGTAAACCTCAGGCAGGCTCAAAGCTCAAACCCAGACAGCAAACAGCAGAGAAGTGCAACGGTTGCAGAGGGGCGCTGCAGAAAACCCAATGCACAGGAACCTACGCGTTAAAGCTAAAATCAATCCTATATCCGTTACAACGCGGCGGCGGCGGCTCCCAGCGCGTCAGTTGCGATGTTATTTCACGAGCACTGGATTTGCGCGTGGAGGGAAATTGTTACCGGTTTAAAATTATACTCTGCAGACTGTACGCTTGTCATTCTTTCTCATTTTCAACTTTCATAAATCTTGGGTAACAGACACAGGGAGCTCAAGACAGTGTGCTGCGCCGGACAAACTGCACCTCATTATAGCTTGAGAAAATATAAGCTGCCTCTAAGTGGTCAGAAGCTATGTTAGCAAAGAAAGCAAACCTAAATAGATGTGGTTTTCGATGTAAAGCTGAGGTCCGACATTTCTGTGTGGTTACCGCGCGGCGCCAAATGGCCATCGCTATGTATAAACAGGGGCCATTTTTATGCTGAGTACCCCCTCCTTTGATGCCCACATATCATCTTCCTACTGTCAAAATAATAATTGTCCTTGCATTTGAAAGAAAACAAAAACACATACGTCCACTGAAAAGATTTTGTTGTCATGCAGCCATTACCCTCCATCCGCAGAGAGTAGCGAGGGAGGGAGCGTACCATTTTGCAGTGGTGCAGTGTAGGTTCAGTGCCAATGCGTCTAGATAGGAAGCCAAGTGTGCAAATGACTCGCCGTCCTAACTCATACCCATCATCCTGAGTATGGCGGTTTGCGGAAGTACACCCCTGAAATGCTACGACAGAGCCGAGGCTTCCTGTGATGCGTGGCGTACCAATGTAGACCTGACTCCCACTCCCACTTCCCAGGCTGCACTGCAACCTGCCCTCCCACCACTGATATCACACAGCCGAACAGGTTCCTCAGACAGGGGGGGGGCACACTTGAGCAGCTATTGGCTTACACAGATAACAACGCGACCTTGAAACTTTTCTGCTGTGGCTTGGAAGGCTTTCTTCACAGGACGCACACTTGCCATGACAACTCGGCTTTCATCCCGAGACAAAGATGAAGTAAAGACTAGAAAAGGTTAAATTTCGATTGCTTCAGCTTAAAAATGTTTTTTAAAAAGTCAATTTAATCAGAAAGCTACCGTGTTAAGAAATCATAGTAGTAGAAGTAGTAAAAGCAGAAGTAATAGCAGCACCAGCAGTAGTAGTAGCAGAAGTAGTAGTATTAGCTGAAGTAGTAGTAGCAGAAGTAGTAGTATTAGCTGAAGTAGTAGTAGCAGAAGTAGTAGTATTAGCTGAAGTAGTAGTAGCAGAAGTAGTAATAGTTGAAGTATTAGTAAAAGTAGTGGTAGTGGTTTGTGTGTTCTATCCAGTCATCAGTAAAGTCTCTGGTCTGTGGACATTGTCAAAGACAGCCAGGGTCACATGAGACAGCCACCCTGGCTGTTAGTAATAGCTGCAGTAGAAATCGTAGTCGATGAAGTATTAGCAGAAGTAATAATGGTAGAAGTAGTAGTATAAATAATAGTAATAATTATTTGTATGGAAACTTTCTCCAACAAATCAAAATGTAGACATATTTCATGTCCAGCTTTGTGTTTTCTATTCATTCATCCATCAGTAAACCACAAACTCACAAAAAACACAAAAATCTCTGGTCTCCGGACATTATGAAAGACAGCCAGGGTCACATTTGATAGTCTCCATCTAGTGGCTTGTAGACACGGAGCCATTGTCAAAGCGAAAGTGAAACTTAACTTTTCATAATGCATTCCTATGGGGCCAAAAAATTGCAAATAAAATTCAACTGCAGAAAAAGTAAAAGTGTAATCAAAAATTTGAATGGCCGATCGTGATTCCAGACTATGCAGAATTTTTCAAAGTTTGAACGGCATTGATAGCTTAAATGACGTGCAAGTAGTTGACATCTGAACTTTTGGGCGCAAGAACAGGGAATAATATCATTATTATTATTAATAAATAAGTACAAGAACATAAGTGTGGCTAGCTGAAGCAAGCACACTAATAAACTCTGATAAGGTTCGTCACAATTTCTCACCCAACGCTAATAGCCAAATGCACTTGACATGTTAGGTCAGGACATAAAAGATGAAACCCAGAAGCCTGATCATCACTACAGCACTCATTTTCATGTATCCTTTAAAACCTTTAAAAAAAAAAAAAAGTCAAAACAAAGATGATATAACTTCACAAGGATGAACATTGGGCATTGGATTAAATGGTTTACATTGAAATGGCATCCAATCAGTCAATCACAGAGGGCCGGACTGGTTGGTCCAACCCCATCACAAACTCCAGCCAGATGCACTTGACATGTTGGGGGGGTCGGGAAATAAAAGATGAAACACAGAAGCCTGACACACCACTAGTTTCTGCAGCGAGCTCCTTTCTTACGTGTAGTTTAGTTTAAAGCCTTAAAATAGTTACAAGTAACAGAAATGATCCAACTTCAAAGGAAGTGGAGCTGATGACGGCTACATAGTAACGGCTACAGCGCGGCGGGACATGTGGGGTCGGTTTACAAGTCGGTTCAGATTACACTACAAAAAACAACTAATTCAACTAATCAAACAAATATTTTCGAATAAAAGTGCATGTTTGATGGAAGCGCGTCGCTGAAACGGATCGACTATCAACCCCGAGAGCACAACTGAGCTGTAGCCTCGTAGCCTTGCGTGATCTCGTGAAAATGTTATGGAAAAGTTTACTAACTTTTATTTTTTTTTGGACGAAGTGCAGGATTTGTAATTTCGAGGAGAGCAAATCCCGACAGCGCGTGTGTCAGGGATGAACATAAAGTGGTGAGCGGCTCCGATCATAGCCCGACACATCAACAAAATAACCTGCAAGAGCATGTTTTCCCTGTGAATGAATTCCACAAGATAGGAGCCATCTTGTGACCGCATATGCTTGCAAGCTTAGTACCATCCTCACACAGCCTGCACACACACACACGTATATGTACACACACACATACACAACTCTTGTCAACCCTCCAACCCCCTATGGAAAAAAGTTTTGAGATGGGCAGCTTGGTCAAATTAAAACCGGAGTCCCGTAACGTTGCTCTGAACTAAGGCTTGTCATTCCCCCCATAAGAAAAGGTAGTTTATACATACTTGAACGATCTCCCCCTCCGCGCTGATAGTGGCTCCTGCTTTAGAGAACCGTCCTTGCAAACCAGTCGTATAAGTAGTATAATCTCCATTTGGACTGGACTCGAACAGAACCACTTCCACAAAGGCAGTATCCTTGGCGAAAACGGTACCCAGAGAAGCGGTGACCACCAAGACCACCAGGACCACCGAGTCGGGTACGCGATCTAAGCCTCTCCTTGGTAAAATCATCATCTTGCCGGCTGGATCTGCGCCGATCGGGACATAATTTCATAAGGATTAATTAATTGGGTGTTCGTAAATGAAATCGGATGTGTGCGCGCGATGGGCGATGCGTCAAAAGAGCGTCAAAAGAGTCGGAATTGTGCAATAAAAGCTGCGCCCGGGCTGAAGCGTGTTTATTTCACCACTGCAAGCCTTGTCAATTACATTGCCTGCAAACGCTCCCTCTCTCTCTCTCTCTCTCTCCCTCGCTCTCTCGCCCTCCCTCCTCTCTCTCTTTCTTTCTCACCCCCCTCCTCTACAAAGCGGATCTCCTTTGATCTCCAAACACGTGATTTTTTTTTTTTTTTTAGTTTTTTCTCTCTCTCCCAAAAGGGTTATATCCCCACCCACCAATCTTTCTGACCCTCTCCTTTGCACTCCCCACTCTGAAGTGCCAGCACTCAGTTAAGGAGGCACGGCGCGCTCATTGAAAAGCCAAAACGCCGGCTCGCGCTTCAGAAGTATATACAGGCTACACATATGAAAATGACATGTTTTCATTTGGGTTGATTTTGTTCTCATGGGTTTGTTTATCACACAGTTGGCACTTTTTAAAAAAAGCCATTTTTGAGTTTATTCTAAAGTGTGACACGTTTTTCAACTCTCGTGCCACCTTAAAATAAACATTACCCTCTTCAGGACGCTTCATTATTTAACCGGGCTAATTTTTCAATCTGATTCAGATTATGTTCAACCCAGAGGTAAACAGTTTGCAACATCTCAGTTTGGGAGAGAGAAAATGTATTGGTTTTAGTGGAACTTTTTGTCATGGCGGCAACTTTATTTCAATTAAAAGCTCACCGTGATATTCCTATAATCCTCCTATAGGGACCCATAATGCCCCTGTGGTGCTCAATAGTGAGGTTATATTGACTTTATGGTACTTTATGGCCTTTTTACCTCCTTTGCTATCAATACAGTTTCCCTATAATATCCATTTCTATCTTCATTGTGGGATTTATACGCGGTTATATCTGAGGATCATCTTTCAAAAGTGTATTATTGGATTACTTAATTTTTTTTTTTTCACAAGGCATTTTCCTTTTTTGATGATGTTAATTTCTCCTTCAAGAGGCCTTTCCGCTGTGAGCAGTTGTATTGCACATTAATTAAAGGCAATTCATTCGCTCCAGTATAATTGCGCACCAGCCTTTAGACTCCCGATCTCCAATTAACTTTGGTCTTTGATCTCTAAAGTAGTTGTCCTCATTGAGACAGGCTTGACAAGCTAATCATACATCATCTCGGGCCTTTTACAAACAGCTGCCTCCAAATGTTTAAACGTAATTTGACATAATTTCATATGTGCAGCAAGTCGTTAGAAAAAGGGGTTTGGGACAGTCCGCTAGAAAATGCAATTTGCAAGAAGTAAGACACTTTTTGATTGAATTCACCATTCATCCAGTGATAAAAAATGTTCATCTCTTGAAATACTGAGAGCTATTGTGGTAGCACAGCCTGCATGTCTCTGGTGATGCAGCTCTTCGCCACAGCACAAGACAGTTATATCTATAGTCTATAGAAAACTCCCATACTAACCAGTTTGTGGTCTTTTCTTCGGTGTGTGAGACTATGCTCACTGTGTCTGTGGATACCCTGCTAGTGCCATCTTTGGGTTGAAAGGGCGTGGAAAGAATAGGCAAACACACAATATATTCTCATTGCTGCAAAAGAGAAAGGATTTGAATCTGCGTGCGACTCTGCAACCCATGAAAAGTGCTCATAGCGCCCATAGTGCCATGCACGTGAGGACACTGTACTGGCATTGTGTTGCCCTGAATGGAGGCAGCTATACCGCGTTATAGCACACTATGACAGCCAGTACAGCCTCCCACTTGAATTTGCAGCCATTTAAAAAGATAATCACATCATACTGAATGATATCAGTACCTGTTTTGGTAAAAAGTACCAAAGTGGCGCCCGGTGAAGAGAGCAGGACGAAGAAGGAAGGCTGAGCTCTGCACAGTGATAGATGTCCAAAGCCCAGAAAACAAGGTCTCATCTTGCTGTCAGCTGTGTGGCAGTGTGATTATGAAAACCAACTGTGAGGCCTTTTTAGGTCAAGAATGCAGCCGCCTTTGGAAGAAAGCATGATGGTCAACATGTGTTCGGACTCAAAAGCTGGGAGGGAAAACAATTCAAAGGAGTCGAGCAGAAACTCAAGAAGTTCTTCAGCGCCTCGAGCGTGACAATAATTTACAGATCACATCGGACGTCATTCTGTTTTATGAATCCTGATCCACACCACATGTGCTAGCTGTCTCATAACGCTTACTCTCTCTCCCACTCAGACGCCCACGGGCAGTACAGATACTTGCATCGTCAGGGTTTTTTTTGAATGGATACCTGAGAAACAGGAATCAATAAATGCCTGAGAAAAGAGGAGTTGATGTATCGGCGCTTTCAGAACATCATAGGATCGACGCATCATGTGCATGAAAGTAATGCTTGCAGTCAAAATGCTGCACTGACATTAGATGCACATCATCAAGTCACTAATGGACAAATCAAAGTGTTATGTGGACAAGTCAACTGTAGTCCAGCTACATGGACGTGTTCTTCCACTATGGCAAGCCTGCCCTCTGCTGGTTGCTGGAAGTTAAACACAGAAATGCTGTTGACATGGAAAGAAAATCATTTAACTGCAATTTTCTTCTTTTTCTCACTTGAATTCCCAGTTTGCATGGACCACTTTGCAGCATCATCATCATAATTTAAGTGTAGAGTGAGCTCGACGACCCTTTGGCCCTTTAAAGCATCGTACGATTCCAAAGACACATGGGCGTCAATGAGAAAATAAGCATGTTGAGAGCTTTTTCCTCCCTCCTGACAATCGTATTTATGTTCCCTCCTGTTACGTGGTTCTGGTCGGACAGCAGCGACGGCCCACACAGCTGTGGGTCTTCTCCCGACGCTCCGGCCTCCCTCTGCACCAGCGTATACACTCCACCCGGCCTGAGGAGAATCAGCTGGCTGCTTGTTTAGGCTGGGAGAGTGCCGAGGATGAGGATGACGTTGAGGCATGGTGGCTGGCGTGGTTGTGTGTGTTGTGCCATCTTTCCCAGCAGGGCAGCCGACGGAGACGATGTCTGCGGGTTTCTTTTTTTTATTTTTATTTTTATTTCCTGGTTAACTGGAGTGGGATTCATACTCCTCCATCTCTTCTGCCTCTGGCTTGAAACAAAGATTGGGAGGGTTACTAGCAGGGATGTGCTGGAGGGTAAACCTAGCTAACTCAGGTCAGCCACCTTTTCATTTGTGGACTAGTTTATCCACATTTTGAGATAAAATCACAGCTTATTTCATAGTATTTAGTATCAAACTGATATATGGATAGGGTCTTTTAACGCTTTTCTGAAAATAAAGTTGATTTCTGTTCTTATTAGATGTTTTCTTCGTGATGGTCACCAACTGGACGTCATAGTTTACCCACCTTTTTGTTTACCACTTGCTCTAATGGTTTCCTTGTCGCTGCTGATGTTGTTTGTCATGTTGTTTGGTGTCTCCAGGTCCTTTCCTGTCTTTTCATCATGACTGTTTTGATTGTGCTTTCTGCTCTCTGCTAACCGCCTCCTTCTCTTATCTCCCGGTTTATTTTTACCCCATTTCCCCAGTCGGAGGCCTTTTGCCTCTTGCCAGGCGGTCACTGTAAACCAGAATTTGACTTCCTGGGTTGAATAAAGGTTAAACACATACAAATCAAATTCCATCTCTGGCTGCCATCAA
>JAXDDX010000002.1:16910000-16920000 GCA_034670405.1 Hoplostethus atlanticus | reverse complement strand
AGACAGACAGATAGTTATATTGTACCATAATGCAATTACAGATTGAGCCTTCGTGCAGAGGAAGATGCAAGTAGACATTCAGAAACTCTGAGACAGCTTGGTGGTTGCAGACTACATACAGTCACAATGCAATGGACTGAGAACAGTAATGTGTCTCCCAGTGATCCCTGTTGGACGTTCACAGCTGAAATATGTATGGGGAGCCCTTCAAACGGAATAGCATTTCAGGCCGTCACTCCTCGGCTCTGGGGAAATTGATCTGTTATAGATGTGAAAGCTCATTCCATACGTGCTAAACAGAAATATATATTATATACATATATACTTGCTCCGGTGGCTTTAATACAAGAATTCAGCAGTTTTTAGGCGGGCAAAAATTTCTTTCTTACACAAATCAAGGTTCTCAATGGAAGTCATCTAGCGAGAGTAGGAGGATTTGTCGAGTGGATAATCCAACAACAGTTCAGAAGACTGTCTAAAAATAAAAGCGGGATCACCAAAGCGAGAGGACCGTATGATATATGGCACGCGATAACGGCACCTTAACCTTCACTTGAAAAAAAATAAGTGCCATCGCTTATGTTTACATGTAATTGGACAGGCACTCCCCTCTCAAAACAAGAGGCGGCGGTGGTGGGAAGGCAGCTCCCCTCCCAGTTAAGATGTAACATCTGCGCTCGGGGACGTCCAAATGAATCAGGTTCCTCTCTCCGTCATCTCAGGGGCCCAAAGTAGGTTATTCTTATTAAAATGCAAATCTGACAAGTGCGCTTCATCGGCGCTCTCCCTTTGTCCCTGAGGTACGAGCGCCGAATGCAGGCTCTTTCTTCACAATCTCTCTTTCTCCTGCTGTCTCTCCTCTCACATTGTGTTGCTCATTCTTCTCTCTCTAATTCTGTTACACTCTCTCTCTCTCGCTCTCTCTCTCTCTCTCTCTTCTCACCCACATACACGCCGTCTCCCATCTTTGTGTCTTCACTCTCAGGTGTAAATGCTGATTATCTTGTGTAGATATCAGGGCACGGCAAATTAAATGTGACCGCAGCTAGTCTGCCAGGACGTCCATTATAATGATATCTGTAATCTGCTGTGCTCAGGCGAGGCATGGGGGGGGGGGGGGGGATGGCTAGATGGAGGGATGATGATGGAGGGGGATTGAATATGGATCAGATGCCTGCCAGGAGAGTAGCGGCTATGGATTTTCCTCAACTGATCAGGTTCACGTGGACCGCAGGACCATATGGCACCCATGGGCTTGAGTCCCAGGGAGCCCTTGCCCAGCTGGGTCCCACTCAAGGCCGGGGTGACGTCCAAGGCTGAGGTCATGAACCCGCGTTTACTTGGTGGCAATCCACAAAATTCTTGCTTTATTTATTTATTTTAAATTTTTTATTGTTTTGTTTCATTCTTTGGTGCTAAATAGTCACGGTCAGGTTTTTTTCACTGCACTTCCCAGAGATCACCTGTCAATCAAACAGTGTCTCCAGTACTGTGACGTCTTTCTCCTTGGATTTTCTGTCGATGGAGTTTGAGTTCCTGTAGGTGGCGCTCTTTTCTTTGCCTGTTCAGCCACGGTGGCTATCGCTGCTCACGCTAACTAACCCAGTTCTTCTCCTATTCATTCCAAACAAACCGCTGTTGCTGCTTCTGGAAAATGTCAAAAGCATCACTTCCTGTGCGTCAGAGGTGTTCAGAACAGCAAATGTAAAAGCTCATGAACTGCTGAATGACTGCTGTGTTATATCAATCAGTGAAATCAATGAGCTGAAATCTATTTATATGAAATCGTCACGGATTATCACTTTACATTTCGCTGCTGCAGTGCGCCATTTTGACACATGACATTTTGTAGATCTGTACAAAAAAAAAAACTTCCTGTGGAATCCCTTTGACATCCATTTCAGAGGCTGAGAGCACAATTGGAGAATTGATCTGATGAGAGGAGAGATTGTACCGGGGATATGCCGCTGTCGCCGGGTACTCAGCTCAGGCTCGGTTTTCATAACCTCTAATCAGAAAGGGAGCTTGTTTTCACTTGCCTGTGCGTGTTCCCAGCAAAGCCTATCATCACAGCAATTAACTCCAGTGAGGGAGATGAGCACTGCCAACTCTCCGTCTCCGAGCTGTAAACAAATTATGCTAAGGGGTCTTGATGATGTCTGTGCGAGAACAGAAAGAGTCGGAAACCGATTCTGATTGTCCCGCGATGCATGTCTCGGGTCCCCAGCCAGCAGATACTCAAAGGGGATGTACGGGCGAAACTTTGGCTTCAGTCTAAGGAAACTTCCTGTTATAGCACTGAATCTACTAATATATTGTTGTGTGTGTAATATATCGCTTGTCTCCTCCAAAGCTGTAAAGTTCCACCTGTCATCAAAAGTAAAGACTTGCTCGTGAATTTGGGTAACGAGTGTTTTCGATCGGGCCTTTTCTCTTTTTTTTTTGCTAGCATAAATCAAAGCCAGAAATTAGCACCTGGCACATTAAAGTCATAATTGATGAAGATGCAGTTGCCATATGCCTCCTTAAACTTGATGTAATTCAACTTGACGCCATTAAGTCGGAGGAGGTTAATCTTACTGACATGACTTTGTAATTAGTCAAACAAGCGGTGGCTTGTGTTTTATCTATCGCATGTTTAATCTCCTTTGTCTTGCGGAAATTTCTGGCGGTTTTCAATAAATCTTTCAGTGGTTGTGCCGCGGGTAATTGACAGGTTATGTTTTCTCCCCCTCCATCGCTCCCTTGGAAGGCATTAGCATATAGAGTTTCGTGCCCGACTGTGAAGCGATTCCCACCACGCCTCTAAAAGGCATCGCATGGATAGGCGGCACATTACACCGCAGAGAAATATGAGACAGGAGAGAGAGAGAGAGAGAGCGCACTCTTCCTCCACCTTCCTCTCAGCGCATACACTCTTGGACAGGATGCACATATGCGCGCACACACATGCACACACACGTGCACACCGATTGTTAGATCCCCTGCTTCCCCCCGATGACTCACACGAGGTTTAGGAGGCGGACCTGTATTTTCAGGAGGTGTGTGTAGTACATATAACGCTCCCCTCGCCCACAGTCGGCTCAAAGGAAATAGCCATGAAATGGGTACAGCCTGCCCTGCAAGTTAAGGATGCCCTGTGTCACCCTCCGTTTTTCCTTGTTTATTGTTGCCTCTTCTACCACGGAACCGAAGTCTGAAATCAACGGTTGGGGATGCTACTTTCAAATCATAATCCATTCAAAATTTCTGATCTGTTTAAAATTGCACATAATAATGTAATATATGGGATTACTCAAACTAAGTAATCAGATTATTTTGGTTGTTTTCCACAAAGATGTGACAAAATTCCTTTTTTTTGCAGAGACAAGTTTCTGAGAAAGCCAGTAAAGTAGCCTTTATTTCAGAAACCAGAATGGCTTGCCATTTTTTTTGTAATAGACTATTGCAAAGCTGTAACATGTCATCTATTTCTCCAGAAAAGTCTGCAATGCCTCCTTTGCTAAAATTCAGGTCAGGTCACCAACCATCATTCTAGTCTAAAAGAGTAAATAGCTTCCTGGTTAAAAAGTCACTGGGGATTTTTTGTACCATCCACTATGGCCAATGGACAAATACAAAAAAAAAACTTCCTGCCTAGGTCAGGAAGGTCAGGATATTTAGGGTCACTAAAATGTGGTGTCCAAATATTTCCCAACAATATATTCTATCTGTGCACAACACTGTAATAGTGATGCATCATTTTGAACAGCATTTTGCATTAGAAACCATAAATAGCCATTAGCATCATCCAGTATGAGACCACTGCACCTCACCACTGACCAGGCAAAGCATTATGCAGCAAATGGAGAGATTGGAGTCTGAAAACTTTATTGCAGATGAAAGACTGAAGGGAGATATGGTTTACTGCCATTAACTTTATGGGCCCCTCTGGCTCAGAGTGGCCTCATTCACTAAGCATGCAAGGGCTTTTATTGGGGAAGTTCACTCCAAAAGCAACACTGTCAATTGATCGCTGAGTGCTGTTGATCGGTTTGTGTTCACTGTATTATTGTAGACGTCCCTCAGTCTTGAACAAATAAAAAACACAAGTCACAATCACAATTCCAGCTTTTTATTGCATCATTTTTTTCAGTGTTCTTTGTCTTTCTCGTGTTCTTTGTCTCCCCACTAGTCCACAGGATACGCTTACTTTATTATGACAGGAAGATGACTCCCTTTCCCTCCACTGACAATAGGCCCTACTGATGTTTCATCTGCTCCAGTGGAAACTTTTTCCTCCATTATGCAGCTGACATTGAAACAGTTCCTCCGTAAGGAATCCATTGTCAATACAGCAGCACTTTAATTATGTCCTTTTCATATCTGTGCAGTGAGCGAACACTGCCTGATACGGAGTGGGGAGAGAGCATGAGATGCTCTCATCATAATTGGATGGGTTTATCCAGCCAGCCCTCTGCCATCGGTGTGCACAATATAGTCCTGAGCGCCTCCTCCCTGAATAGATAGAGTTGGAGCTATGCATATTAGGACTGCATTACTATATCGACTCCTCATCCACTTAACAGGAGAATCAGCTCCGTTTACGACTAATTAAAGCCATTAAGGGGGCAGACACTAATGCATTTTTGCACAGATAACAGAAACATGGGCGGCGGTGGCAGCAGGGCTCATTTTACCGGCAGGTCAAGATGAGAGTAATTAACAGGGTATTAAAGTCGCAGCGTGACGTGTTCACCAGCTCTCAGACGAGACAAGATGGAGGTCGGGCCTGCAGAACACTCTGCCGGATTGCTTCTCACACTTTAATTCGAAAGCTCTCCTCGAGGATCCTTGAAAAACCAGGAGGCATGTCTCCCTCTGTTCTCTCAGTGGCTGTCACAGTCTGAGTAATGAAACAAAGACGCGCATCAAATGGTTGGCTAATGAGACTTTATTAGATGAGCAGAATTCAGATTCAGTGGTGGTTTTGTAGTGGTGTGTCAACAAACAAGCACCTGACTTTATATTCTGGACAGTGAAGATTGGAAAAGCTTCTGGCGAATTTATGAATTCAAAATGTGTGGCGGATAAAGGAGATGAAGAAGCTTTCCAAAGGTGTGGAAATTGTCTCAAAGTTATTATGCAGCTCACAAATGTCAGCGATAGCAGTTACTAGGACCCAGAAAGGCAGACCCGGACAACGGAGTAGGGAAAAAGGTGTTTTAATGAGGAAGCAGGTGTGGGAAGGTGGGGGGTGCAGGGACTGGGCTGGACGGGGATGATCCGGGTTGGTAAGGCA
The DNA here is from genome assembly GCA_034670405.1 of Hoplostethus atlanticus. Classification (NCBI taxonomy): domain Eukaryota; kingdom Metazoa; phylum Chordata; class Actinopteri; order Trachichthyiformes; family Trachichthyidae; genus Hoplostethus; species Hoplostethus atlanticus. Next base: position 16,914,719 of record JAXDDX010000002.1, on the reverse strand, counting down.
GGAGCGAGGGACGCGGGGTGAAGCTGGAGCAGGCAGGTGTGGCTGGAGCTGGGGAGACAGGCAGGCTGGTGGATACAGGCGAGGAGACACAAGGGGTCGAACACACAGGGAATCTTAGGAGACAAGAGTGTTGGGTTAGAATAGCCGAAGGCACACAGGGGAATAAACTCAGATAGGGATCTTGAGCGGCCGAGAATGCGAATACCACGAATAAGGCGGAACAATCTGGCGACGAGTGGTTGAGGAGCCGGGGTTTAAATACTGCTGGGCTGATGGCTTGATAGGTGACAGGTGTGGAGGAGAGGCAGGGCCGGGAGACGGAACCACACCCACATAGACAGACAGTGACAGACAGGGGAGGTGAAAACCCTGGGGCTGGGGCCGTGACAACAAATCCATTATATATATAGTAGCTGCAGATGTAGCCATTGTAAAGTCCCTTCTCATAGAGGTTTCCTACATGTTTGCTGAACCTGTGCTTCACTTTGGGTCCATGCGCAGGAGGAAGTTGTTTTGCTCTCTTTCCCAGCATCAGAAGGTACAAAGAATGGTCTGGTGTAGAGAGACAATCTAATATATCAATTTGTTTCTCCTGTATAACATTCAGGAGTGAATTATCTGCTGTACTAATGCAGACTGACTTCCATGCTGGCTACCGCCACACAAGAGCACTTATGTTATTATTACACAACCATTATTCCAGAAACAGCATTTGACAACCCAAACAACATATGAACATATGAGCAAATATTTGACTTACATTAAGTTCCAAAACATTGATGGAGGTGAATCCAGCCCTTAGAAAATGAAGATACAGTCCATGTCTCTGCATGGAGCAAGGTAAGAATGAGCACGAATGACATGGATAAATATTAAATTGTCCAGATGTAGAAACAAAACAAAACAAAACAAAACAAAACAAAACAAAACAAAAACAAAAACAAACCTGCCACAGGAGCAAGAGGACACCAGAAGGCTAACTGAGGCTACCTAAGCTAAGCTACTGCTAAGCTGAGTCTGCAGTATCTCTTCAAGGCTGTGCTGAATACAGGAAGAGGAAAATAAGGGCTTCTATTGCCAAATTGACTCCATCCTTCAAAGAGATATTAACATCGCGCCAGTTTCCCTTTTATCTCCCTTTAATTTCAAGGATACCAGCCCAAATTAAAATGCAGTTTGAATAAAATGAACCTAAAAATATCAGACACACAAAGAAGGAGAGGAGGAGTGAAAAAAAACAAAAGGAGGTAATACAGGTTGAAAGAAGATTCAGTTCTCATTAAATGGATCAGTTGTGGTCATCCTTTCCCAAAATGTCACTCCGAGCGATCCATACCAATAGTGACCACATGTTGGTGCAGCAGACCAAATGTGTATTGATGTTCCAGTAAGGAAAATAGAGGAATATGGCAAATGACGACAAATTGCAAAGCAAGTTTAAGCGGCTGCAATTCCCACAATGCAGGTTTAATAACTAGCTGATCAACACTGAGCTAGCATAAGAGTAATTCTGCATGGAATTTGAGTCACGAAATAGGACTATATGAATTGTATTGTTATTTTCATGTTTACTTAAGAGAGGTTATTATGTGAGTGGTGGGTAATGGCATCAGGCAGTAAACCATTATGAGAAATTACACTGAATAAATTAATTTCAATATTTACCAGTTGGAGATGGTTTGTGAATCCCAGGTGACAGGGCCATGTCATCGGCAAACACACTCCAAATAACGTCGTTAATGACTGTGTTCCATGTCAGCAACACAACCTCTAGACTTGCAGCTGTTTGCTAAAAATGAGCTCTGACGAGGGAGGCAGCTGCCGCTTCTCAAATGTGGTGTTGGAAATTAAAAAAGACTATTATGCCGATCGCAACTCGCGTGGCGTACCAAAACACGGGTTTCACATACAGTCCATCTCTGCAAGGCAGCACCGGTGGCTTCCCGGGCTACCTAAATCACCGGGGAATAGAATCATCTATTCTGGATCCATTGCCACCACACAACAAAACACACATCTAGCAGGCTGACTGCAAGACAAAAACCTCTCTCTCTCTCTCTCTCTCTCTCTCTCTCTCTCTCTCTCTCTCTCTCTCTGCCTCTCTCACTCTCTCTAGTCACCGCAGCACCATGTATATTTCATCATTCTTTCCTTTCTTTCAAAGTTTCTCTGCCAGCTGTGTTTGTATCTCAAATCCTGTAGTAAATTTCAACCGTGTCCCCTTGGCAGGTGTATACATCCCCTTACCTTTCTGGATAGCCAGCCGGCAGCATATGCTAGAGAGTGTCATCACAGCTTCCCCCCAGCTTCTCAAAAGAGAATGGAGAACGAGTGTTTCCCCCACGCGACACTGCTGTCACCGGCATAGCATGTTTAAGATAAAACCTGAGAAGAAAGGATCTTGGAGGATGATGTAGCGGGGCTGGTGATGGCACAGAAGATCAGACCACAGCAGAGAACTCCGGGACCTAAAATAGAGAGGAGGAGGGAGAGGAAAGCTTGCATACTGATGCCTCCCTCTGCATTCCTCTCTTGTCTTCGTCTCTCCTCTGCATTGGGGTCTGTACTTCAACTGAGAATTCACTCTCTTCCTCCTACACGACATTCCTGTTTCCATAACTTCTCCACTGAGGCATCCATGAATCACATAATTGGGCTTGTTTCAATTCCGTGGCGCCAATCTGTCATCCTGATTCCCGTCCCACTTCCTCTTCCTTGTGTGTCAACTTGACGGAGGTGTCTGCACTGCATAGAAATAATTTACCATATGGTACGATAACCGACACAGAATATTGACTGGGCTAATTGACTTAGAAATGATGGTGCTAGGAAGATAAATGGTGGGGTGTCTGTAGTATATTTGTCATTAGCTGCATACTGTACCACAGTGAATACCTGAGCAGGAGCTGAAATGGACTCATCTCTGTGTGAGATGGGATGATGAAAACAGATGAAAGTGACTGAGTTGGCGCCCTGTGAACACAGAGGAGAATCAAAGAAAGAGGTGATTGGCAGAGACCCATATGACCTTATACAGCCTTGCTCACACGTTGAGGGAACCATTAACACGAGAAAAGTGTTGTTTTGCATTTTAAAGTTTCCTAGGAAATAGTATATATCATCTCCTTTATTCACATTTACTGACGTTTTTTTTGGCTCGACTTGTATAAAATGCCAAATGGCAATGTTTAACTGCAGGGTGTGATGTTGGACAGTAAATGTCAAAATATGGTTTTGAAACAGTAAGTAGGTCAGAACTTGTCATGGGATATCTGTCAAAATACATTTACACCACCAACACGTTGCCTCAAAGCAAGTTCAAGGATTCCCAGGAATGTAATGGCAGTGTGCTGCAGATTTTGGGTGTCGTCCCCTGTCAACACGACACGCCAAAACACGACAGAAGCTGCTCTGAAGCTGCCCAGGGGAACGTGAAGCCAGGGTTGGGTTTGGTTTACGACGCTAGGAAACTTTTCTTTTCCATCTTTCCATAGTTTGTTATATTGAACAGGGTGAGGGGAAGTAGATGTCAGTGTGATGGAGAGGATGAACCGGTCTAATTAGGCCCTTCCATTCTCTTCAGTCAAAATATTGATCTCATTTGATTTGAGGTATTGGCAAATATTGTTCAGAGAAATCACTTCAGAGAAATCAATTTGACTCCAGTGGAAGCGATAATGAATGAAGCGACAAAGACGGTAGAGTCCCTTTTGGGATTCAAAAGGTGTCCGGTCCTCCTCCTCCCGTCAACAGAGAGCTGAAAAGCCAAAAGTTCCCGGGGGGTCTGAAGACCTGTTGACCTCTCGCCAGGCGCCAGAAGGTGAAGGTCTCCAGTTGACGCTTTAACTGCCTAGTTAAGGAGCAGACAGTCTGCACTCCCCGTTCTATCTCAGTCACAGAGCAGCCATTGGAGTCCACATGATTGATGTGGTCTCATCTCTCAGGCTGTCACCCTCTCCTGATGAGCAGATAGTTTATCGACTCAGTTTTGGGAGTGTGTCTAGTCTCGCCCCTCACAAGAAAATAAGGTCTTTTAGGGAATAGACTCCGAGTGGTGACCTCAGCCCTGATCTTCAAAGTGTGATTTAAGTGTGAGGTCTCGTCCGATAAGTTGTCGTGGGAGGATATTAGTCCCAAAGAGAGGACGGGAACCGCCAGAGTGGTAGTGCTCGGAGCCAGACGCTGTTGACATGGGCCAAACAGGAAGTACCGGAGAGTGAATAATGGCATTAGCTAACAACAAGCCATTGATGTTTGTTTATGATCCTTCAGGATAGTAGTCTCTTTTTACCCTCTGACTATTGGCTCCTTTTCCCTGCCAATAATGCCTACCTGGTCAGCGTGCAGTGAACATAAATCTCACAAGCCTTTTCGAAGAAATAAATCCCTTGTTGGGTGCACACCTATCGAAATGCCAAACAACAACTATGTCAAACACAAACCGGCCTGATAGTACATTCAAAAGTACAAGCGGATTTCCTGCTATTGTTTGCTTATCCCTGCTTTGTGCTGTGATATTCAGTTTGGGGAAAACATATAAAAAAAAAAAATGTAATCCCCAAAGTCTCTATTCCTTACCAATAAAATGATGGTTTTGCATTTTCCCCCTGTAAGCTCTGCTGGCTCTGTCGGAGGGCAGCCTGTGTAATAGGCCACTTCAGAAAGGGCAGGTGCTTATCTTGTCCGTAAAGGATTTGATACTCCGGTCAGACCGGCCTG